>OU343217.1:278631196-278710524 GCA_910596185.1 Chrysanthemum makinoi
AAATAATCTAAAAGATGAGGGTTGAAGTTGTATATAGCTAATTCACTCATTATATAAACGTTTAAACATATTCTTAAAAACTTTTCCCCCAATTTTTCACAAACATAGTACTTAAAACCCTAGAATATTTATCAGCTCAAATCCTAGTTTCCAGACATTAATCTCAGGTAAAATAAGTCAGTTTTTGTTATCGTTATATGTACTTTGTATATCATTTTAGTATTTTATGGCAAATGTACTTGAGCATCTTTATGCATCCCTTTTTGGTACTAATTTTGGAAATAAAAAGTGAAGTTCAAAACAACATAAGTTATGTGCTTCTTTTTTAGTTATGGGGAAAGAATAGTGAGACCCACTAACTATATATTCCTTGTGGTTGTGGACACTATAATTTAAGCCTTGTGTATATAGACCAAATAAGAGAAATAGTAGGTTCCATTTAATAAAGAAATACTACTACGGTATTAAATTAGTGGATCCCACTATTCCTTCCTCATAAGTAAAAAAGAAACACACCCTCCGGGCACGAGATTCCGAGAGGGTGTTGCACAAGTGCTATTATGAAAGTAGCAAAAAAAAATTTATCGGGTAGTGCCCATTACAAAAATTGAAAGTTTTTGTTTTTATTTTTATTTTTTGCACTTCGTGACCTGAAAACGGGGTAGCCAATGCCACACCCGGCAGCAATGTAGGTCCGTTCCTGCAGTTCCACCTTGTAGTAGTATTTAAAAGATCATATAAAAATGTTTGTGTGTTTGTTTAAGGTTATTTTTCCGCTTATTAAACTTTATAACCCTTTATCGTTTATTTAAGCTCATAAGCTCGAGTTGATAAACGCGTAAGCCAGAAAAATAACCATAAACAAACACCCCTACATTGCATGTATTGATACCCTAGTAATAGTGTTTGGGTTTAATATGAATGTTACAGCACTAGGTACGGTCGGTGTTATCTGACGGTGTTATAGCAAAATGTGATGTCACCTCAACTTTCCGTATAACTCAGCACTTATGACTTAACCAAAAAATACCCTACCTTCATCACTGAAGTTATAGGACACCCCCGGGCTAACAATTTTTAAAATAAAACACACACATAGGAATTTGTTGACGTTATATCAGAATCTTAATAATTATGGATGTTTTTGCTAAATGGGGAATCGTGTTTTCGTAAATCATGAACCCCGTTTAAATAGGCATAGGGGAATCTTAAAAGGTTAATTTTTACTCGTTTTTTAGCTAGTTTCAGTTATTGGTTAGTTTTTATTTGAAGACTATTTTGTGAGCATCAAGTAGCAATATCGCAATCCAAACAAAAGCTATAAAAGTGAATATGCAGTTTCCATTGACAGCGTTACATGGGAAATATATCAAATGAATGACTTGTTTATATGCTCGCGTTACGTTGATAGTTTGAAGAAATATCCTGATAATCGCTTTCATCCCAGTGATGTTATTGTGCATAGCTAACTTTGTTAGTTTGTCTTTTGATCATAGATGGCTTTCTCGATCGCTAGGCTATTTTCTTCCAATCTCGTAAGGGTCAAACCGGTTGGCTCATTTTCTCGTTTCTTTCACACCAAAGGATTCCAATACGATGAGCACGACTCTCAGGATGAGTGCGTCCTAAAGTGTGATGACAAACATGGGTCTCTTTTCCTCGATGTAATCAATGGTGCGTATCTTTAATCCCAACACTCAATTTCTTCATGCTTCCTCTTTTGCGAGGAAAATTAGGTGTAACGAATTGATAGAGTTTATGTTTGTACATGCTTGTAAGAAAAAAAAGTGCGGAAATAAGATACTTTTTGGTGTATTAGTTATATAGGTAAGTCGTTATTATTATTATTTTTTTGATGATTTTCAGATGCGTTTAGTCCTTGTCATTCACCAACTACGAATCTGGCCCGCCTCTTGAACATGGCGGAAAATCGCATTGGGCTTGTACCCTGCAAGCTCCCTAGGTGGCGTGTGGTGGAGGACGACAAAGCCCTCTACCTACTCCGCACCATGACTGGATTGAAAGAAGAATACTTTAAGGATTTTGATTCAAACAGGGAGTTTATGTTTGAGAAACACGAAAAAGATGTTGAGGAATCTGTTACAAAGGAGTTCATGTCTGAGAAACACGGAAAAGATGTTGAGGAATCTGTTACAAAGGAATTCATGTATGGAGAACTCGAGAAAGATGCTATGGAATCTTTGACAGAGAGGGAATTCGTTCCAAAAAAGGTAGCCCAGCGACTGAGCGATTTTACCCCTTTATTAGAGTGGATTAGGGGAGATGAAATTCCACCCAGCGAGTATTACTATCATCTGATTAAAGACGCTAAAGAACTCGACCCATTTGCTAAATGGGTTGAGCTTAATATCGAAGGTATGATAGTAGTAATACTTAAAACCTGAGCAAAAAGAAACATTTTAACTAAAGGTACGCAGGCATTTTAAACGGAGCTATTTTTTAAAATCTTTTGTTTTTACCCTTTACAGGAAGGATTGATCTATCTTTTTCCTATTGTGTGTCCTACAACATGACAAATCCAAAAGCAATTCACATTATAATAGGACTAGGGGGCAGAGATACTGACGACCCTTGTGGAGGTTACGCTATTGAGATTTTTTTACCTGATCAGTTATACATGATTGAGGATGCCGAGACCAATGACACAGGTGGCATACACATAACTATTCCGAAGAAGAAAGGGAAGTCAATACAAACAATTGAAGGAAACTTAATCTTTTTTCAAGAGTGGAAGCTTTCGAAACCGAATAGGATCATCTGTATCATTCAACGGTTTGATTAGGAAAATCTGGAGACTATCAGTGTCATAGTTTACGTTGATGTTCTTTGATGTTTAGTTGACCTTAAAGAAATTTGATGTTGTTTAGTTGGCCACATGGTTTTTCTTTTATGTTTTACAGCTGACCGTTTAGTTATAGTTGCTGGATCTTTTTACCTGTTTCCACTTCGTTGAAGAGGTCGCTTTAGGCATATTTAATATGTAAAAACATAACTTACACAATGTGTTTGGTATCTTGTAATGAAGTTTGGAATGGACAAGATGCTTACTCATGTTTGTGTTTTGAGATGTCTCAAAATAATTGTTAATCAAAAAGGTATTATTATACACAAAGGTTATCTCGTTCATGTCTTCTGCACAATCGGTTTTCCGGTTTGGTTTAGGTCAGAACGGGTCGATTTTGACCCGATGCTCAGCCCTCTTGAGTTTTACATGAATCATGATGATGATTGTCACATTTTGACTTTTGTCCCATTGGTCAACCCACCTGACCCGCCCATTTCGCACCTCTACTTTATAGTGATTTCTTTCATTTGGATCAACTGCTGTTATAGATTCATCGTCATTTGGGTTCAGTATGCACTACAAGTAACATTAAAGATAGATGACGCATTGAGGATACCAATGAACAAGCATGGCGTCCTGTCTAGTTTCTGAAGAAAGACATCAATCACTTACGCCATTATGAAGAACTGGAGACCCCATTACAGCTGATGGGCCAGAATCCTGTGGTAATTCTTATCATGCTAAGGAGATAGTTTCTAATACGAGTAATATGGAGTCAGATTAAATGTCAAAAGAGCATCATGAATTGTAAGTTGTGACCTCAGAGCGAAATCTAAATGAATTCATATCTGTGATGGATTAATCACGCATCTTTTTAGAAGTTTCTGTGTGAAATACACGTGCTGACGAGTAAATACAATAAGCTCAAAATAGACTACAGTAATATCTTATAACCAAGACTATTAACGTTCCTTTAGGCGATTGTCCAGTTACTCGAGATCTGATAAAATCCAAAATGCCAATAGACATTAAAAAGTCTTCAGAGGCATCTAAAATTTGTTGGAAGTAATCCAATTAATCTTTGTAATTCGATAGTTTAGTTTTACTGTAACATAAAAGTCCACTTAGAAAAGGCCTAAGTCTGTTAATTATGGGCCTAATTAGGACGGTTATAAGTTAGTTATTTTAGGTTTATTACTAAGAGTCGTAATGTTTCATAGAGACCCGTTGCTGTCAAGCAACACGTCCCTTCATTGTATCTGTAGGATAAGTCTGTAGCTAGTGTATATATATACATGTATATCTGTAGAACAAAAGTTGTTAACCCACGTTATTCAATTCTATATAATTCTGTGTTTACAGAATGGGTTCAACCATTCCCCAACAATCTTCCTTGTTTCTCTATTGATTCTTGAACGATGTTGCATGATGTCTGTTTGATCATATAAGATCCTGGAGATTATACAAGACCTGTGCAAATCGAATTCAAAGTTTACATCAAAATTTTAAAAACCAAAACGCACAATTCCGTTACAGATTATAGCATCCAAAATGACAAAGTTCAGCACCCAAAAGGCATCATCTAAACATCAACAAAACCATGTGGCCAGAAAAACAACATTAAGAGTCTATAAGGCCATCTCAACATATAACAAAATCATGAAGGCCTTAACAAACAGCAATATAAACTAAAGACCAAGTCTTCCCAGATTTGCCTATATAACATGTAGCAACAGAGACATGATCCTATGCCAGAGTGTCGGTTTGCGTGTCTCACGGAAAAATAATAAATTTCCTCCAATTGTTTGAGTCAACTCCCCTTTCTTCTTTGGAATCATTATCTTCCATATGCTACCCGTTTTATAACTCTTGGCATCCTGGATATTGTAGATCCTCTCTGGTAAAAATATCTCGATTGCAAAACCTTGAAAAGGGTCGTCAGTCTCTCGGCCCTCGTTATCCTTGCCGCATATTCCTATCATGATGCGAATCGCTTGTGGATTTTGCAGCTTGTAAGACACAGTATAAGAAAGAGAGGCAACATGTGTCGTTCCTGTATAGAAGAAACAGAATATCACTACAAAACCATTGACTGCGTATTTTTCCATTCATCGTGTTTTTATCATTGTACTCTTTAGCACAAATGAGTCATTAATGTGATAATGTCTCGTCTGATCATAAAACGATGAACATGTGTCATGTAAGAGTCAATAATCGAGACATAATGTAAACAAACTACAATGACCAAAACAGCGCTACCACAAAAGTACATAAGTATTTTATATAAAACAACGAAGTTAAGATGATACCACTCGCTCGTTCAAAAAAATTGTTGAGTTCTATAGCATCCTGCATCACATGATAGTAATACTCAGAAGGTTCCGACTTGCCTCCTCTCATCAAATGTAAGTGAGAGGACAGATTCATCTCTCGAGAACATTCTTTCACACCATCATCAGGGTGGATTGCAAACATAAATTCACATTGTGGAACAGATTCCTTAAAATCTTTTTGGTGAATTTCAGGCATGAATTCCTTATGCATATCAGGCATGCCTCGGAGTAGGTAGAGGGCTTTGTCGTCCTCTAACACATTCCACCTAGGGATCTGGGGTAAAAATTTGGATCCAATCATACCATCCGTAAAGTTTAGAAGACGGGACAGATTCCCACTTGGTGAGACATGCGGATTAAACACAACTGAAATCATAAAAAAAGGCGTTAATTACGACTTCATTATGATTAAACAATGACTTTTAGGAAGATATAGTAAAGCAAATTACTTTATATCCTGTTTTCACAAACTGTTTTTTTCTTATAAACACGCACAAACATAAACTTTGTCTAGAGATCAAATTGTTACACATAATTTCTTCGCGCAAGAGGAAGCGTGAGGAAATTGAGTATGGACAAAATGATATTTGCACACGTTTATAAGTGTAAACTTTTTTCCTCTACTATTTTAAGAGTCAAAATGTGTTGAATTGTTAAACGTTTGACATATTTGTTGTAGAGCTAATTTCTATATCGGGAATCATATATACTCACAATTGACAATATGATTGACAGGAGACCGGTGTTTATCATCACCACACTTTAGGATGCAGTCATACTCAGAGTCACGCTTAACATACTGGAAAGCCATGGTGTTAAAGAAGCGAGCAGGTGTGGCGCTTGATCTGACCCTTATGAGATTGGAAGCAAAACGTTTGATAAGCAACGAAGCCATCTCTGATCAAAAGACAACATAACAAGGAACAACAAGTCACTCATTTTATCGGTTTTTCATATAACACTAAAAGAACTAAATTCTAAAGTCGCACAAGTTTACTCTATACACCGTGACCTTTTCATATTTTCATTAATTATGAGTGGCGGTGGGCTCAAACCCCGTGGATTAGTCGCAAACCATGGTTACCACCCGGAATGCAGGTGGTCAGTTACCCAACACAACAAATTATATAATCCATCAACAATCGCACAAAAAGAACCTCAAAACAGTGAATAAACAAAGAATCTTTAAACCGTTATCCAATATTCAAGACAAGCTGGTCAAGAAAAGGAAACTAGAGCACAAAGGGTCCTAAATGTACAAGTTTCAGGTGTATAAGGTCACTTGTGTAATTTTCCCAACAGGTAGTAACATAATTATACCGGGTGTAATAAGCGCAACCATCACGGGTGTGTTTGGGTGACACATCAGCATCCACTCACCGGTAAATCCCGCAGTAATTACCAACAAACCCAACTCACAAACATATCACACTTAAACACAAACATACCCCAAAAAACACTGACTCACATACCCCACATTTTCCACGCATGATTGTCGGGTCACTAAAGTATCACCAAAACCACTTGACCACGTGTGGTGGTTGTGGGGGTGTTTTAAGGGAGGACGCGTGGTGCAACCCTTTATTACACCCGGCCTTACAATAAATTTCTAACAAATGAAAACCCAAACTCTATGGGTGCGTTTACTTGAAAAGAAACACCCTTATTTTCCATAAAATAAGGAAACTAGAGATTGCGTTGAAATCAAATGTTTCTCATCAAATTCTCTACAAAACAGAAAATTTGCATTTCCTACTTTAACAAGGTAAACTACAAAACACATTTTTTGTGTCCCTTGTAACCCCTTTGTTTGTTTTTTTTTCAGTACAGAAAACAATATCATATGAACACGTTTTCTATATTTTGCAGAAAACTAAACCCCTTCCATTTTTTCAAAAATCTAAAAATAGAAAATTAAGAATTTTTTTCTATAACTAAACGCACCCCGTATATTCTATTAAGGGCGAATTGCATATATACCCACTAAAACTTAAATATTTGCATAGTTTCCCATAATACAAGTTTTCAATGCATGATGTACAATACAGTTTAATCATGTTTTGGGTATATATGCAAATATGCAAGTTTTAGTAGATATATATGCAATTGACCCCTATTAAATGCACTGAAAAGTAATAAAGTTTTAAACTTTATATTTTATTTCTTAACTTAAACTAACCACAATTAGTACTTACTAAAAGATGCACAAATCTTTTTACCAACAAATTTCAAATGACATACAAAACTACTAAAAATGATTTTTACCTGAGATTTAACTTCTTGAAAATGGAGTATGAGCTAAAGAAATTTTTTGGGAAAACTTTTATGTTGTCTGAAAGTTGTACAGCTTTATGCAAGAAATGAACTAGTGTTAAACCATTTAAGCCCCTCATCTTTGAAGTTATTTACAATTGGCCCTTCGTGTTTTTTGCCTTATTTGGGCGGGGAAATAGGAAATTTGGTTTGTCTTTTTCCTTTATATAGTAGGTAATATCAGAGGGCTAGTGCAGTTTTATTGGGAGCTCATCGCAATAACTAAAACACCTCATAAATAACACACCAATAACTAAAACACTTCGCTCAACAAAAAAGGCGATGTGTGTTTGCACACCATTAAATTAGTGGCGCCACACCATTTCACTTCAACTCCATTTTCAATAACTGTGATCCTGTTTTTTATCATTCCCAAGAAAAAACTTACACTAAAAAGTAAAAACTTAAAAATCCACCCTTCTCTCTCTTTCTCATATTATTCTTTTTCATCAGTTATTTATTTCCGTCTTTAAAGTTACCTACCTTCTCTCAAGAACCGAAACATACTTTATCATCAATTACAAATCCGATGGGTTAGTGATAGAACTTGGGTCAGTTTCATTAAAGTGGGAAAACCTCTAAAAATAGTATGTTCCGAGTCGTTCATCGGCGCTGGGGACGCGTGCGGACGCGCTTGGTGGTGGTTCACTTAGTGGGTTTTGGCCGGACTCGAGTGGCGGCCGGACGGTGGTGCTTGACGGGGTTTGGACGGACGGACCGGTGCTTCGCTTGGTGGGTTTGGCGGGTTTAGATCTTGATCCGACCGAATTAGCCATTGTGACGTTTGTTTGGAGGTGGCGAGATGGTGGTTTGAGTGGAGGTGAACGACGTATGATTTAGCATGAGCATAAGTGGCGACGGCGGTGATGGTTTGACCGGATGTGGTGGTGGAAGTGGTGATTGTGGTGGTTAATAATTTGGTGGGTTAGAGAGAGAATAAAATAAGTAAAAAATAAAAAGTAAGAGTGTATGTTCCTGACATTGAAAGTGACATATGAATTTGTATTTTTATTTTACAAAGTCATTTTAATTAAAAATAACCTCATTTCTCTTTAGTACTAGTTCACAGTGGTGTGTAAGGGTGAGCATTCCGACCGAACGGACCGGACCGACCGAAGGACCGACCGGACCGAGACCGGACCGACCACATTCGGTCCGGTCCGCGGTCTTGGCATTTGATCTAATTCGGTCCTCGGTCCGGTCCGGTCCGGTCCGGTCCGGACCAAAACCGAAGGATTTAGGCTAATTTGGACCGGACCGACCGAAGGAGGACCGACCGGACGGTCCGGACGAACCGAGACCGACCACATTCGGTCCGGTCTCGGTCTAGGGTTTATGCCGAAGTCGGTTTTCGGTCTGGTCCGGTCTTGGCCGGTCCGGTCCGGTTTTGAGACCATGCACAGCCCTAGTGGTGTGTATACCACAGGTCCCACAAAAAAACCCCAATAACACTTATTGATGCTTATAAGTCTCGAAAAAAACTCATTAAAAATACTCACTCACTCACTAAAATAAATAAATAAGTACCAACAACGCCAAGTTGGTGGTCAGGGATCGAACGCCGCCATGCCGATGCAAAACGGCGACGCCATTCGTGCATTTTTGTCGAAGAACAGCTTACAACGTGCACTCTTACACAATCTAACTATTTGAACATATAACCTTGAAGAGCACCTCACACTATCTCATAATCCAAATGCATATGTAATCACATAGAGACCATCTATAGTGCATACATGAAAACATTAAACAATATGTTATTTTTTGTATGAGACATTTCTGAATAAAAATACTCTTTTATAAACTATCATTATAAATAGAGAAAATTCTCAAAATAAGTCAAAAAGTCATGCATGGTCCATTACATGGTCACTTTTTGTGCTTTTTCCCATTTTAGTCATGCTCGACTTCACTAATCTAATGCCAAGTGTCCACCCCTTTGTACCTTTTATTAAAAGCATCGTCGGTTGAGCAGCCCCCAGTCGAGCGCCGTGAGTTGAGCATAGTACTTTTAATAAAAGGTACAAAAAGTTTAGACACTTGCATTAAATTAGTAGAGTCGAAAGCAAATAAAAGATCTAGCTATAGCCAGGTATGCAAGTGCATACCCTGTGAAAAAATTTTAGTAGTGTAAATTTTTTTTGTTTTTCTCATGAATTAGTATAAATTACACTCTAAATATGTGAGTACACCTCTAAAATACGAAAATTAACAAGGCATACCCATTGATTCTGAAGAAAAGAAAAACTGAAGAAGAAAAGAAGAAAACTTGAATGGTAAATCTGAGTATTTCAGTGGCACGTTAACGAAGATGAAGGTCAAAAGGTCAATGGCTTAAATGTATTTACTTGGGCCACATGTCACGGGTATGTTTGGCGCAAGGGGTTTGGGCTGGGGCTAGGGCTTTTATTTTAAGCCGAAGTTGAATTTGTATTTTTGTAGACTTGTTTGGCAAATGGGCTGGGGCTGGGGCTTATTATTGCAAAATGACTAAAAATGATATAATTAAATGAGTTTTATGGTATATGTTAGATATTTTTGTGGGTAAATATGTAATTAATGGTTCATAAGCCTCGGGCTAAAGTTTTTAGCCCCTTTTATGGGGCTAAAGTTTTAAGCCCTTTTAGAGGCTTATGATTTCATAAGCCCGCATGACAAACGAGACTTATTTTATAAGCCGGCTTATTTTAGAAGCCCAAGCCCCATAAGCCCTTCCGTAAGCCCTCCCCAAACACACCCGTAATGTAAATTATTTAGTTATAAGGTTGAATTTGAGCTTACCATTTCTTTTCCCCAAGCCCAGCCCACTCATACAGCTTTTACGTCTTTACTCTTTACACGTCAGTTTTTCCATTTTTTACTAGTTTTGTCAAGTTATAAATGAAAGCAAATCAATATCTTACAATTTCTACAACGTGTTTTTAGTACTTATTTTGTCTTTTATGTTGTAAACGTGGATATTAATCTATAGTTTATCCTTTAACATGCTGTTAGGATTCTTTTTTGTAAGATTACTAAATGTGAAACTATACTAAATGTGAAACTGTGAGCTTTGTTGTTCAGTTGTTCATTTAGCACCAAAGTTATAAATGAGCATTCGTCTAGTTTTATTTATTGTCGTTGATTAGTATTTTTGTATGAGTTGATCACTCTAACATTAATACGATTATTAAAAAATATTAGATAGGCTCAACACCGTAACTCGGTAAGTACAAATAGTTAAATCTGAATAACGAATACAATCACAGATGAACCAAATCAACTATTGTAACGGATTAAAAATAAACAAAACAATCGTGCGTAATTGTATCCAGAAAATCCGACTCGAAAACCCGAATTCAAAACCAAACCCGAAAATCCCATTTTGTTAAAAAAAAACTCTATTAAAAAAGTGCATACCCTAATCCGAAATCCTAGATCCGTCACTGTGTGCAGTCGAGCATGACCAAAATGAAAAAAGACATAAAAAAATGACCATGTAATGAACCATACATTATTTTTTGGCTTATTTTGAGAATTTTCTCTTATAATAATATCTCATCAATGCCTTCAAAATGAGTATAATATGGATATGGTAACCAATTATTTTATTTAATTAACTTTTTCTTACAATTCTGTAAAAACTATATAAACACAAACATACATTTTAGATTTTCAAATAAAATTGTATCTTTTTACTTTTAGTTTCATATATAGAGTTGAGATCCCTTGCAAAGTGAAAAAAAATGAAAAGGCTAGAAAGCCTATCATTGATTGACATGTGTCCTCCATCTAATCCCTCCCTTATTTCTTTATAAATTTGGTTAGGGGGCATTTTGGTCCTTTTAACATGTTTTTTTATTTCACCTCAAAACTTCAAACGTAAATAACTTTCAAATGACAAACTTTTATAAAAAACCGATTTCACCATAATTTTTTAAATTTGATTCTCTTTAATTTGGTATGCATTTTGATATATAAATCGTAACTTTTTTTTTCAACTTTTTAAGTAGGTGTTGATTTTCTTGAAATTTTTGATATTTTCGACTCTAATTTGGACTAGTTTAAAAGCCGAATTTTACAAAACTTAAAACATGAAAATTGTAGGCTTTTGGCCATTCTTTACTCAGAAATTTGAATCACTCAAATCCGATATGATATGAGTGAGATATTGCACGTTAATGATGGCGTCTTAGTCATATTTAGTGCATACAAAGTGTTTGATAAAATGCCTAAAAGATATTTTCTTATAAAAGTACATTCAAATGCACTAATTGGTATACCAAAATACATTTTTTGTTATTTTTGTTATTTTTGGTTTAATTTTAACTGATAAACAACCAAATGATAAACTGATGAACATTATGATTTTTTCGACAATTGATGAACATTATCACTTTTTTTGAATACCGATAAACTGATGAACAAAATTTAAAAGAATTGATGAATATATTTTTTTATTGGTGAACAATACTAAGCGATGAACAAGACTAATCGATGAACAGGATGAACAACTAAGAGATGAACATTGCGATTTCTTTTAGACAACCGATGAACAATATCAAAAAGAACTGATGAACGTTATTTTTTCGAAAACTGTTGAACAATATAAAAATAACGATGAACGTTATAAAAAATAGGCGATGAACAATATCAAAAATAACTGATGAACTAATGAACATTAATATTTACTTCTATTTTTTTGAATACTTGATAAAAAAGACTAACGGATGAACAAGACTGATTGTACCTAACTGAGGAACAATGTAATTTTTTATTCGGAAAACTGATGAACAACACTATTTGTTTAAAAAAACCGATGAACAAATGATGTAATTGATGAATATTATAATGTAATATCAAATAAAACTGATGAACATTATAATGTAACATTAAAGAAAACTAATTGATGAACACTGTGACTCAAATATATGAACATTATGATTTCTTTTAAACAACTGATGAACAAATTTTTTATTGATGAACAATACTTTTATTGATGAATAATAAAACTGATGAACAACTAATTTTATTGATGAAATAAAACTGATGAACAATTCATTTTATTGATAAAATAAAACTAATGAACAAAGTTAAATAGAACTGATGAACAATAAAACTAATGAACAACTCGTTTTATTGATGAAATAAAACTGATGAACAACTCATTTTATTGATGAAATAAAACTGATGAACAAAGTTAAATAGAACTGATGAACAACTCGTTTTATTGATGAAATAAAACTGATGAACAACTCATTTTATTGATGAAATAAAACTGATGAACAAAATTAAATAGAACTGATGAACAATAAAACTGATGAACAACTCGTTTTATTGATGAAATAAAACTGATGAACAACTCATTTTATTGATGAAATAAAACTGATGAACAAAGTTAAATAGAACCGATGAACAATAAAAATGATGAATAACTCGTTTTATTGATGAAATAAAACTGATGAACAATAAAACTGATGAACGATACTTTTTTGTTACAAAATTGATGAACATTGATATTTCCTCTAAAAATCACTCTAATTACCAATTGATGAACACAACCAAGCAACACACAATTATCCCACATTTTTCACTTTCATAATTCACCTACACACTCAATTTCTTTCAATGTTTCTCTCTTAAAAAAACCCACTTTAAATAACAAAAGAATATTCACAAAAAGAAAAGTAGTTCTTTGCCGAACTGGGACACAAACACAAACAGAAAGCAAAAAAAGCAAAGCCAATAACCAAAGCAACAACTACCCCTTCTCCTTCCACCACCATCACCACCTCTCTTCACGCGGACCCGCCACCTTTTACGGTTCATTTTTCAGTTTTCTTGATCCACACTAATTCCAATCAGATCCCACCAATTCATATTTAGTAACTTCAATTTCACTCCAATTGCACACAATCCCAAAAAGAAAAACGTTATTTTACCATTAATCCGACCAATTCATATCTTCCGGCGTATGAAGATGAAGACGATGGTGGTTTCCGGCGATAACGAGGGTGGTGGCGTCGTTGACGGTGGTATATGATGGTGGTGTTGGTTGTAACAGTGTTAATAGATCTGGTGAGTGTATGTGTTTTTTGGATGGTTGTGAGGAGATATGATGAAAAATATAAAGAGGGTAATAAGTTACGAGAATACCCCTGATGATGAGTGTCTTTGTTTTTTGGGTGGATTCCAGATCTTGACAATCAACGGTTGATATTACTTTTTATACTTTTTAAACTTTGTTCCCTTTCTAATAGATCCACTACCTTCATATATAATGTGTTTTAATTTAGAGAAATGATATGCAAAATAAATTTCTAAGAGCACAGGGTAAGGTGCATATTAACACGCCAAATGCATTCAAGTTAAATGAATATTGTGCCATTCTCCATACCAAGCAACACGTTATTTTTGTGCCAAATGAGATTCAGCCATGCAAATGGCTCACGCGAAAAGTAAAAAGTGGGTATTTTTATTTATTCATTTATTGTATTGTGAGTGATTGGATATTTTTAGTGGGTATTTTGTGAGATCCAATAACATGTTAGTGGTATGTTATGAGGGAGGGTGTTTTAGTTATTAGTGTGTTATTGAAAGATGTATGATGTGGCGTTGATGTGGCATGCCAATAACGTGTTATTGGTAGCTTGCATACCTTGTGCTCTAAACATGAAGGGGAAAAACAGAATAGTGATTTGGTATTGAAGTTTGGTGTTAATATTGATTTGCACATATTTGATGATAGTATAACTCTAAAGATGTTCATTTTGCGTCAAATATGGTGTGGTCTTTAGTGTATACATTAGACTTGCTTAAGAGCATCTGGTATGATGCGCCAGAATATGAATCAAGGTGTGTCTGTGATGGGATTAAGGCTGTGCACCATGAGTCTGTATCGTCTCCTTACATTGTGTACTGAACAAATTATCTAAAATGACAAAGTTCAGCACCCAAAATTCATCATCTAAATACCATATCCAAAATGCGGTTTGTTTACAACCAGAGGAAAGCTGTTTGAGCTCACTCGAACATCCTAGAGGAAAGCTGGTGTTTACATTACAAAAGTTTACTAAGGTATCGAATCAAATTCGAGTTTAGCCAAAGATAAATTCAATGTCTGGAGCATGTTTAGAGAATACTAATTAATCAACATGCCTGATTCCTCTGAATCGAAACATGTACGTACATTGCTTGTGAATTTTGCAGCTTATTTGCAGAATACCTGATTAACTTATTGGCAGAATACTAAGGGTATTTACATCTTTTGGCAAGACGAGTAAATATATTATAATCAACCTCTTCAACAGAAGCTGAAAAACGTCAAAAGGATATGAGTCATAACTAAACGCCCAGCTAAACATCATTGAAAGTATGTGGTCAAGCGCCCAACAACAAAAATCATGAAGCTAGCCTTACCAAACATCCATATAAAACAAAAGACTAAATTTTCCCAGATTTTTGCCTAAATAAAATGTCGCAACAGAGACATGATCCTATGTGGGGCGCCAGAGTGTCGGTTTGCATATTTGTGTCTCACGGAAAAATAACAAATTTCCTCCAATTGTTTTAGTCCACTCCCCTTTCTTCTTTGGAATAATTATCTTCCATAAGCCCTCCGTTTTATCAGTCATTGCATCCTGGATATTGTATAACCTATCTGGTAGAAATATCTCCATTGCGAAACCTTGAAAAGGGTCATCAGTCTCCCGACCCTCAGTAGTCCGACCTGCTATTCCCATTATGATGCGAATTGCTTGTGGATTTTGCAGCTTGTAGGACACATGATAAGGCATAGTGACAACATATGTAGAACCTGTATAGAAACTTTTTATAGCTTTTACCACATTTTATATTAAAAATCCTAAAACTTTTTATGTTATTGTGATATATGTATATAAATAAATAATAATGTTAAAAAGATACCACTCGGCGGTTCAACAAGTCTAGTGCGTTCCTTTATATCCTGCAGCACATGATAGTAATAACCAGAAGGTTCTGAATCGACTCCTCTCATCACATGTAAATGGTAGGAGAGATTCATGTCTCGAACAGAGTCCTTCACATCATCAGGGTGAATTGCGAATATAAATTCATATCGTGGAACGTATTCCTTAAGTTCTTGTTTGCTGATTTCATCCATAAACTCCTTGTGCATAGGAGGCATGCCACGGAGTAGATAGAGGGCTTTGTCGTCCTCCACCACATTCCACAAAGGGAGCATGTAGCCATATTTGTAACCAGTGATAAAATCCGAGAGGTTTAGAAGATGGCCCAGATTTGCAGCTGGTGAGAGACGGGGATCAAACGCATCTGAAAAAAAAGGGCTTTAGCGATTGCGTTATCATTAAACAATGACTTTTAGGGCGCTCAGGTACAGGACATGTCTTATTACCACTTAAAACTTAAAAGTTTATAAATCAATTTGTTACAGCTTATTTCATCGTAGAAGAGGAAGCATGAGGAAATGGAGTGTCGACGAATTAGACATGTGTACAAGCTTATAAGTGTAAACTTTTTTTGTCTACTATTTTATAAGTGCAAAAAATGTGTTACTATTTTATAAGGGTGTGCAAATGACATATTTGTTGTAGAGCTCATTCTTTTTGGGAATCAGATTTACGCACCATGGACTACACCACGGACAAAAGACCTGCCTCTATCATCACACGTTAGGATGCAGCCATTGTCACACTTATCATATTGGAAACAGTTGGTATTTTACAAGCTTATAAGTGTAAACTTTTTTTGTCTACTATTTTATAAGTGCAAAAAATGTGTTACTATTTTATAAGGGTGTGCAAATGACATATTTGTTGTAGAGCTCATTCTTTTTGGGAATCAGATTTACGCACCATGGACTACACCACGGACAAAAGACCTGCCTCTATCATCACACGTTAGGATTCAGCCATTGTCACACTTATCATATTGGAAACAGTTGGTATTTACGAGGCGAGAAGATGAGGCCATCGCTCTGACCCGCATGAGATTTGAAGCAACGCGTCTAACAAGTGACGAAGCCATCTATGATCAAAAGGCAAACAAGGTTAGCTATAAATTAGAATTTCATCTGGATGAAAACAATTTCGAGGATATTTGTCGAACAAATAGAAGAGACCATTTTAAAACTATAAACCACAACCTTTCACATTTCAGACCATTTTAAAGCTAGTGTCCGGTTTTGGACCCCTGAATATCGAACCATTCGAGATTCCCGAATGCCTATTGACCGAATTTGCGATTTACGAAATCAGAAAAATCCACATTTAGCAAAAGCATCATTACATTTTATGATTCAAAGATTCCCGAATGCCTTTTCATGACTTGCTATATTTATTTAAGATTTAAGATTCACGATTTGTTATCTGAAATAACATCAATCATTAAATTGTACTCACACAAAACAGCATTACGGATTATATACCTTAACAACAATCACAGAAAAACTGAAAACTGAAATAACATCAGTATATTAAAGCATTAAACACTAAAAACAAACTATACAATCAAAACTTACTCTAGCAACAATAACTCAAAAAATATAACCGAGATTCTCTATCAAGATTTGAAAACTCATGAGTCCAAAATCGGAAACTAGTGTTCAAAGGGTCCATAATGTAAAAGTTAAGAAGATCCGCTTTTGAAATTTGTGTAACAAACTTAATCTTTTTGCCATAACACTTCAAATGACATAAAGTAAGCAATCCCAAACACTCCGTTATCTTACTCTAACAGCAGAAAAAGTAACTCCCAATACCGTCTTCCACGGGTTATGGGTACCCAATACCGTTTCCGGTGTTTGGGGGAGGTTAAGATGTAGACAGCCTTACCCCTACCAAAGGTAGAGAGGCTGCTTCGAGTTCTACCAAAGGTAGAAAGGACCTCCGGCCTTTTGTAGGGAGTGAGGATCGAACCACCTCTCGGTTGAGAGGCAAAGGGTTTTCCAACTGATCAAACCCTACTTGTTTATCTTACTCTAACAGCAATCACACAAAAAATAAAAAGAACCCCAAAAGAGGCCTAATTCAAGATTCTCGGTTTTTCCAAAATAACATTCAAACATTTTACAAACATAAAAAGATATATACAATTATATAATCTAACTTAGAGGGTGTTCATGTTAACTAATTTATCAGGATGATGAGCTTATGTAAATCTGGAAAAGCTCACAAGTTCAGTTTATTCAGCTTATGAGCTTATAAGCCAAAAAAAAGCCTGCTTACAAGCTTTTCAAGCTTATAAGCCCAGTAAATAAGCTATTACAAGCACCTCCTAACTCTAACAACAATAATCAAAAACTTCCAAAGAATCACAAAACCCAAATTCATGATCCTTGTTACTTTGTCAAGATTCAAGACTCATGGGTCCAAATTCAAAGGTTCGAAAATGTAAAGGGTTGGGATGTATAACACACATTATTCTAAGAGTAAATTGCAAAAAATATGTTCAGATTGATGGAGTCCCAACCTTTTCGAAAATGCAAACGTTGTCCGTGTGAGAAACTATTGGTGTGAATATCATCCCTGCCCAAAAGAGAAATAACGAAAATGCCCCAAAGTAAAATGACTAAGTCTCACTGGAAGCAAGGGCTACTTAGTTATTTCACTTTGAGGCAGGGACAATTTTCGCACCAAAGATTTCTCACAAAGACGGCAGTTGCACTTTCGGAAGGTAGGGACTATATCTACAATAAATTTCTAACAAATAATTAACACCCAAGCGGCTAACACAAATGAGGTTTTCCTTTCATGTTACTCACAAAGGCCGAGTCTTTTAACTCAGTTGTACACATCTTAATAGACGTATTTTTGTGACCGTTTCGGACCTATTTCCCTATACACCCTTAAATATTTATCTAGTAAGGTTTGAACGCTTGACCTCTTGTGAGGAGTTTAATAAAACTTATATTTTATATACTTTATTTCTAAGCTAAAAGTAACCAAAATAAAGATGCATAAAAAACCTCAAAATTTTCCCATCAAACTAATGACAAACAAAGGTAGTAAACAGAAACAAAAACCCAGTAATTTAAAGATTATTTTTACCTGATATTTAACGTTTTGAAGATGCAAGAAAATTTTTGGGGGAGATCTTTATGTGGTCTGAAAATTGTGGTACAACTTTATGTAAGAAATTATAATTTTTAATGTTATAAACCATTTCAGCCCCTCATCTTTTTAGTTGTTTACAAGTTGCTCCTCTATTGTTTTGTCTTTTTCTTACTAGCTTCTTGATTTGGGCGGGAAAAATGAGAAATCTTGATTTTCTTACAAACAAAAATGTGTTTAGATGGTTTTTTTTTTAATAAAAGTGAAAGACGTAAGGAAAAATACCAATGTTGCAAAAATCGCAAATCAGTAGTCGGACAGTCGATAATTTTTAGTTGTAATCAGTTTAGGCGGGATTAATCGGTGATTATCGGATTGATATTTCCGGCAAGTTTTTGGTATTTCTCAAAATTAGACATGTGTACAAGCTTATAAGTGTACACTTTTTTTTGTCTACTATTTGTGGAAATTACATATTTGCTGTAGAGCTAATTCTTTTGGGAATCAGATTTAGGCACCGTGGACTACACCACGGACAAAAGACCTGCCTCTATCATCACACTTTAGGATGTAGCCATTGTCGCACTTATTGACGACGTATATGGCTGAATGGCTAAACCGAAGGGATCATATCCGAAAGATTAGCATACGAAGGAGGTCAAATCCGAAAGGATCGTTGACCGACGATGACGCTTGGCATTTAGTCCGAAGCAATTGTCTCATTCTGGCGGGTGTCGAACGTTGTCGTGAGGGTGATGTCAGCGCGAGTCGGTGAGGCGATTGTCACCCTAACGACGAACAAATCGAGATAGCGACATGGGCAACGGGCCGATAGTGACAACCTACAGATAAATACGCTGCGATGCGAATTGCTAAAAGGTATCATTTTCACACACACACATTTATACTATACCCTTCGCTAACCCTCATACTTACTCTCACGCCGGAGTTTGGTATTGGGATAACACCCGGGGCGAGGCTAACGCGTTGTTACATCCTTGCAGGTATCCAGAATACTTAGTTTAACAAGGCTAAAGGATATCTGAAGAATCATTACTACCTCACAAAAAAAATACTTGAACACTTATCATATTGGAAACAGTTGGTGTTGAAGAGGCGAGAAGACGAGGCCATTGCTCTGACCCGCATGAGATTTGAAGCAACGCGTTTAACAAGTGACAAAGCCATCTATGATCAAGGGGCAAACAAGGTTAGCTATAAATTAGAGTTCCATCTGGATGATTCAAAAATTCCCAAATGCCTTTTCACGACTTGCTATAATTATTCAAGATTTAAGATTCACAATGTGTTTTCTGAAATGACATCAATAAAACTATACTCGTACAAAACAACACTACGGATTATATACCTTAATCACAGAAAAACTGAAACACAGAATCCCAAAACCATAATTCAGATGCACTAATTTTTCTGAAATAACATCAGTATATCTTAAACCATTCAACACTAAAAACAAAGTATACAACCAAAACTTAGTCTAGCAACAATAACCCAAAAAAAAATTAAGATCCGAGACTCTAGTGTTGAAAGGGTCCTTAATGTACAAGTTGGGATGTATAATAAGATCGGTCCACTTTTGTGATTAGTAACATTCATGCTTGTTACTAACGAACAAAAATCAAAACATATTCTCCTCTACAAAGCAAAGGTTTATGCCATCAATTTTCAAATGACATAAAGTAAGCAATCCCAATAACCCCGTTATCTTACTCTAACAGCAATAAAAAAGAACCCCAAAAAAGGCCTGATTCAAGATTCGTGGTTTTACGGAAATTAACATCCATACGTACTACAAAAATAAAAGGGAAAAATGTCTAAAAAGGTATCGAACTTGACACCTTTTCTTTTTGTGAGCATCAAACTTTTTTTTTCCTAAAGTAGTCAAGAACTTCCTTGATTTTCCTATTGTAGCCTCTAATCAAAAATTAATTACATAAATTTACATAAATCGTCCCTGTGGCTCTAAACAATTACACTATTCATCCTTGAGTAAATTACATAATAGGTCTCTGTGGCACTAATAATTTACACATTTCGTCCTTGTAGCTATAAACTTAAACTAATCCATGCAACCACCATCCACCTGTAGGGACTATTTTATCAAGTTATGCTTAACTGATTGAGCAGATGCGAGTTGGACCATTTGACCCGGTTAAGCCACGAACTCGACCCTAGCTTTAACCCTCTCATTTCTCTTCATCTTAGCATTTTTTTTGCAAGACGATAATTAGATGAGTTTAGGTTGCTTATTATTTCATCTTATGTTTCTGCTTATTAATAAGCAATTATAAGTCTTATAATAAAAATTAGTTTAGTCGGCTAAAAATGTCGAAAATCAGGGTTATCCAAAAAAAATCCACTGTAATAATAGATAATGCATGATGTTGCTTACACATGGAATGATTAGTTTTAATGGTGTTGCTTTTCTTGCATATTGTTATTATTTAATGAAGTATAATAGATAAAATAAGGTTATATAAGCTATTTTACTCTGCCATTTGATTAATCAGTTTTGTTGTAGCTGAATTATACATTGATTCATAATCACAAGTAGATTACTCGACTGACTTTTACTATCCAAACAAATACTGAATATAGAGCTGGATGAGTATAAAAAGATGATTTAGTAACCAATATTTAGATACGACAACCTATCTCAAACCCCATCCCTTTGTACCAAACTGTTTCGAAACCTCAAAACCATATAAAAACACGCCTCAAGTTTTCCAAGTGTTACGTTAAACCAAGTGTATCTACATCGGTTTTTACTGTTAACTAACTTTTCTTTGTGTTGTCAAGTGTCAGTCCAACAACACCACCCTGAGATGAAACCTCACGTTAATCATGTTGTCTTTAGATAGAATCAGGCACCCTACCTGAAAACATAACAGAAAACATCTGTAACACCCCCAAATCTCGGTACAGCGGAAGACTTAATCAAGTTTTTGGGGCGTTACTTTTGGATTGGTATCGCACACAAGTATAGCCAAAAGATAGTCATTTAACATTTAAAACCAATCCCAAATTTAAGTATTCAAAACATTTAATCCAAAATATGAATATTAGGCCCAAAACATGATTTATTAAGATAGGTCCCCATAGTTTATCATAGTCGGAAAATGATCCTTGAACCACGCCTCTATGCCAAGCTTCCACTGATCAAGTAATCCAAACATCTCTCAATTACCTGAGAAATCATGCTAAAAGGTCGAAACTACTGGTGAGTTCATAGGTTGAAGTTCAACAAAATCATAGTGGACCAGTAAGAGTTGATTTGCTATGCAAGACCTAAGATAGATAAATACCGTTCACACATGATCCTACCCGGATCTCCAATCAAATCCCGCATCCGGGAGTACTGGGCCCTAGACTCTAGTCCAAAGACGATGTGGCAAAATCTAGAACAATTGCCAACCCTGGACTAGGTCGATGTAGAAGTCTATTCTTAGCTAGGCACGGTTAAACCTAGACTAAGGCAACAACTACAAAACAACTATCTATACAAATCAAGCACATAAGCAAATCCAAATAGTTTTCACGGTCCAAAAGCAAAGAGCATGATTCTCACCCAAAATAGTTCAAAACGTAGTTTAAACGTAGATAAAAGTGGGGCTATGAAACTCACCTCAAGCAATCAACGCACAAATAAACACTAGCAGAAGATAACGGTATCACGGCACAACAACTATCGACTCGGCACAACCTATTAATGTAGACCAAACTTAATATATATATATATATATATATATATATATATATATATATATATCTCGAAATCAACGTTATCTACCCCAATGTATTCCGTTTCGTTATTTCCAAAATGTCTCGTTTCACCATTTAATCCTAGTGTTTGGTATTCCTCATGTGGGTGTATCGACTCAATATGATGCCATGAATGCATTCGAACAACCAATATGTCTTGCTTCGCATCACAATATGCAACTCCATTCAACACAATATGTGACTCAATGCGACACAATGAGACGTCTAAGCGATAAGCTCCATAGTCCAATAAGTTTCAGAATAAACAGTAGACCTTATCGAATTCGTCAACTCGATAAACTCAATTATTCATTCGTATCGCTTATTATTCTATAAACCGGTCGCATCCTAACGAGTCATAAGGATAAGTCACCCATTAATAAGGTTATCCAACGTACCTAGCGGGTTCTTAATAGATTCGTCAACCTAATAAGTCCGCTACCCACGTGGATCAACAATATTAATGCTAGGTTATCCGTAACCCATGCACACAACGTAAGCAATTAAATACTTAAACCAATATTAAATGTCCACAATTGACATTTATTGATAAACGTGTACTCGAAACATTAATTACTTATTTATTGCAAAACATTTCTAATTTAGTCGTTAGTTTCCGTTTAAAAATAGTAAATAACAAGATAAGACTTGTTATCGACAATTTTGGTACAAAAGCCCAATTATTATTCCCATTTCATAGTTTATTAGCATTTTCATATATATATATATATATATATATATATATATATATATATATATATATATATATATATATATATATTTCGTCAAATTCCATTATTAATCTCATATCGTTATTCGTTTGAGACCACAAGCACGAGTCATAACTTCTCGGCTTTTAATCAATCAATAGTCCAAATTATACTAAAGTCCATGTTACGGCTTTGTCGAGGTCAACTATTGACTAAAAAGTCAAAGTAACACCGACGTAGCTCAAAGTCAACAATATATATATCAAGTCCAAATTAAATGTCATAATAGCGCAATTCAATCCCAAATCAACTCAAAACAATCTCGCCAACCAATCAATCAACCAAATATACTCGAAACCAATGTTATGACCCTAATGGTCATGACACGATCGCGGTTAAGACCACGTGAACCAAACAAGCTTTAGAAGCTTTTCGGCTCCACGTGTCTCATCCAAACCTCAACAAAACCAATCAACAAGCTACCAAATTGACCCAACTCGGACCCATGACCCAAGTGGGTCTCGTACACCTCTCATGAGCCACGTACGAGCCCTAGGTGGTTCGTACGTCCCATATTACACAACTAAACACAACCAAATCAATTCTACAACACTCAAATTCAATCATTCAAGCTCCAAACACTAACCAAACACAAAACCCATCATCTATCTTAACCAAAAATATACAACTAAACCCTAAATGCTGTTAGGAATTAGAAAATTCCTTAGTGAAGAGTCGGTCACCCCAAATGTTATCTAGCATAAGTTCGCTCATAGACTTGTAGTTATTTACGTTATGTAGTAGTTAATTAATTAATTTGTAGCGTAGCTTAGTCTAGTGTAACACCGTGGAGGAAGGACGGGTCTTTACCCACTGTATGCCTGATCCACAGTCCGATAGGAGGACGGTATGTTTGTAACTATAAATACCCCTTCCATCCATGGAAGGGGTGGTGCTTCATTCAATCTAACCTTTCACATTTGAGAACCAAGTCTCTAGCAAGAACACCCTCTCTATCTACTTTCTCTCTCTAAAATGGTAAACATGTATTTTGATCATCCAAGACCACCCGAATCATCAAACACAATAATATTTGGATCCTAACAATTGGTACCAGAGCCAAGGTTTATTGCGTTGTGTTTGATTTGTGTGGTTTTCACTGTTTTGTTATCCTTTGGTAAACTGCTTCAATACTATTTTGTGATGTATTCACTTTGGTCAAAATATGTCTTGGTCATTTCATAGTTTATAGTTTATCTGTTTTGTGTCTTTTGGTCCAAACATCATATATCATTCTTTTTTAGACATTTTTTGTTACCAAAGCTGTGTTAGATATGTGGTCAATCATCTCAGTGTAGTCTAAGTGGTCGTTTTGGTCTATATTTGCTGTCAAACCGTACTTTTTCTGGGTAAAATTTTTCGGGTCAATCGGCTAAATGGATCTTTCTATAGCAGTTTTATGGGTTTCATATGAATATCGCGGAATGTGGTGGAAAACTCATATATTCATGTTAGCGAGTTGCCGAACAAGATGTCCAAATTCATCGAATTTACCTAGCATCTTGACACAAAAAGTATAGCGACTTATCAACCAAAAATGTAGCGACTTGCCATGAGTATTTACTCATGGTAGCGACTTGGCAAGTAGCGACTTGACAAGTAGCGACTTGACAAGTAGCGACTTGACGTAGCGACTTGTAGCAAGAACTACTTAACTGATAAGAAGATGTAGATGAAGAAGATGTTGCAACTTGTTTACCCTTGACACAAACCATACATCAACACTTAATCACTAATTACAAAAACAGTCGACTACATGCATCATTCAACAATATCAAACATCGATTTGTATATCAACCCAAATCATCATCTTGTCATTCACAATCTCAAATTCATGATTAAATGGAAATGAGGAAAGAAAACTAATATTCGGTTCTAAGCATTTAAATGGATCTCAGTTTTATTCTTTCGTTTTATTTTAAGTACTCATCAAGACCTCAAAGATCTATCATACGAAAAGAGTATCATCAGCGATCCATGGGACAATATTCAACAAGAATGATGTAAATTAACAATCATGTTAATTCAAATGGGTGCTTCTTCGTCTCTTGACTCAAAATGAAGGAAGCAACGAAATTAGTTCAAAAGGGAAAACATCAAGTTCTTGACTCCATAAACATAAATGATAAGTAATCAAGATCTCACCAAAGCTTGTGTATAACAATATTTAATCGTGACCTTGTAGATCCATGTTCACAAACTTTAACCCATCATCGATCCTTTTCGCTTTCACTTCATGTAATATCCGAAACTAAAGGTCAAAGATACTAACATGGATGTTAGATCCGTTTCCTTGGTTCGTCCTAAAGTAATGATCTCAGATAATCATCATTGATCTTGTTTGTTTGATTATGTCCGAAGTTAAAGTAATGATTTTAACAACCTTGTTAAATCAAATCCTTGATTCGTTTTATATGTTAAACAATCAAAACATAATTAAACACACAAAGATATTACCTACCCGTGTACTTTTGGTGCTTGTGTAGCCGTCTCAAAACTCATAGCCATCCTCGTGGCAAACAAGTCGATGCTCCTGTTATTGATGATGATTGATTATTTTGGCTAATCGACTGTGAGAGATGAGGAGTTTTCAAGAACCGGCTTTGGAAGAGTAAGTATGGGGCTGCTTTTGTGATTGGGCAATGTATTTTTAGGGCTAAGGTGAGAGTGATTAAGAAAGTAGGGCGGAATATTTGAGATTGTTTAGGGTTTGAGATTTATGTTGAGATAGGGGCGGATTTTTTTATGAGTATGATTAGGGTTGAATTGCTATGTATGCGTCCTTTAATACCCAAAATATTAGGGCAATGGTGTTGGACGGGTCTAGTTGTGCTAGTTGGGCCGTGTGGGGCTTTTTAATTGGTCCTACATGTCATCTTTGATAATGGGCTTGGACAAAATCGTGCCTCTCTAATAAACCGGGCATGGATCTGTGGACTAGTGTGGAGTATTATGTATGTCGTTGAGGTTGGATTTGAGATTTATGTTGGATTTTATTTCCCATGTAGTCTAATTCGATCACAAGCTTACACAATATTTATCACATGGTCCAATGAAATTGTGGTAAAACTAATTGTGTTATCCGAATGCTATTATCACAAATAATAATTTTGATACATTACTTTCGATACTTTTGATAATGAGCATTTTGGTCACAAACGTTCATCGGATGATACATTTGTGTACGGCTAATATTGGTATATCATTTGGGTATTAGAGGATGGGCTTCACATAATTGGACAGTGTTGATGAGATTCAATGATGATGTTATTGGGTATGATAATGAGTTGTTGTGGTATACAGCTTGGTACTTTGGGGTATGCATTTTCACGGATAATATTATGTCTCGGCTTGAGTTGATGGTTGAACAATGTGGACTTCGGGGTTGTTTATTCGGCATTTCTTATTTGGATTTGAAGTGACATTTTCCGGGCACGTCTACTTACTTCGTCTTCTTTCTTTCTACCCTTTCGCGAAGATGACTTGTTTGGGCGTTTATAGAGGGTGATAAAGACTTGGCTATTTAGTTACGGTTGTGATTCTTTCTCGCGTAACCCACAACGTAACTATCACTTCGGTGTCTCATGCAGTTGAGGATACGTCAAGAGGTTTTGTACATTGGGTACACCGTTTCTTTTTCACAAGGATTAGTACAAGCTTAAGTAACAAATCGGAGAATTTTTCAACATGTTCAAGTTTGATATATCGGGTTTACTTTAACAAGTGGTCACAAAAATAGCCGACGAGAAGCGTGAACGATGTGTTTACCAAAGTGTTGATTGGTTGGTTGATGATGTTGTTGATGTTGGATAATGAACCGTTGATGAACCGCTGCATGTTCCCCTAAAAACAGATATTCACCGAAACCAAAATGGCTATAATACATTCAAGCTGAAATTGTTTACGGTTTTGTCCTGATTTTGTAAAATCCCGCGAAAGAACCTATTTCTCGGTTTAAATCATAGACTTGTAAAATCCCGTAACAATGGAAACATCCTGATAATAGTAAGGTGCATTTCCGGATCTATCTTACGGTTTATTCTTGGTTTTGTAAAATCCCGCGAAAGAATCTATTTTTCGGTTTAAACTATAGAATTGTAAAATCCCGTGATGATGGAACCATCTTGGAGAAAGGAAAGCGTATTTCGAGGTCTTCTGATGTTGGTGTTACGGTTTACTGCTCGAAGAAGGGATAAAAGGCTGTAATTCATAAATTGGATGTGTGTTTGGATATTCGTCATGGCAGTTTGGTTATTACATGGTTTTACGGGGTTATGTGCTTTTGACCATGGTCGGAATGAAACCATTATCAAAGTTCGTTTAAATGTCAAAGAAGGCTAGATTTGAGCTTTTAACGAGAAGATGTGACAACGGCGTTAATTCAGGATTATTTATTTGAGGTTGAAGTGAATTATCACGGGCGAGTGTACTTTATATCTGAATATATCAGGGGATGGTTGGATGAAGATTCTTCAAGATCCTTGTTCGAGCTTATTATCAAAAACAAAGACTTGGAAATCTAGTTATTGTTGGGTGCCTTTTACCTTTTCTTTTACCACTTGGGGAATTGGGCTCTTACCACCTCAAAATAACTATCACTTTAAGGAGTTACGTTGTAGTGCTCGGTGTCACATTAAATTGTGGATTTTCAAGAGGTAATGTACGCCTTATACTTGATGGTTGGTTGGTTGAAGAGTATAGAGTACATAGAGAGTACTTAGAGATGCTAATGGAAATCGGAACCGCTCTTTGTTACATATGTGCAAGTATAAGTCACGAGTTCGGGATAGTTTACTTTTGGGTCAAATTCATCATATTGGGTTTTCTCCATCAGCTGTCACGACAAAGAGCCTCCTGAATGATAATGGGGTTGATTACATGTTTTGCCAAGAGATGATGAAAAGAGAGAGATTATGACGTATGAACACTACAGTTCATGCCTCGTACTCTAAAGAAAAGAAAAGTGTACGTTTCAGTGCGCTTTATCTTCCAAAGAAGAGAAATCTTCTTATGACGTATGAACACAACAGTTCATGCCTCGTACTCTAAAGAAAAGAAAAGTGTACATCTCAGTGCGCTTTATCTTTGAAAGAAGAGAAATCTTCTTATGACGTATGAACACAACAGTTCATGCCTCGTGCTCTAAAGAAAAGAAAAGTGTATGCGCCTCTGGCGCTTTATCTTTGAAAGAAGAGAAATCTTCTTATGACGTATGAACACATCAGTTCATGCCTCGTTCTCTAAAGAAAAGAAATGTGTACGCTTGGCGCATTATCTTCAAAAGAAGAGAAATCTTCTCATTATGACCATTCTCATCAACATGCTTCATACTTTTTCCATGTGCTTTCTATTATCAAGTGAACCGGCTCTTGTTGATTGTTTTCTGATTCCACTTGCTCAACTATAATGACGATGGCGACATCCTATGCTAATTTTATGGGGAGAAGTGTGAATAGACTACATTGTTGAAGATAATCACTTGCTTAATCAAGAATGGCATCTCCGTATGCAATTCTTGAGGGGGAGAAGAAGTATGATAATTTTGCATGGTTGATCGATATCTGAGAATAAATGGTCAAACGGCTCTAAACTCATGTAAGAACCGAGCTTCTTCTTATCGGTTCATCTTTACATGGCGTTTATTCTAAGAGCCGTTAGTTGACATCTTCACAAGCTGATATGAGTTTATTGACAAAGTGCTTCGATTAATGCTTCACGCGCACATCAACATGATGATTCTCAACAACCTTCTCGTTCTTGTTTGATGTGATTGTTTGCTTGGTGTTACCATTTCGTGTTCATTGCCATGGGCTGATTGATGATTTCTTTGATGAACATCTTTCTGTTCTTGTTTGATTGGGAGGGATCTTAATTAAGGGGATTTGCAAGATGTAAGTTAATTGGGATGCTTTTTGGTGATGTTCTTGTGTTTTGGTGAGTCGAAGATGTTAACTATCTAATCCCCAACTGGACAATCTTGAAGAAGGTCGAGTCTACGTTTCTACATTTTCTCGCTATATGTTAGAAGACTAATGACGAGTTGCATTTGATTATCCAAAGACTTCTTCTTAATCACGGGCATCTATCAAACAGTTGTCGGTTTAGGGGAGAGCACTAATTGGGGAGGTGAAATGTCCGATTTAATCCCCAATTAGACTTGCTCACATTCTTCTTCAAAGATGTTGATTCCCACAAGATTACCAGTGTTGTTCTCAAAAGATTTCATGTATACGGGCTTACATAGAGTTCTGATTCGAAGTATCAAAACCAGCAAGGGGGAAGGAGACACACATCTATACGCGAGTAATCTTGATGAGCTTAATACTTCTAAGTGATTGAAGATATCCCGGGAAGACTATTGTCATTACCGCAGAGAAACTCAAGATTTGACTCATGGCGTTAAGTGTTTTTTTATTCCAACTATGTGGGGGAAGAGATGGAAGAGTTAGTTTCGGATGATAAAAGAGGTACACAAGTGTGTGATGATGCTATCGCATTCATCGAGGAGAGATTGTGTACATTGGGGACGCCACTGCTCTCACTTGAGGATTAATCACTTATTCCAAAGTTGACATCCGCAGAGATTGTCATCCGCAGAGATAATCAGTGATTCGGCCTGCTTCTTCAATGTTATCAGTTATTCTCTTTTGGGCATTGGTACCGGGTTCTTGAGCTTTATACACTTTCTTTAGGGGAGAGAAAAGTATACATCGGGTTTATTCTTTGGCTATCGGACTTAATCGCTACTTGATGGTATAAGTTTCTTTGTCTTCGGGTATGTGTATTCAGGTGCGTGAGCTCTAGTCTAAGAGACTGACTGCATCAATTCAACTACGTGGGGAAGTGGTCTCTTGACACCTTTTGGAATGGATTGCTTCGACTTCATGGAATGAAATTTGAGAAGAGTTATTTATTTGTGGGATGATACGTTGGTCAGTTCTTTTGGATGATATTACCTCGAACGAAGAATCACGGTGATTATTCTTAAAAGGAGCAGCAAGTTCGATGATAATGGTGTGCTTCTTTGTGCACTGGCTAAGGAAGCTTGTAAGCTTTGAATCGCTTTCACTAAAGGATTTTCGGTTTGGGGAAGCGCCGAGTCTCACTTTCGTTGGTTCAATTTCTCTCAATTCAAGAGCCTTGGAAGCTTTGGTGGTGAATGTTTAAGAGTTGATGACTTCTATCTTCTACTGACGTCTGCTTTCGATATTCTTATCTTGGTACTCGTATCATCATCTTCTTTAACTATATCATCTACTCTATCTTTGTATATATTTATCAAAAACAAAATACAAAAATATAAAACCAACAAAAGAAAATAGAAAAATATAAAATCTTCAAAAACCCATAAAAATCAGAAAATTTGAAAAATACCAAAAATATGTTTTCTCAAGACATGTCTTCTGGTATCGATAACATCTACGGTCTTAGAAATGTCATTCAATAATGGCACGGGACCATAGATGAAGTTCGAGCAGGAGGTGTAAATATTCTTTTTCAAAACATGTCTCAAAAATTATGGCTTACAGTTATTTCAGACTGTAACCCGCGCTTAAAACTATGGCTTGCTATTATTTCTGATAGCAACCCGCTCTTCAAAGAGGAAAGTGTTGCGCTAAACCATTCTTCAAATATTTCGTGCACTTATCCTAAAACATATTGAGGAAAGTATGTCGAAGGATCTGCTTGTTCCTACACAAAGGTTTTTCCGTCTAAAATTCTTCAGAAAAATATTTGTTGTGTTTTCAAAAATGGTGGAAAATGAGTTGCTTAAAATCAATCGATTGAGTTTTTATTTAATTTGCTAAAACTCAATCGATGACTTCAGCACTTTTAAAACTTTTCAAGAAAAAGAGTCATTGATTGAGGGGAAGAATATTTTTCAAATTTATATCATCTAACGGACTTTCTTAATTATCCTACGTGCTTATCTGAAAAATATAATTGCCTATGTTGAAGGACTAGGTTTCTAGGATATGATTGTTAGGTTTAGATGATTAAAGTTTGATGAACACATAATTCCCATGCTTTATTTGATCTGATTGACATGTTGAATTGACTTTTATTAGTCGATTGTTGTTTGGGTGATGTCGACCACCATATATATGTATGTGTGTTCACTAACGTATGCGGTATATTGGTATAAAGAATGTTCGATCCGGATCCCACAATTAAAGATGATTGGATGCCGAAAGGAAAGGGTAACAATATCTTGGGTTGACAAATGAAGAAACGGAGCTTAATTGGACTTCTATGGAGAGTTGGCATAAATGCAACGTAAGAGGTCTCACTGCATCGGCAGATGGTTTTCTTCTAAGTGATTGAAGAAACGGAGCTTAATTTGACCTCGTTGGCATTCAAAATGCAAAGTAAGAAGAAGTCTCACTGCATCAGCAGATGGTTATTCTTCCAAACCCTACAACAACAACAACGAAAGCTTCTCAACCACTAACGTATCTTTGTGCAGGGATACCATTTTTAAACAATTTTTGAAAAATTTGAATAAATTGTTTTGAAAATGGATAATATCGTTTTGAAAATTTATTGAGCTAATCTTTGAAAATCACCGGACTTCATTTTATCAAAACTTAAGTCACTCAATCATCGACTCTGTCATGATTGAGGGGAGAGTGATTTTAAATAAAATTCTTTCAAACGATATTTCTTCATAAAAGTTCGGTTTGTACGTTAAAATGTGGTGATCTAAAGATTTAATGTTATGTCATGGTATGATTTTTCTTTTGAATCAAGGTCTTTCAAAATGAAATTTTTTCTGTTCTTGTTTGATTGTGAAATTGTTTTGTTTTACTTAAAGATCTCTTAAAACAATCATACATGATACTAACAATCTTTAATGTCTTAAAATGGTCCTTATCTGTCATTTTTCAAAATTAAATCTTGCCACGTCTTTCCCTAAAACTTTCTAAATGATTTAAATCAATTGGGATCCAAAACCCTAATTGGTTTGAAATTTTGATCAAGGGAGAGATCGTGATTTAAATCTCAAATCTGTTTTAATGGAATCGGTTTTAGTCCTTTATAGGCACTCCCGCCTCCATGTGCCAAACGATTTCAAATACACAATGCACATGTTGAGGAGGAGGATTTATCCAAAACCGAGATGAGTATTTAAACCTGACCACATTTTCTCCCATGTTTTCTAAACCTAATTAAATCACTTGGGATCCAAAATCTCAAAGGGTTTGATATTTTTGATCGGGGAGAATTTGTGATTTAATAATGAAATTTGATAAAAGGTGATCGGTTTGATTCAAGTGGCAGTTGCTGCTCTCATATGTGCTAAACGCCAATCTCGAAGCATATATTGAGGGAGAGCATTTTAAAGGAAAATAAACTATCGAGGTACAAAAGCTTTTATGTTTTAACATAATGTACCTTGATTGAGTTTTCAAATGGTTTTCTCAATGGCTTTTGTGATCGTGGATGTGCTTCAAAAGAACTCTTGCCTCTATGTGATAAAATGTTTTAAAATATCCTATGCACATATTGAGGGGGAGAATTTTACCAAAGAAATTCAAATGGCTTTTTCTAAGGAAAATGTGATCAAGAAATTATTTCAAAGAAATTATTTCAAAGAACTCTTGCCTCCATGTGCCAAACAATTTCAATATCATATGCACATGTTGAGGGGGAGCATTTCTAAAATGATCAAAACTATTAAGGTACAAAATGCTTTGATCTCATATCACAAGTACCTTGATTGTTTTTCCAAATGATTTTTCGATTGGTTTCATGAAGGAAAGAACAATACCAAAAGACCGACCAATTTACTTTATGCATGGTGTTATAAGGATGGTTAGGTTAGGTATTAGTTCCCACGATCCGCCAGAACGAGGGATCTACCAGGGACAATCCACTAGATAGTGTAGAGTTCTTAGGTATGATGAAAAAAGGAGAAAAGTGAGAAATGGGAAGAGTGCGGATTGAGATAGAGCTAGAACTGGAATAAACCCAACAAGGTTCTAGTAATGAAGTCTCGGTAAGTACTGAAGGGGTTGAAGAATGAAAAGAAATGAATGAGAAAAGGGTGAAAAGAAATAGCCCTCCAATAATTCAACCTTAGGGCAAGAACCGGGTTCAATACATATGCTCTTGGTTGTTACCAAGGTAACATCGGTATTGAAGACAAGACGTCATGGACCCAGTGACGCATTGCACTAAAACTTCCCAGCTACTCAAGTTCCTCTTAAAAGGGCTTGTTTCATTCTCACGGGAACCGACATAATCTATCGACTTTCTCTTAGAGATTGTTGATATTGAAGAAGGAGACCCTCTCCCTAGTCTCCAACATAGGAACCAAATGTGCACGATTGAGTCTAGAGCCAAGAGATCATCCACAATATCTCATTAGGACACAAAATTAATGAAGACTTGCTGTTTCACACAATGTGGAAAGTAAGTATATATTTAGAGTCCTTCGCATTATCCTTGTGGTATTGCGGACCATCCGAGTGATATGCAATCTTATTCACAATGAAGATGGAAAGCCTTCTGGAGCCAACATCAAACAAGCTCTGGTAGGTGGCATGTGAGATCTATTCTATAGATCAACCATGTGACAATTGGATAGAACGATGGGGCTTATTCACTGTGAATCAACCTTGGTCCATGAAATGGATTGACGGATGCTTTTGGAAAAACCGTTCGATGTGCAAATCTTTTCTTTTCTCTAGCACGTCGAATGTGTACTTATGTTTTCAAACTCAAAAGTATCTCTGATTGAAAAAATACTTTTGGAAAAACCGTTCGATGTGCAAATCTTCTATTCTCTCGCACGTCGAATGTGTACTCTTTTCAAATACAAAAAGTATTTTGATTGAAAATTGATATTTCTTATAAAACCTTCGTCGTATTGCAAAACTCTTTCTTTTAAGCAATACGCGATTGTTTTTCAAATCAATTTTTCATCAATCATGAATCTCAATTATTTGGTTCACTCACTCCGTGTTGTCTTCTTTGAGACGTTCGGTTTGAGAACGCTAGAACATTGCTAAAACCCTGTCAAGGAGATTCTTAGAAATCCTACGATCACAAAGTACTTGTACTTGATCAACGGGAACCGTGGGCCGTGTACCTCAATTCAACGAAAGTGATCAAAGACACTTTCGTGTGCTTTTATTGCTAACCGTTGTTTTGCGGTACATTTGGGCGGTTGCGGTGATCGAATTGAGGAGTCAATACAAAGCCGCATGCTCACAGCATCCTCACTTAATTTGAAGAAATCATGACTGGTGCATATCTACATAACACGGCTCGATATTTCATACTATGCTTCGCCGCTGCGCAAATATCATGAACCAGTAAGGCTTCCGCTACTCTGATGGAAAGATGTCATGATTCAAAAGGGTGAGCATGTCGGTCCGAAAGTCACAACTTCACATGATGGCAACACAATAAAGGGTGATCCAGATTTCATGTGGTGATGATCTCAAAGAAAAGCTCAAAGATCATCAAGATGTGGATCAGTTCAAAGACCTCCACTCAAAGTACAAAACTACGCGGACTTTGAAGAATCGCTACAAAAGCACAAAGATTGCGGAAATGAAGAATTCAAGTCTACGAGCTCAAGAACAAAGTCAAGAATAGAATGCTAGGATTCAAATTGTAAAACATGGGGTGACCTCCCTTAGGGGAGATTGTTAGGAATTAGAAAATTCCATAGTGAAGAGTCGGTCACCCCAAATGTTATCTAGCATAAGTTAGCTCGTAGACTTGTAGTTATTTACGTTATGTAGTAGTTAATTAGTTATTTTGTAGCGTAGCTTAGTCTAGTGTAACACCGTGGAGGAAGGACGGGTCTTTACCCACTGTATGCCTGATCCACAGTCCGATAGGAGGACGGTATGTTTGTAACTATAAATACCCCTTCCATCCATGGAAGGGGTGGTGCTTCATTCAATCTAACCTTTCACATTTGAGAACCAAGTCTCTAGCAAGAACACCCTCTCTATCTACTTTCTCTCTCTAAAATGGTAAACATGTATTTTGATCATCCAAGACCACCCGAATCATCAAACACAATAATATTTGGATCCTAACAAATGCACAAAACCATCAAATTAATACACCACACATGTACCAAACACTAATTACTTGTTTATTTCATCACTAATTAGCTTTAATTTCATGTTCCACCCAAAAGCCCCAAAAATAGAAATTAGGTCGACACCCTAATTTTCAATTCGTGGTTTTGTATTGCCCAAACAAGCTCAAAACATGTTCCCTTTACCTTATCTAATCACCAATTGCAAAAGCCCTTTGAAAAACTAAAAGTACGAATCTTGATTCAAGGATTTGAAGGTGTTATTGAAGTCCAAATAGAGCTTATTATATATGGTTGGAAAGAGGAGAAAGAGAGCTTTAAGATGGTGGTGGAGGTGTAGCACCACTCACCTTCGTGTGGCGGTGGTGGCCGGATATGTGGCCGGGTGTGGGTGGGGTGGTGGTTTAGGGTTTTTAGTGAGAAGGTAGAGAGAGAAAGTGGTGATATGTGTGTTTTTAGAGAGATAAACAAATGAGGTGAATGAGGGATTGGATGGGGTTTATATACTAGGCCACTAGGGACCTAAAAATAAATAAAAATGGTGGGGAGGGGGGGGGGGCGGGCAAGCAAAAGAGGAGGGTTCGGGTTTTAATTTTTCATATCTATCTCGTTTACCCATTCCCGAGCTCACATATCGTCCCCCGAGTGTCCCACGACATTTATTTAACTTTCCAACATCGTTACTTACGTTTTTCCACGAGTTTTGACTATTTATTTGTCAATTTTCGATTTACGGTCTAAAAGTTACAATAATTCTTGTTTTAGGCTTTTCTAGTGCCGAATCGAATAGTGCCTACCAAATAGAGTTAAAAGTCATACGATAACTCATTTAATAATGAAATAAATCATAAAACCAATAGACGATATAAAATCAAGTCATGGTTTATAAAAATAGTGTTAAAGGCAAGGCTCGGTTCAGTTTAACGTAATGCGGTTACCTAAAATAGACTCCCTAAATTGCCAGTTGTCACAGCCTCCCAGCTCGAAGAAACCCGCCCGGGTTTCACTTCGAGTTGCTTGGTGTCATAAACAGTTTAGGATACTTCCTACGGAAAATGTCCTCACGTTCCCACGTGAACTCCGGTCCATGCCGGGAGTTCCAACGAACTCTAACAATCGGAATACGGCTATTCTTCAGCCTCTTAACCTCATGATCCATAATCTCAATCGGTTCCTCAAAAAAATTTAATTTCTCATCAATACGAATATCTCTTAAAGGCACCACTATGTTTTCCTCCGAAAGACATTTCTTAAGATTGCTAACATGAAAGACATTGTGTACCTTTGCTCAATTCGATGGTAGCTCAGGCGGTATGCTACCGGTCCGATTCTTTCAAGATTGGAAAGGGACCAATATATCGGGGATTGAGTTTTCCACGCTTTCCAAAATGAATCACTCCTTTCCAAGGAGAAACTTTCAACATAACACGATCTCCAACCCGAAATTCTAAAGGTTTACGTCTCTTATCGGCATAACTCTTCTGTCTATCACGAGCGGTTTGCAACCGATTTGAATCTGAACTATCTTCTCAATGGTTTCTAAGACAAGTTCGACTGTAAGTTGACTCTCGCCAACTTCAGCCCAACAAAAGGAGAACGACATTTTTGGCCATACAAGGCCTCAAATGGGCGGCCTTAATGCTAGAGTGATAACTATTGTTGTAAGAGAATTCGGCCAAAGGGAGGTGTCTCTCCCAGGCCTTTGCGAAATCAATAACACAGGCTCTAAGCATGTCCTCTAAAGTCTGAATAGTTCTCTCGCTTTGACCATCGGTCTACATGGATGGTAAGCAAGACTTATATCCAAATTCGTTCCTAGTGCTGCTGAACGAATTCCAAAAGTGGGACGTAAAACGACTATCCCTATCGGAAATGATAGATATCGGTACTCCATGACGCGATACTACCTCCTTAAGATACAATCGAGCAAGCTTATCAAGACTATCGGTTTCACTAATAGCTAAGAAGTGAGCAGACTTAGTTAAGCGATCAACTATTACCCAGATAGCGTCATTGCCGCTAACTGTTCTCGGTAATTTAGTGATAAAGTCCATGGTTATTCGCTCCCATTTCCATTCCGGAGTTCGGGTTGAACTAAAAGTCCTAATGGTTTCGATGTTCGGCCTTAACCTTAGAACAAGTCGGCACCTCTGACTTTCTGAGCTATATCGGCTATCATATTGGGCCACCAATAAAGTTTCTTAAGATCCTGATACATCTTATCGGCTCCGGGATGAATAGAGTATTTTGATTTATGCGACTCGTGCATAATCAACTCACGGATTCCACCATGAAATGGTATCCAGCTTCTGTCTCTGAAGCATAATGTTCCGTCGGAACGCTTCAAGAAGCCGTTTTCACTTTCTACCATTCCATGAAGATTCTCATAAGGACGGTTCTCTTCCGTCAATGCCCCTGATTGGGCGGCTAAAATTTGAGATGGTAAGGGCAAAACAATGGGTCATTCCTAAGGATCTAACAAGTAGGGGTGGAATGTCCTCCTTACGACTAAGTGCATCAGCCACAACGTTAGCCTTACCAGGATGACAACGAATCTCACAGTCATAATCACTAAGCAATTCCAACCAACGACGTTGTCTCATGTTCAGTACCTTCTGATCTAAGATATGCTTCTAACTCTTATGGTCGGTAAATATGTAACACCCCCAAATTTGGTTTAGCGGAAGCATACGTGTTAAGGGGAATGTTACGAAATCGGAGATCACAACACAAGTAATAAAGAACGAAATACATACTCCGTTTAATTTCATAAAATAGTTTTAAAACATTATCTTACAACATTGTTTAGATAAATGGGCACATCCCATAAGTTCAATGGTCCCAATTTAAAAACATCGTTATGTGTAAAAACACTTCTTTAGATATTACTACGACCATTTACCGCCTCTTGCCTTGCATCCATGATCACAAATTAAGCACCTGAGAAAATATGCTAAAAAGGTCAGCTAAAAGCTGGTGAGTTCATAGGTTTAAATCAAACAGTAAGTTTGGACCATAATCAAAGTCATATAATCATTACAACGAATATAATGATATATGGATGAATGTCTTTTACGTTAGCTCTAAGTTCATGCAACCGATACTACGACAGTTTCTGTATGCTAAAAGATATCATACAATATATAGGCCCAATGCGAGTGTTTTGTCCCTCAACACTCGATTCCGACATGGTATACGTTTCGCCTTGGCCTAAGCATGGCCAACCGGATGGAGGAGTCACCCTCAATTGATCTATTTATAACATTCGCGCTTCCCAATGGGGAACTAACGGTTCATGAAAAAGGGGCATTTCTAGGGACATAAGGGCTTAGGCTAAACCACGTAATAGTAATCATGCAAAAGTTTAGGTCCATAAAAGGGTTTTGCATATTTTCTAACCCCAAAATGTATAAAACAGTTTATCAAATAAAAGAGGGGCTATGAAAACTCACCTTAGCAAATATGCAATCCAAAAGTGGGATTTAGTGAATGTTGTGATGCGGCACCGACACGCAACCTAGATAAGGAGGGCAATGTTTTAGTTCATTGTTTTAAGTATCACTTACTTAAAATAGTTCAATTGTTTTTATAATTGTATTAAAACTAAACTTTAGTTTGTAAAAAAAATGATTAAGTGGTTTTACTAGTAAGTATACGAGAGTATATATACTTTTCATGTTGACACTATTACAATATTAAAATCCAAGAGTTGGTTTGAAAACATTTACGTTATTCTTTTAGTAAGTATATAATGTGTATATACTTATTTAAGTTGACACATGATAGTAGTGTCAAAATCAAATATTAGTTGACTTGTTCTCTAATTGTATTTAGAAAATATGTAAGTTAAATTTGAAGACTATCAAATTTATTAAATGATAAAATGATATAGTGGTCTTTATTTATTTATCAAAATTGGGTTCTTAATATTTATAATTTCGACTAGTGAATTACTTGACATAGGTATGTTTATCCGAGTTCACTTGACGTTAAACTTTAATGTAACCTTATTACGTATATCTTATTTTTAAGCACTTGCTTCTTGTACTAGACCCTTTTTACACTTGACATTATGGTAGTATATAACGAAATGAAAGAATGGAGTATGCGAGGACGAGTTTAGTATGAACTTTGGAAAACATCTATTTCGAGTTTTTATTTGTTGACCTGACAAGTGACGAAATGAGTGTCTTTATTTTCGCAGGTGGGCTGCGGCCCAATGGCATACGCAGGGAGGTGGACTTAGGCCCATCGACCATCCAAGGTTCTTTTACAAGTCAATACATGGGCTGTGGCCCAATGTAACACAAGAGAAAATTTTTTTTGTACAAATATGTTAATAACATAAGTTTCACATGCAGGTTTTATACGAGTTTTTGGATGACAAATAACATTTTCATGCTCTAGTGCTAGTGAACTCACACTAGGTTCTTAACATGGACAGGTCTCGAGTCGTGATGGCTAGACTTCTCGACAAGAGCTTAGGCTCGCAAGACTCAAGTTAATACATTAGAATTGTTTAGTGAATAAGCATCCTCCTATCGTGGTGACAACCACGGGGAGAGTTCTCTTCCTTTCGACTCGAAGCAATATCATTACATAGTTAAAAGAAAACATTAGGCTCATTTAAACACAAAATTCATACGCAACTTTAATGTGACATCGATCTAAAAAGAACCCCTATATCGTGGTACTACCACAACATTGTCACTAGTTCGATATAGTGGGGGTGGAGAAGGCTCGACATGTAGTACACAAGTTCATATACTACTTATGCATCCGGGTCGTTATGACTCCGGTTTTACTTGTTTGTCCTAACAACACTTAGTTTCGAAAACCCGACAAGGTGCCACAAACACAATCCTATGTCTAGATTTAACGCAAGTCTTAAGATGACCAACTTATCACTAGATTTCGAAGCAAATTATAATGGCAAAGAGGTGACTCTTTTAGCTTAAAATGAATACCTACATGAAACAACGACAAGACATGGAATGACGAATACTTCGAGTACCCGAGTGGGTTCTCAGTCGAGGCAAAACCCATCATACTAACAAGGAATGAGGTGATTAACATGATCAAATGTATAGCCAAATTCTTGATACGCAAGTTTTGAGTTCTAGACACGATTAACACAACTAACACTAGTTTTTCAGATTTAATACTAAATGTTACTAGTAAGTCTTTTTATAAAATTAACTCTTTTGCTTTTCTTGGTTCTTACTCCTCGACAGAAAACAACCCAACAAAATGAATGACCAAATCAAATCTCAAAAAATTCGTCATGTACTTAGCATCGAAATTTTTGATTAACAAAAACAATTACCAAGCTTAATTATAACATAACCGATTACATAACTTGATATACAAATGAAGTAGTGAACATTAAAGAAGACTCATTCTTACAAAATATGTGGCGGGTAGGAATAAAAGTCGACCCAAGAAGATTCAATCGACCACAATTTACACTTGATATCACCAATTTGAGGCTTGATTCGGCTTGAACACTCCTTAAATTGCAAAACCCCCAATCTAATTTTTGAAAACCCTAACTTCCACAAACCCTAGTTTTTGGTACAAATGATGAAGAAACTGAGTTGGGGCGTTTCATATCTCTACTAGAGATAAAGGGAGTGTTTTGGGAAAGCCTTGACCTTCTTTCTCTTCTTGGTGTCTTGGTGTGTAGCCGAATTGATCAAAACCCCTACAACCTAGGGAGTCTTGAGCTTTGACTCTAGGTGGGTTGATGGTGATATATGCTTCTCCTTGGTGGCTTTGTCTTGAAGCTTCTTGGACTCATTCGAATGATAGTACACGCCTCCATGGGGAGGGTTTGTGAGACAAAATAATACATGGTTTTGGTGAGGGAAGTTTGAGAATGATGAAAGGAGTATGTTGGTTTACTTCTTTGGGATACTTGACCTACTCGAATTACAGGTAGAGAGGTAGAAGAAGATGGGCTAGGTGACTACTTTTCTTTTTCTGCTTTTGGTGATTTGTCGTGTGGGGTGAAGACACAAGGAGAGGTTATTCCAATTTTTATATAGAAGTATTATTATTATCTTTGTGTATTGTATACTTTGAGTTAATATTTGTAGATAGTAATACTTAGTATTTAAGTGAATGGTGTATTAAGCATTTTGGTGTCCCGCGATATTAACGCTGTGACTGAAGTATTAAAGTTTGTAAATTTTTATAACGCAGTATCTTATAGATACGCTTCGAAAATATTATTATTTTGGTAATATTTTCCATTACAGGGGTTTACCGTTTGTTTTATTTGCCCTTATCATAGTGTCGATACGCGTGCAGTGTCGGTCACAGTGGGAAAACGAGATAACCTCTCGTCTTACAAATTTAATCATAAGACAATAATGAAATTTTCATAAAATGAAATGAATGCAAAAGTGATGCAATTGTCTACTGTATGCGAGTTATCTACTCAAATGATCAAGTAAAGCTTATGCATGCTTAATGACTTATGCTTAGTAATAATAAATTACCATTTATTATTTAATTATGAGTGAAAATTTACCGTGTGTCACAAAATACTACACACTTGGTTCCATACAGATAATGTCTCCAGATCCTAAGAGCAAACACTACAGCACCTAACTCAAGGTCATGGGTGGTGTAGTTTTTCTCATGCTTCTTAAGTTGTCGGAATGCATAAGCAATCACCTTCTCACGTTGCATCAAAACAACACCTAAGCCTTTATGCGAAGCGTCAGCAGATTACACGACAAAATCTTCGCTTCTTCAGCAAAGCTAGGATGGCGACCGCACAACTTCTCCTTCAAAAGTTGAAATGCTTCTTCTTCCTTTTCTCCCCATTCATACTTAACATCCTTCTGTGTTAGTTTGGTCACCGACTTAGCTATCTTAGAAAATCCCTCAATGAATCTCCTATAATAGCCTCGCTAACCCTAGAAACCTGCCGGATTTCGATGGGTTCTTAGGAGCTGCCCATTCCTGAATGGCCTTAATCTTAGTTGGGTCAACATGAACACCTCGACTATCTATCACGTGACCTAAGAATTGCACGGACGGAATCCAAAATTCACACTTAGAGAATTTGGCATACATCTTCTCTTCTCTCAACAATCCTAAAATGAGCCTCAAATGCTCTTCGTGCTCCTCACTACTCTTAGAGTATATCAAGATTCCGTCTATGAATACTATCACAAACTTATCCGTGTATGGCTTACACACTTTCTGGTTCATGAGATCCATGAAAACCGTTGGGGTGTTGGTCAAACCAAACGACATCACTTGGAATTCATAGTGTCCATAACGGGTTCTAAACGCCGTCTTAGGGATATCCTCCTCTCAACTCTAAGTCGGTGATATCCGGATCGTAAATCGATCTTAGAAAAGACACTAGCTTCTTGGAGTTGGTCGAATAGATCATCTATTCTAGGTAACGGATATCGGTTCTTCATTCACAACTTATTCAACTCCTTATAATCAATACACATCCGAAACGATCCATCCTTCTTCTTCACAAACAACACCGGTGCTCCCACGGTGACGAACTTGGTCAAATGAATCCCTTCTCGACAACTCTCGCCAACCTGTTTAGACAGTTCCTCCAATTCTCTTGGAGCAAGTCGATATGGTGCTGGGCTACTAAAAGGGTGCCGCACCGCACCGGTATCAACTCTATTTGGAATTCCACTTGTCTGGACAGGTGGAATCCCCGAAGATTGTCGAGAAACACATCCGGAAATTCTCTAACAACGGGTACATCGTTAAGGTGTCTTTCACTCTTCTCCTCACTTTTCTTTTTAGAAATTTGAGCCAAGAAAAGGCAACCTCCTCTATCGATGTACTTCTGGGCCTTAATACAAGAGATGATGCTCAACCGGGAAGGACCTCCACAGTCGTTCCAATCTCCTTGTATGCTCATAACCTTTCCGCCATACGGTAAACGCACAATCTTCTCATCACAAATGATGTGTGCACCGTTCTTCGACAACCAATCCATTTCGATAATAACGTCAAAACTTCCTAAAGTAACTGGCAATAGGTCTATACTAAACGAACGGTCTAGAAAACTTACGGTACAACCTCGAACTACGGTGTCTATCTTCTCTCTATTCCCATTCGCTAGTTCCACATCGTAACTAAACCCTAGAGGTGTTTGGGAGATTCCTAGTAATGGCATAAAATTGGTGGATACGAAACTCATATCCGCACCGGTATCAAACAGTATGGAAGCATAGCGATTATTGAGAAGGAACGTGCAGTAACTACGTTAGGGTCCTCACTAGCTTCCTTCCCAATAGCGTAAACACGCGCTACTCCCATGTCTCTCTGCTGATTCCTAGCACAATTGTTTCCCTGGTTTTCCACAACCTCACGCTTCACAGGGTTTAAGCCATTACCTCCTACACATCGATTAGCAAATCCTCTGACATTACTAGGATTTCCTCTCATCCACGACTTTTGGCACTCATTCTTAAAGTGTCCTTTCTTTCCACATCCAAAACAGGTGACATTAGCCTTCCAGTCCGCTCCTTGTGCAGTTTGAGCTGCAGCAAGTGGACGAGACCTACAGTCTTTGGCTATGTGTCATACCTTAGAGCACTTCCTACACACAATCGGGCACGGTCCATGGTGGTGTCGGTTACAACGACCACACACGGGCTTACTACCTTCATAACCCTTCTTATCTCCATTTCCTATGGCGAACACTCTGGCTGTCTCTTGTCGTTTGTTGCCATTCCCTTTTTCAACTTCGTTCCTCTTCCTCTTATCACTTCTATCATTCTTACTCTTGTCTCCTAATTCTAGCACACAAGAGTCCATCAAACTCGAGCCACAAAGAATTGCCTCTTGCAAATTAGCTGGCCTGGCAGCGATGACATCATTTCGAGTAGCTAAAGGCAATCCTTCAAGATACCTTTCAATCTTAAGTTCTTCAAACCATTTCAGGGAAAAGCAACGATAACTCTTGGAAACGACGAGTATAAGTCGCCATGTCGATGCCTTTAACCTTATGGTTCCGAACTCACTTTCTAACTTCTTAACTTCATTCCTAGGACAAGTAAGTCTTAATCGAGAGCCTTAAACCGAGTCCAAGTCATACTATAAGCTACATCAATTCCTCTTGACTGCGTGGTAGTTATTCCACCGTGTCAACGCCGCCCTTAAAAGTGAAGGTTGCATACTTAACCTTATAATCCTCATCACGCTTACTAACAAAGAACACGATTCGCTTTTCCAACCACCTAGTCGTGTAAACTACTCCTCGCCTCCTCCGAACTCAATGGGACTGAATCGAACTCTTTGTAGGTACAACCTCGAGTTCGATTCACCATTGGGGTTCCACTAGAAGTGTTAGAGAGATTAGCCTCGTTAGCGGTCAAATGCGACACAAGGCCACTAGTCGGTCAATGTGGGTTGGGTTCACAGTGTGGAGGGTTTTAGGAACAGACCATTCTCGCATGGTCATTCACATTGGGGTTTTCTACACCGGTTATCAATGTTAGGGTTCTCAACAGTGTGTGGTCGGGCGGATGACGACCTCGACGACGTGAGGCAACAACGCGGCAGGAGTTGTCGGTTGTTTTGCGAGTTTTGTCTTGTTGCCACCATTCTATAGGCAAGAAGAACAGTTTCATAAGTTCACAATTCACGCTCTAGAATAGAGTTGGGTTCCAATGATCACTAAATAACGCTCAATACATAATCAAGGTCAACAAGGACAACGCTATACCGAAGCGAACAGGTCAAATACCGGATCATAACTAAAGGATGCATGTTCCCATAACCATAACTCATAGGTTTCAAAAGTGGAAATACATGGAAGGATACGAAGAAATCAAAAACGATCCTAACGACGATACTAATAAGATAACTAGGATAAACCTACATCTCGAACCAAGTACTACTTCGGTTTCAAGATGGTACAAAACCATGAATCTAATACTGATCTAGCCACGCCTACTTATATATCACTCACGGATCTCCTAACATCATCGACCTCTCTCCACAAAGAGGCTAACTCAATCGCCGAGTCGCGATCACTCTTAAGTTCTAAGGACCTCTCTCTCCAACTCACCAATCCTACGCCAAATCGCTCTATCAAGATCACGAGCAGTCAAGAACCCTCTACTGGTCCCCAACCCGCTCCCACGAGTTCCGACATACCATCATGCAAAACCCTAGTCCTCCCCGACTACGGTACCCATATCAACACTCGTGATCCACAATACTAGCCCTAGATACTCCAACCAAACGCTCCGGCCAACTAACTAAGTCTAGTACCACCGAGAGGTAATCCTCTCCCACATCGTAATCTCCTCACCATACTCTGCTCGAAGCAATCTCCGATGGTATCTCAGATCCTAACGGGCTACCTATATAAGGTGAGTAAGGTGGTGAGTCAATATCTAAAGGTCCGTGGGACTCAGCTCATGCAAAGGAGAACCGGTCTGGAGAATGTGCAGACTCGCAATGGAGGAGTACCCCTTCGGGATATCCTCATCATCCTCCTCCCGAGGATCCTCATCCTCATCAACATCGCTCCTCAATCTCATCCTCTTCCTCGACTCATGCTCCTCCTCGCCTCATCCATGGGGAGAGTCCATGAGTCTGAGTCAGTGTCGTGTAAATCCCGAGGTGGTACACTAGGAGATCTAGGCCTCCTAAGACGTGATGATCGGTGGTGATGACAGAGGAAAGTGGGGCTAAATGGATAGGTGATGATGGTGGTCTCACGCATACGCGGGCGTGCTATAAGCAAGCTTAGGAGTCTTGCAATGTAAAACCTGACGATGTAAAGTGAGTCGCCTAGATGAACTAGGACGATCGATGATGATGAACTATTGTGACGGGCAATCTCATAAGGATCACCTCACAAGCTAACCGTCATGAGAGTCAATGCCGCGAACTAGCTACGTGCAAGGACCTCGCACACATCAAAAGCTAGTGAAGGCATAGTCCGTGACAATGGCATAGGGTAGGTACAAGTGTTCAAACAACCGCTTTAATAAGCGCATCAACTTAACCCAAAACACATATCACATAATGAAAGCTTTTAAAAGTGTAGGTACCGCATTACTCAAAATATGCCTTTAAATAAAACACATAAGTTCCGTTCCATCACATAATCACATATCAAATCAATCGAGTTAAAAATCATAAGTTTCGTTCCATCACACAATCACATGTCAAATCAACCGAGTTAAAACTCCAAAATCATAATATACCGTTTACTCAAATCAATTTCCGTAATATCTCGATATTCACATCTCATTTTCCAAAACCAATAATCATCTCTCATTTCCAAAATTCCATAATCATATCTCGTTTCCAAAATCAATAATCGTATATCGTTTCCAAAATCAATAATCGTATATCGTTTCCAAAATCAATAATCATATCTCCATATCATAACGTTTCCATAATCGGCCACAATATCCCTTAATATATCATCTCATAATTCAATTCGCAGTTCATACCATAATCAAATAAGAAGCTTCAGCAGCCTTAAGCGGCGGGTCGAGGATCAATTTTTCTCAAAAGTGGTTATAGTTTACGGTTTATAAAATACCTAATTCTCTATAACCTGAGCTCGATACCAATCAGTAACACCCCCAAATCTCGTACATAATGAAGACTTAATCAAGTTTTCGGGGTGTTACTTTTGGATTGGTATCGCACACAAGTATAGCCAAAAGATAGTCATTTAACATTTAAAACCAATCCCAAATTTAAGTATTCAAAACATTTAATCCAAAATATGAATATTAGGCCCAAAACATGATTTATTAAGATAGGTCCCCATAGTTTATCAGAGTCGGAAAATAATCCTTGAACCACGCCTCTATGCCAAGCTTCCAATCGATCAAGTAATCCAAACATCTCTCAATTACCCGAGAAATCATGCTAAAATGTCACTACTGGGTGAGTTCATAGGTTTAAGTTCAACAAAATCATAGTGAACCTCAGAAGAGTTGATTTGCTATGTAAGACCTAAGATAGATAAATACCGTTCACACATGATCCTACCCGGATATCAATCAAATCCCGCGCCCGTGGAGTACTCGCCCCTGCGACTCTAGTCCAAGACCGATGTGGCAAAATCTAGAACAATTGCCAACCCTGACTAGGTCGATGTAAGTCTATTCTTAGCTAGGCACCGGTTAAACCTAGACTAAGGCAACAACTACAAGACAACTATCTATACATTCAAGCACATAAGCAAATCCAAATAGTTTTCACGGTCCAAAAACAGTAGCATGATTCTCACCCAAAATAGTTCAAAACGTAGTTTAAACGTAGATAAAAGTGGGGCTATGAAACTCACCTCAAGCAATCAACGCACAAATAAACACTAGCAGAAGAAAACGGTATCACGGCACAACAACTATCGACTCGGAACAACCTATTAATGTAGACCAAACTTAATATATATATATCCCTCGAAATCAACGTTATCTACCCCAATGTATTCCGTTTCGTTATTTCCAAAATGTCTCGTTTCACCATTTAATCCTAGTGTTTGGTATTCCTCATGTGGGTGTATCGACTCAATATGATGCCATGAATGCATTTGAACAACCAATATGTCATGCTTCGCATCACAATATGCAACTCCATTCAACACAATATGTAACTCAATGCGACACAATGAGACGTCTAAGCGATAAGCTCTATAGTCCGATAAGTTTCAGAATAAACAGTAGACCTTATCAATTCCAACTCGATAAACTCAATTATTCATTCAGACGCTTATTATTCCATAAACCGGTCGCATCCTAACGAGTCATAAGGATAAGTCACCTATTAATAAGGTTATCCAACGCATCTAGCGGGTTCTTAATAGATTCGTCAACCTAATAAGTCCGCTACCCATGTGGATCAACAATATTAATGCTAGGTTATCCGTAACCCATGCACACAACGTAAGCAATTAAATACTTAAACCAATATTAAATGTCCACAATTGACATTTATTGATAAACGCGGTAATTTCGAAACATTAATTACTTATTTATTGCAAAACATTTCCAATTTAGTCGTTAGTTTCTGTTTAAATATAGTAAATAACAAGATAAGACTTGTTATCGACAATTTTGGTACAAAAGCCCAATTATTATTCCCATTTCATAGTTTATTAGCATTTTCATATATATATATATATATATATATATATATATATATATATATATATATATATATATATATATATATATATATATATATATATATATATATATATATATATATATATATATATATATATATATATATATATATAGAGTGAGGATCAGCGGATTTTTAATTCGTATGGATAAAAGCGGATCGATCTCGACCGCCCATTCGGATCTGATCTTGACTTGTAAAAAGTCAAGATTCAAGCTAATTTCACGCGGTAGCAATTGACCATGTAAACCATTTTTAATTTTTTCCTTTTGAGGATCGTACTATTGTTATCTTCTTTCATTTTTAATTTTTCGATTTTTCCTCGAGCAATTTTTGTTTTTGATTATGAGTTCTATCGTGATATTAACGATATTATGAGTCCCACTTGTGATATTAACAATTTTACTTAATATCACTGCCTTTTTATTACGATATTAAGAAAACTTACGGTGATATTAAAAAATTAACTTTGATATTAAGAAAACATGTAAAAAGTAACTGTGATATTAACAATTTTACTTAAAAAGTTACTTTGATATTAGAAAAAACTTAATATCATCTAGTTTATAAACTACTGCTAGCCTTAGTGAAACTACTGCTAGCCTTAGTGAAACTACTGCTAGCCTTAGTTAGTAGTGATATTAAGAAAGCTTGATAATTACGGTGATATTAACAAAATTCATAATATCATTGTACCTTTTAACCATGAAAATGATTTTTTTCTGAATTTTTTTCAATGATTCTTAATAAATTGTTGTCCTCTTTCTTTTTTAATTTTTCGCATTTTTGGAATTAATTTTTCAGATCGATCTTGACTTTTGTAAAAAGTCAAGATCATGCTTAATTTCACGGTAGCAATTGACCATGTAAACGATTTTTTTTTAATTTTTTTCCTTTTGAGGGATCGCTACTATTGTTATCTTCTTTCATTTTTTAATTTTTTCAGATTTTTCTGAGCAATTTTTGTTTTTTTGATTATGAGTTCTATCGTGATATTAACGATATTATGAGTCCTACTGTGATATTAACAATTTTACTTAATATCATTGCCTTTTTTATTATAATATTAAGAAAACTTACGGTGATATTAAAAAAATTAACTTTGATATTAAGAAAACATGTAAAAGTAACCGATATTAACAATTTTACTTAAAAAGTTACTTTGATATTAGAAAAAACTTAATATCATCGCTAGTTTAGAAACTATCGCTAGCCTTAGTGAAACTATCGCTAGCCTTAGTTAGTAATGATATTAAGAAAGCTTGATAATTACGGTGATATTAACAAAATTCATAATATCATTGTACCTTTTAACCATGAAATTGATTTTTTCGATTTTTTTCACCATTCTTAATAAATTGTTGTCCTCTTTCTTTTTAATTTTTCAGATTTTTGAATTAATTTTTTGAATGTTACTGATATTATCCGCACCATCCCTACTTAAAATGTAATCCGCCGATCCCTTTCCTATATATATATATATTTATATATATATATATATATATATATATATATATATATATATATATATTTCACAAATTCCCATTATTAATCTTTATCGTTATTCGTTTGAATCCACAAGCAACAGTCATAACTTATCGGCTTTTAATCAATCAATAGTCCAAATTATACTAAATTCCATGTTACGGCTTTGTCGGAGTCAACTATTGATTAAAAAGTCAAAGTAAGCCGAAGCTCAAAGTCAACAATATATATATCAAGTCCAAATTAAATGTCATAATAGCGCAATTCAATCCCAAATCAACTCAAAACAATCTCGCCAACCAATCAATCAACCAAATGTACTCGAAACCAATGTTATGACCCTAATGGTCATGACACGGTCGCGGTTAAGACCACATGAACCAAACAAGCTCTAGAAGCTTTTCTGGCCCACGCGCCTCATCCAAACCTCAACAATACCAATCAACAAGCTACCAAATCGACCCAACTCGGACCCATGACCCAAGTGGGTCTCGTACGCCTCTCATGAGCCATGTACGAGCCCTAGGTGGTTCGTACGTCCCATATTACACAACTAAACACAACCAAATCAATTCTACAACACTCAAATTCAATCATTCAAGCTCCAAACACTAACCAAACACAAAACCCATCATCTATCTTAACCAAAAATATGCAACTAAACCCTAAATACACAAACCCATCAAATTAATACACCACACATGTATCAAACACTAATTACTTGTTTATTTCATACTAATTAGCTTTAATTTCATGTTCCACCCAAAAGCTCCAAAAATATAAATTAGGTCGAAACCCTAATTTTCAATTTGTGGGTTTTTATTGCCCAAACAAGCTCAAAACATGTTCCCTTTACCTTATCTAATCACCAATTGCAAAAGCCCTTTGAAAAACTAAAAGTACGAATCTTGATTCAAGGATTTGAAGGTGTTATTGAAGTCCAAATGGAGCTTATTATATATGGCTGGAAAGAGGAGAAAGAGAGCTTTAAGATGGTGGTGGAGGTGTAGCACCACTCGCCATCGTGTGGCGGTGGTGGCCGGATATGTGGCCGGCGGTGGTGGTGGTGTGGTGGTTTAGGGTTTTTAGTGAGAAGGTAGAGAGAGAAAGTGGTGATATGTGTGTTTTTAGAGAGATAAACAAATGAGGTGAATGAGGATTGATGGGGTTTATATACTAGGCCACTAGGGACCTAAAATAAATAAAATGGTGGGGGGGGGCCTGTCAAGCAAAAGAGGAGGGTTCTGGTTGTAATTTTTCTTATCTATCTCGTTTACCCATTCCCGAGCTCACATATCGTCCCCGAGTGTCCGACATTTATTTAACTTTCCAACATCAAGTTTTACGTTTTCCACGAGTTTTGACTATTTATTTGTCAATTTTGAGTTACGGTCTAAAAGTTACAATAACTCTTGTTTTAGGCTTTTCTAGTGCCGAATCGAATAGTGCCTACCAAATAGAGTTAAAACGCATACGATAACTCATTTAATAATGAAATAAATCATAAAAACCAATAGACGATATAAAATCAAGTCATGGTTTATGAAAATAGTGTTAAAGGCAAGGCTCGGTTCAATTTAACGTAATGCGGTTATCTAAAATAGACTCCCTAAATTGCCAGTTGTCACAACATCCTATCTGTAGTACCAATTAAAGATGCAGTGAATACAAGTATCCTCTCAAAGAGTTGGAAACACAGTTGGACCAAGTTTCCTAACTTTGTGTTCAATGAGAAAGCCGTGTGTGAACTTTTCTGTGCTATACACCGAGTTTTGTTAATGCACCAAGGTCCAATACTTGAGTTCACCCTTACTAAAGATGGAGCCAAGACATGTGTTGGAAATGGAATTGAGCAAATAATAACATAGTTGTCAAGGAAGAATATTGTCAAGAAATTTACACTTAATGTGACATGACTAGTTATGATACATACAAGTTACCTCATCTTAGGTTATGTATGTGTGGATGAAAACGGATAATGTAACCACTCGTAAATTTCTCTACCGATTTTTCGCGACTATATTTTTTTTCTTTCTTTTCTTACGTTTCAATCTATAATCACGAATTGCTACGGCTAAAATATAAAAGCGAAGCTAACAATACCAACGGCGTAATGGTTATATCAGCTTTGAAGACGCTTATGAAAATATAATTTTATATTTTCGACAACGAGAGTACTTTTTGGCGGAGACCCGACAACATACACAGTACAAGTTATACAGTATTAATAACAAAACAAAATAAATAAAACTAAGTTATCCCTTATCAACCCCACGCCCCCCTTATATCTCCTTTTTATGTTTCTATCTTCCTCAGAAAACCCACGCCTCACCTGCATCTCTCTCACCTCATCATCTTCTCCAGGAAAGGTAGTACACCATTTTTTTCATCTCTAAAAACCCTTCACCCATTTTCGAATAGGACATGGCTGACACCTTCAGGAGGTCAAGCAAGAAAACCGCCCACTATAACCTCGGAAGAAAACCAACAAGAATCGAGGTCCCCATCTCGTGTTTCGGTTTCGTGGGTCACGGCCCATGAAAAAACACCAAGTGACACGTGAAGACCTGCAAGCTACTGGTAATATTACTCGAAGAGGCTCCTTATCATCTTCAAGACCAAGAAAGAATTGGGCAAGATTTCCTAGATGTATATCTATAAATAGGTTCTAGTTTCACAGCTTCATCACTTCATCTCACCAACAATTCAAAATTAGGGTTCATAGAATCAAAGGGGTTTTTAAAATTAGGTTAGGGGTTTTGTTATTGGATGCTTAAGGAAGGTTTCCCAAGTGTTTAATTGCTTCAATTCATCCCGAGCCCTTCCAATTGGAGATTTTGGTTTTCGGTTCTTCGCCAACTCGACCCACCGATTGTGTTTTTGTAAGATTGATATTCTTGTTAATTTAGAATGTTAATTTAATTTGTTAACTTTTGATATATTTTGAATTACTGTTTATGGCGAAGTAAATGGTTAGGATTGAACATGTTGTTGCTAGTTGTTGTTGTTGCTGCCGTGAAACAAGAAAGACAGAAAAATATTAAATTTTAATTTCTTAACTTTTGGCTCATTCGAATTGGTTATTAGCTTATTTTTCTTTTCGACTTATTTGGATTAAGCTTACTAGCTTATCCGTTTTCGCTTGTTTTCCATGCTCTAAAGATTATTTGTTTCACTGGGATTTTACGAAAGGTTAGTCAGCATACATAGTTTTTTTCCGGTTCATTCTTGTCGATTGTAACTTGTTTTGGTTACTGCTTATGTCTTGGAGTGATTAGAAACTCCATGTAACTTTCGGTTTTGGTTTTAGTATCACTCGACACTAAATAATAAGCCATAAGTTGTTATGCTAAGTTTAAGAGTAGCTAAGTCCAAGTTTATTTTGACTCGAGTCTTTGACTCATGGTAAGTTTGTCGAGACACAAGCATAGCAGATGGTCTTGTGAGGTTATTACTCGAAGTCGACTTGCCCCGAGCCTATTGCTTGGTTCAATACTTGTGATCCTTCCTCCTCATGTTGCCAAATACCAAAGTTTGTTTTACTAAAGTATTGTCAAAAACCTGTTAAAATTGAATGGTCCATTTGTTTTACTTTTGGGCCATTTGGCCCGTGCAAATAAAAAAAAGGGGGTCTCGTCTGTTTAGGGCCACGGCCGAACATGCTATCTAATCTCGTCCCCGACATGTCAAAGTATATCTTTTACGACTCGCCCTTCACTCACAAGTTGATATAAAATTTACGATACACTTATACTTTTTTTTTCACACTTAAAATAAATAACATCTTATTAGAAGCATTTTTGATAAATAAAGTCTATTATATAGATTTCACTATCATGATATATGTATAAACCAAATATTTCAAAAAAAAAACGCGACTATCGACGTTTATGTCAAACCGATTTTCAAATGACAACATGTTCCTAATAATTAGATATATAAATCTAAAATCGTTTCTTTTAACTATAAAAACTTATGCCCTTATAAACATGTATGTATATATATATATATAGAAGACCAAGTTTTAACGTATATATATGTACCTATTTTTCTTTCTTAACTAGATACGTTTTCTAAAACTCATATTAAACTTATAAACTAAGTTATACTTTATTATATTTTCAAACAATCAAAAGCTTGACATATATACATTTATATGCACTTTACATACATATAAATATAAATAACTTTTCTCATCGACAAGCGTCTCATTTTATGTACTATATTTGCCGTAAACTATCATTATCCTTCTATTAGCCGAAATACGTTCATTTCGATATTGTTTTCAAAACAAGTTTTATAAGCCGAAATATACTTTATTATTTTGAAAATGATATTTTTAAACTTAGTAATGATATGTGAACAACAACAACGACAACAACAACACAACATGTAAATTAAATAGAGTAGACAGACTTTATTTAGCTTGGAATCAAAAAATGAGATTTGCCGCACTAATTTAAGTTGCTTGTTGGAGCTACTTGTTACTTGTTCTCTTTGTGCTTTATTCACCGAACTGCTAAGGTGAGTTTATAGCCCCACTTTTACTCTTATTACTTGCTTTATAAAACTATGGGGTGAGAAACATGCAAAACTCTTTTCGACCAAACCGAAAACACTATTCACGTGAAACAACCTTGAATCCCAACTATGCTACCGTTAGTTCCCTTTGGGGAGCGCTGATTGTTATGAATAGATCTATTGGGGATGACACCCCATTCGAAGTTTGACCGGATAGGCAAACGGGCGATATCATATCGTATTGATTGAGTGTACTGGAAATACACTTGCCGGGCTTTATTTATCATGCTTCTAGATGCATGCACACCGTCAGTAGTTTCGGGTCAGATGAACTTGGTACTAGCGCAATAGCCTTTTGCATATAGTGTCATTCACGGAGATGCTATATGTGCAACTGTGGTCCAACTTGATTTCTTAAACTTAAACCTATGAAATCACCAACCTTTGTGTTGACATTTTAGCATGTTTTTCTCAGGTTTACTTATTGGCATGGGCAATGGCAAGGCATTCGTTGAAGACTGGCATCCGAAGTGTTTCCAAGCATATTTAATACAACTTTTAATGGGACAACATATATTTTTATGGGCTTTACTTCCGCACTTAAAAACAATGATGTAAAACTATTTCTTAAATAAATCTATATTTTGAAAATGGAATAGAGTTTCCATTCTTTATTACCTTGTGTTGTGATTATTGATTTAGTAGCACCCCATGACCCGAACTCTTCCGCTGTGAAATTTTGGGGGTGTTACAGATAACGCTAATCCAGCCAATTCTATTTTGAAAAATCGAGATAGTCAACAACATGATCGGATCCTACGTCTTTGCCTGAAACTTCAACTGTCCGTCAAAGAAATATCAAGAACTGGGGAATATCACTTAAAAATTGTATAACAGAAGCAATATTTGGTTCAGATTTAAAATAGTCCCTATTTGTTAAACAATACCGGATTTCGAAGTTCCTTTTTCGTTACAAAATGAATTTATACTTGTGTTACTTTTTAGTCAAGATTATCACTAAAAACAGATTTAACTCTAATATGAAATTTAAGACATACTTTGATGTAAAATGGTGAAATATGAACTTACAAACTCCTGTGCTCAAAACCAGGGTAACAATCAATGTCTACAAGCTCCAGCTTGTTAAAAACAAGCTAGTAAAGTCCACCTGGCTTTTCCATTACAAGCCACTTCCAAAAGCTAACCATAGTCACTTGTATAGGTAATTTTGGAGCTTTTTAAAAAAATTTGCTCACTGTTTGTTCATGTTAATACAAATAAGCCGTAAAAACGTTTATTTATATTTTACGATCTTCTAATGTTTTGTCGACAACAAACGTAAAATCATTTTAACGAAACAAATAGAGTACGTAAATAGTTTGAGTTAATAGTTTTCTAACACACTTACGTTTTCACATAAAACACTAAAACAAGCTTAAGTGTTTTTATGATTTAGATATATATGTACAACAACTAGTGTTTACATATTGGGTTAACATATACTTAAACTAAGTATACTAAAATGGGTAAAAACATGTATATACTAAAATGGGTAAAACAAGTATATACTAATGGGTAAAACTTGCAAATGGTATTGACCCATAACCCATGGTTTTATATATACCACTTAACCAAGTTCATTGTATCTAGAAAGAAAACCATGGATCAACCCATAACCCATGACCCATGACCCATGACCCATGACCCATAACCAAAAATACCCATGGGAAAAGAGGAGCGTTCCACGGATCCCTGGCTTTGTGCTAGCCGGATCCCAAGTGGAAGGGATCCGTGGGATCCGAACAAGAGAGAATTTTCTATAAATAGAGAGCCATTTCTTCCTTTCTACATATGACTTCACACACATACTTCCCCAAAGTATTCTAACCCTCTAACCTCATATCTAAGTGATCTATGTAGTTTGTCTTTGGTTTTTGTGTGATCTTCTAGGTTCCTCTTAAAGGAGAGATCACCACTTCTTGAAGACGTGCAAGCTCAAGTCCATGAGCTGCCATGCTTCTTCATCATCAAGACAACTAAAGTTCTCTTGTTGATAGTTCTTCCTTTCTCCATAGATGTTGGGTTGAAGGCATTAGTGAAGAATGCCAAAAGTGTCAAGATTAAAGCATTAGTGAAAGATGTTCATCATCCGTGTCAAATCATTAGTGAAGAATGCTAAAGGTGTCAAGACGAAGGCATTAGTGAAGGATGCCAAGCGTTGTGTCAAAGGCATTAGTGAAGGATGCCGAAGAATCAAATCAAGTGGTATTTGTGAAGAAATTTAGGTCGATAAATCGATGAGGTGCATATTATACATATAAGTATTTGTTTATTTACAAGGATGGTGATATCCTTGATGGTGTTGTAACAAGGAGTAGATCTCCTTGATATTAGGTGTTGTGTCGTGAAGGGTAGTAGTTCCTCCATAGTAATGGAACTAGGTGCTTAGCCTAGTACCTAATAAAGGGTAGGCGATGTTGTGATAGGATTAGTTCTCCTAAGGTGTGAAAGAACTCGGTGGTTAGCCTAGCACCGTATAAAGGGTAGGCGACGTTGTGAAGGTGTGGTTCGCCTTGGTGTGAAAGAACTCGGTATTTAGCTTTGTACCGGAAAAAGGTTAAGCGACGTTGTGAAGGCTTCTCCGCCACAAGGAGTTGGTGTAGTGCTTACGAACTCTCGAGTAGGTGACTCGGGGAGTGGAGTAGGGCAAGGAAGGTGTCCTTGTAGCCGAACCACTATAAATAACTTGTGTCGTGGTGATGTGCTTCTTACTCTTTATATTTCATTACACGTTTGCTTCTTACTCTTTATATTTCATTACACGTTTATATATCTATCTATCAACGTCCAACATAAACGATTAAATAGATTGACATAAGTCGATCTAAATATTTAAAAGGAAGTTTTAAATTGGGAAAACTATTCAACCCCCCTCTTCTTGTTTTCCACAATTGGCATCAGAGCTTCGTTACCAAGTCTCTTAAAGTATGTTGTACTTTAAAAACTTGATACGATCCATGTATGTTTGAAAACTACAAAGAAGGATTTTTTTGTCACATTTTAAAAATTCATTATGTTGCTTATCGTTGGACAATGATAGAATGTTCTAACATTTTTTTTAAGCATTATCCATACATGGATTTGGAGTCATCAAGAAGATCATAAAGAATTTATCGAAACATTTCTTTTCGCAAAAAGAATGTTTAAACATTCTTACAACAAATTTGGAGATTCCAAGAAGATCACAAAAACATCTAAATACTTCTTTTATTAAAAGAATATTTGGCAAAGGTATGATCTTCAATCACTTACATTTATTGTCATTATCAAAATGTTAGTTGCATGATTTATTAGAAATTGTTCTCGTAGTCTTTCATATTATAGTCCCTATCAAATGAGTTTTCTCCAACTTATTTAAACTACATTACCAACTCATAATAATGATATCTTAGCATCAATCATTATTTATCACAAAGAATTTATTGACACTTCATCTATGTCAATAAATATCCATGTGAAACTTCTTATGTTATAATAAAATGAGATTTTATTATAATGTTTGAAAAGCTTCCCAAGAATTATGACTATTTCTTAAAAAGGGAACCTCATCTAATAGGAATAGTACTGAATCTTCAAAACCTCAAATCACAAGTTTTAGAACCTTAACACCAAAACATTAGGCGTTTTAGAACTCCCAAACCATAGCTATCAAGGAAAGTGAGCTGACTTTTGCTATTATGCCGGATCCCTCAGTTTATACTAGCCGGATCCCAAATGAGAGGGATCCGTGCAACAGTAGACATTATAAGCTAAAAATGATCACTATGGATGTTCCACAATCATACTTTCCCTTTAAAGACTCACGAACAAAAACCTAACTACTGTTCACAGGAGCAACTTGATCACCTTTCTCAAGCATAACAATCACTTGTGTAAGTATTATCTTCACTACATTGTTGATTTCATTCCTTGATTACTATGATTACAAGTTCTTCATTTTAGAGGTTGGGTTCAAGTGGGTTTGTCATAATTTGTTACCACGTTGTTTTCTAAGATAACTCAAATCAAAGAATTAACATTGTTAATACAAATTAAACTCATTTCTTGAATTCAATAAAAATGAATTGAGCAAAATTGTGATCAAACCCTCTAGGTTACTATTCACAATTAATTGTGGTTTCATTATTTAGGAACAATCATGCCAAGCAACAAGCAACAAGATTACCAAGACACCGCCCACTACATACCCATGTATCATAGGAAAAATGGTCTAAGTCCGGACGATAGAAAGGCCTTTAAGTTGCTTGAAAGGAGACTCTTTCATGAAGGTAGAGTCGTTGATCCATCATTTCTTTCAAATACCGACGTAAGGGAAGTTTTTGCAACTATTGGGTTTGATTGTTTATTAGATATAAACGAACAAATTTGCCCGGTCTTTGTGCTTGAGTTTTACAAGACAATGGGGATAATTAGAAATGATGACGGATCCATCTCAATTGAATTCACCATCAATGAGCGAGAGTTTAGTCTTTCACTTATAGAGTTTGGAAGAATTATAGGGGTTCCATATCAAGGCGTTTGTATGTACTCGAATGAATGGTCTTTGGAACAACTACACACAATGGTTGATCATCATGATATGTACTACACTTTGATCCCCAAGCAACCACGGTGATGGACACCGTGTTCATGCCAAGAGCCTCACCATCAAGAGTCACAAGGAAGTCTAAAGTGATCCATAGGGATCCTTTTCAAATGGAGCTTTCGGAAATGTATGGATTGTATAGGAAGTGGGAGGATGTGATAAGAGAAAATGTGGTGTGCCTAGTAGGAAACAAGGACCACCCCAACGCATGTCTAACCTTCATGATCTATTGCCTAGTGACCAATACTCAATTTAACCTTGCCTACTACATGGTCAAAAGAATGGCAAGTGTTAGAAGCATGGACAAGATGGTGCTTCCGTATGCAATGCTTTTAACCCGTCTTGCAAAATTCATCTTTGCATTAGACCCTTCTCCACAATCCCTTGATCATAGCTTTTGCAATAAGGTTATGGTACCATTAACCGAGGGTAGAACAACAAGGTTTATGGTGGAAGGCAAGAGACCACACCCGCCCACGGACTCCTCGGACGAAAGGGAAAGGCAAGGAGAAGGAGAAGGTGAAGGGAGTAGTAGCAACCCACTCGCAAATATCGATCTTGACCCCTTGGACTACATCAACCAATTTCCAAACATCCCTAATGAATCACCCGAATGGCAACAAACCAAGGGAATCTTCAAATGCTTCGCCAATTTCTTGAAGAAGAAGTGAAGATAGTTTGATAAAGAGTGGAGGACGGGTGAAGAAGTGAAGAAGGAGGAGAAAGGTAAGGTTTGAAGAATCAAACTTATGATAAAAAATTTCAAACAATGGTTTGTAAACATTTTTAATTATGCTTGTAGTTCGTAGGTATTGCCATATCTTGGCACTAAACAATCCTAACGTAGGTACTTGTAAAATGAGATTTTACGACCTCTTGAGTGGTCGTCGTCACTCATACTAGAAATTTTAGCTCTTCCTACCTTGGCATACATTATATTAGTTGTGCTATTGTATTTAGCCCCCGTAGAAACAACTAGGAAATACATTTGATATAAAGTGCAAAGATGCACATTTCCTGAAAGCTCTCTGATCTGTAGTGGGCGGATCCCAGCTTTTGAACTAGCCGGATCCCTCCCATAAGGGAACCGCGGGATCCGTAGCATCAGATATGAAATACAGATTTGGCTACATCAAAACAGTCTATTAGATCACCTCTAACAAGTCAAACATAAGATACTAGAGCCAACTAAGTCTTTATCAAATAGTTGAAAATCTCACTCTCATCCATGGTTTATCTAGGATACATTTTTGAAATATTTTTTTCAACTAGTCAAAACTCACCATAATTCCGTTCCAACACTCACACATTATCTATCACGCTGGATATCACTTAGTTAGGTATATCTTTCAATTTTAGCAAATTGATCTCAATCATCTTTTAATCAAAATTAGGGTCAAAAATTAGTTTTTCATTTATTCTTATTTTTAAGGATTTTAGTAAATTCCTATTAGGACATCATCTGACTTCTAGGACTTGTTATCACCATTTCTGCACATCAAACTAAATGGAATCATTGTCAAACATATAGTTAGACTACTCAAGGTCAAATTTTCTTGGCCAAAACCATCATTAAGCACCATTACTTGTTATGGTTAAGGATTTGAGACATCCAACAGCTAAAGACTTCAAAAATAAGTCAAACCCTCGAAATCCATTAATAACAAACCTTACAAAAGCATAATGATTTCACCTAGACCTTGTCTCGATAGCCGGATCCCCGGTCTTTAACCAGCGGATCCCTACCGAGAGGGATCCGAGGGATCCGCGGGATCCGTAGATGCAGAGAGCATAAACCAGCTCCTATATTCAAATTCATGTCACCTTTTGGTTCTCTAACCACTCTTAGCATACATTAATTATCCTCTTAGAGGTGATCAAAACCTCAAGAGCATCCTTAATGGTCAAGAATTTAATTCCCAAATTCAAATTATTCTTTATAAACCAAACAATCTTAGGTTTATGGCACCATCCTCAATTACCTTTCAAAAATCAGAAATTAGAAGCTCACATTAGCATTTTCATCACCATGACTAAGGCTCTTAGCAACAACTCGTCAAACATAGGATCATCCAAAAGAAAGGGTCAAATGATCCATGAAATTTCATCCACCGAAACATCTCCCATTAGAGATAATGACTCTAGAATCCCACCTCATAAAACCCATCCAACAAAAGCTAAGAGAACCGCAAGGATTAGCATCAAACCTTTCCAACTAGAAAAAGGATCATCTAGTTCTAAACCAAACATGGCGAGTTCTAGCAAGCCATCAAAACCTTCATTCATTGAGAATAGGCTACACTCCTTGAATGAGCCTCTTCCTCATCCAAACATATATTCATTGTTCCATTCACCACCAAGAACCTCCCATTCACCAACCTTTTCATTGAATCGGGAACCACCTACAACACCAACTAGCCCATCATGGGAGACAAGGAACAACCTTGATCATATGGAAGAAGTTCCATTACCACCCTCATTTTTAGAACCTCTCCCTACTTCTCAAAATGAAGACCCTCAAACACACATTGAGCCCCTCAAAACATCCATTTCCCTCCGGGGCCAAACCAAGACAATATTTGCCCAAATTGTCTAAAAACTCAAGGACTTGTTCAAGAAGTACGAAATGAGATACATTTCATGTTCAATCATCTTCTTGCAAAGTTGGATCAATTCAACAAGTCCACTCATCCCTAGACTTAAGCATATTGTCACATTCTAAGTCTAGTAATGAGATTAGCATTAGTAGTACTTGTATGGCTAAAGTTCATTCTCTTAGTTTTTAGAGATTTGGTTGTGTATCTCTTGTTTTATTGAATGAATACTTATATGCTATGATTATTTTATGTGTTGTGCTTGTTATATTGTACATATATCTCATTTCCTCATTTAGCATTGCTTGACATTTCTTCACCAAGAAATCTGTCACCAGATAGCCGGATCCCTCCACAACAACTATACGGAACCCTCCAAGAAGGGAACCGTGGGATCCGTGGTACAGAAGCACAAATTTCTACTAACTTGAGTTTTATTTGCAGGAAATTATGCACTATACTCTTGTTTTCTAACCTTTGTTTTGTAGTTTTTCAAAATACACATGAAGATATTGACACCATAAAGCTAGGGGGAGCTTTGTGTCAAATAACATTGCAAAATCCTTTGCAACTTAATCCAATTTTGGATTACACTTCATGACACCCCATTGCAACATTGCAATATTCAAGGGGGAGCACGCCACATCGAGATCTAACCATTTGCAAACTTAATTTCAAACACAATTAGTTTATTTTACGTCATGTCCTTGACGCCCTTTCAAAAGGATGGACTCGTCAAGGGGGAGTTAAGACGAGTACCATTCCCGCCACTTGCTCTCTTTACATTTTTACATTTTCTTACAAAATTGGTGTTAGTTTTTTAACACTTTTTGTTTCGACAAAAATGGGGAGAAGAAAGTAAAACTACAAATTCAAACTTTTACGAATTTTAGATTTTTCCTTAAAATAATTTTATGTTTTGTCATCAACAAAGAGGGGGAGATTGTTAATACAAATAAGCCGTAAAAACGTTTATTTATATTTTACGATCTTCTAATGTTTTGTCGACAACAAACATAAAATCATTTTAACGAAACAAATAGAGTACGTAAATAGTTTGAGTTAATAGTTTTCTAACACACTTACGTTTTCACATAAAACACTTAAACAAGCTTAAGTGTTTTTATGATTTAGATATATATGTACAACAACTAGTGTTTACATATTGGGTTAACATATACTTAAACTAAGTATACTAAAATGGGTAAAAACATGTATATACTAAAATGGGTAAAAACAAGTATATACTAATTGGGAAAAATTTGCAAATGGTATTGACCCATAACCCATGGTTTTATATATACCACTTAATCAAGTTCATTGTATCTAGAAAGAAAACCATGGATCAACCCATAACCCATGACCCATGACCCATAACCAAAAATACCCATGGGCAAGAGAGCGCCCACGGATCCCTGGCTTTTTGCTAGCCGGATCCCAAGTGGAAGGGATCCGTGGGATCCGAGGAACAGTAGAGAATTTTCTCAATAAATAGAGAGCCATTTCTTCCTTTCTACATATGACTTCACACACATACTTCCCCAAAGTATTCTAACCCTCTAACCTCATATCTAAGTGATCTATGTAGTTTGTCTTTTGTTTTTGTGTGATCTTCTAGGTTCCTCTTAAAGGAGAGATCACCACTTCTTGAAGACGTGCAAGCTCAAGTCCATGAGCTGCCATGCTTCGTCATCATCAAGACAACTAAAGTTCTCTTGTTGATAGTTCTTCCTTTCTCCATAGATGTTGGGTTGAAGGCATTAGTGAAGAATGCCAAAAGTGTCAAGATGAAAGCATTAGTGAAAGATGTTCATCATTCGTGTCAAAGCATTAGTGAAGAATGCTAAAGGTGTCAAGACGAAGGCATTAGTGAAGGGTGCGAAGCGTTGTGTCAAAGGCATTAGTGAAGGATGCCGAAGAATCAAATCAAGTGGTATTTGTGAAGAAATGCCTAGGTCGTATAATCGATGAGGTGCATCGTTATACATATAAGTATTTGTTTATTTACAAGGATGGTGATATCCTTGATGGTGTTGTAACAAGGAGTAGATCTCCTTGATATTAGGTGTTGTATCGTGAAGGGTAGTAGTTCCTCCATAGTAATGGAACTAGGTGCTTAGCCTAGTACCTAATAAAGGGTAGGCGACGTTGTGATAGGATTAGTTCTCCTAAGGTGTGAAAGAACTCGGTGGTTAGCCTAGCATCAGATAAAAGGGTAGGCGACGCTTGTGAAGGTGTGGTTCGCCTTGGTGTGAAAGAACTCGGTATTTAGCTTTGTACCGAAAAAGGTTAAGCGACGTTGTGAAGGCTTCTCCGCCATAAGGAGTTGGTGTAGTGCTTACTAAACTCTCGAAAGTAGGTGACTCGGGAGTGGAGTAGGGCAAGGAAGGTGTCCTTGTACCGAACCACTATAAATAACTTGTGTCGTGGTGATGTGCTTCTTACTCTTTATATTTCATTACACGTTTATATATCTATCTATCAACGTCCAACATAAACAATTAAATAGATTGACATAAGTCGATCTAAATATTTAAAAAGAAGTTTTAAATTGGTAAAACTATTCAACCCCCCCCCCCTTCTAGTTTTCCACAGTTCACTCAAGGATTTACTACACAAAATTTACTACCGTATTGTATTATATTAATCAAATGTAGCAATGCATTTGTTCACTCAAGGATTTACTGCACAGAATTTCTATAAGTTTCTCACCATACAAACATATTGACAGAGAATTCTAATAAAGTAACTCATTACACACTTAACTTGGTGTACAGAGTTATACACATGTGTTTGTAATGGATGGTGGCGGCAGGCAGATGGTGGCGGCAGGCGGTGGATGGTGGTTGCCCGGATTAGTTAAAGTTTATAGCTACAAGGACGAAATGTGTAAATTATTAGTGCAACAGGGACCTTTTATGTAATTGACTAAAGGATGAATGGTGTAATTGTTTAGAGCCACAGGGACGATTTATGTAAATTTATGTAATTAAATTCTGATTAGAGGCTACTTTAGGCTACTCTAGGGGTACGATTATAGAGAATTTGGGTAGGAGAGTGATGGTCGAGTAGTTTACTAGGAAGTATGTTGGGCACATAAGTAGCCATCTGTAAAGCATGATGCCAAAACTTGCTTGGCATAGAAGAGTGAGATAAAATTGTATGAATGATGTTGTTGATGGCTCGGATTTAACGTTCGGTTTTCCCATTTTGAGAGGAAGTATGTGGACATGAAAAGCGAAAAACCATTCCATTTTTTGCACAAAATTGATGAAAGGAACTGTTGTTATACTCTTTCCCATTATCACACTAAAATGACTTAATGTGAGTTCTAAACTGAGTTCGTATGTAATTTGTAAATGTAAAAAAATGGAATACACTTGGGATTTGTTACTAAGAGGAAAAGTCCACAAGAAATTAGAATAATCATCAAGATATAACACATAATACCCATTTTAGGCTTGCAATGATGTGAAATGTGAAAGAACTGAGTTAGAGGGTGACCCTAAACCCTAGTCTAATTGGAAGTAGGGAATAATAATGTTTTGTTTGGGAAAACCTTTTCTTACACATTGTACCAATTTGGTTTCTTTTGTAATTTTGTTTCCTTAAACATGTATATCACGTCATCTTTGATTTGATACATCATACAAAGTGCCATTTAGCTATTAATGACTTTTTTTTTTTTTTAATGTATTACTTTATCTTTTCATTATGGGAATTGATACTCACACCACACTTTTTGATTAATGTATCACAATCTGTGCATTACAGTATTGTACGGTACAAACTGTAATGCACAGATTGTAATGCATTAATCAAAAAGTGTGGTGTGAGTATCACCTCCCTTTCATTATCTTCTAACTTGATTAAATTTACTGCAATGGAAAAAAACCCTTCACAAAATCATTTTTTTTTCCTCTCTTTTTTGAAATTTTATTACTACAGTAAATTACTTCAATTTTGTGAATAATGTATTTGCTCAAGTTATTCCTCATTACTCAAATGACTTCTTCAACATTGAGGAAAAAATGATATTACTTCAATGTTAAAAAGCTCCAATGTTAAAAAGATTTTCAATAACTTTTCTGAGAGAGTCATTTCATAATGCGTTTTTGGCCCGAATATTCTCCTTAAGGAGATGATCTTTGAAAACGTAGTGTTGCGTTCATTTTATTGTATTAGGTATCGTTGTAAGGCATTTTTTAGTTGGGTAGATTGGTTAAAAAACCTTATCTTGTGAATTTATAATTCTTAGCGCCTCGTTAGTTTTACCCCCTCCGTCTCATATTGACTGTCCAGTTTGAATTTTCTAGGTCTTTCATTTTTAACTTTCACCTTATATATTTTTAATTGTGTTATATAATACTTGATGCAAAATACATGAATAAATTAAGTTTCAAATGTATTTTTTATTGGTATAATTTTTATTGAATGTTATATAACAAAAATAAAAATATTTAAAGTCAAAGTTAAGAAAAAAAAACTTAAAAGGTCAAAATAGGACAATTAATATGAGACGGGGGTAGTATTTGTTTAATAAATTTGCTATTAAAAAAATTATAATAATAAAATAATAATAAAAATTTTTGGCTTCTAAAATGTGTACTATAACTATCAATAAGAAATATGTATAACACCTTGTTACAAGCAACACCTAACGCTTAGCTTTTAATTCAGGACTTTTTCATAACTTTTGTTAAATCAACCTTTTGTTTTCTTATGATGATATAACTTTGTGTAAAACAATATTGAGGGCAAATTTGGCATTGGTATGGTAACTCCTAAGAGCTTTGGGTATCGGGCTCTTCATGCTTCGCCAAAGTAACATGGCAAGCTTGCCATAGCTAGCCACCACACCACCCTTCCTCGCCATCCCTCCTCATTTCACACCTCCTCGAAGTGCATCAATGAGGTATAAGGTTTTTTTTTTATTATTGTGGTTTGCGTGTGTGAATAAGTGTGTATGTGAGACCCAAATGAGTAAGTCGAGGTTAGTTGTGATAAAAAGGGTTGTAAAGGGAGGTTTGTTAAAGTGTGTGAATAAGTGTGTATGTAAGACCCAAAGCTCTAACAATTGTGGCTTGTTGTCCATATTTACTTATGCCAAGCAAACAGGAATCAAGTTTTGATGAAAGGTAATATTGGCAATTAAAATATTCAGAACTTTAAGGAACAAACGAGTAATAGGTTCAATTTGTCCGGTCATAACTAAATGTACGTCCAAGACGGACCCAATATTTTTAAAAGGGTGTTGCACAAAGAAATGTTGGGCTAACTAAAGTTACACAGTAAGAAATGAGAGTAGCAAATTTTTTTTGGGGGGTTGCACATACCACAAATACGACGGTTTTGAAATCTTTTTGCACTTCGTGGCATAAAATCGGATGTAGCCCGTGCTACACCCGACATACATGTGGGTCCGTCTATGTGTCCAGCTAGGCCAACTAAACAACAACAATACCCAATCTCACCAGAACGACGTATGAATTTGGCCAACTAAACAACATAAAAAATCCACTAGGCCAATTACGCAACATAAAAACTAAGCCAACTCAACAAACATCAACATAAACTATGGGTTAAAGCTATAAATTACCAACGAACTTGCTTTTTTGTTCCAGAAAAGGTGTTCGCAAAACTTTTTTTTTTCTTTTTTTTTTTCAAAACTTTTATCAATAAAATACTTTCAATTTTGTGAGTAATGTATTTACTCAAGTGATTTCTCAAATGACCTCTTCAACATTATGTTATTGTATTACTTAAATGTTAAATAGCTTTTTAGTAACTTTTTTGAGAGAAAGGAAAATCCTTTCTTTGGCTTCTATTGAAGGTGTACTATAAACTATCAATATAGTAAACTAATTCTTAATATCGTTTTTCATAAGTTATGGGTTTTAATACTATGTTTCACGATATATAGGGGATATTGAAGTATAAATAACCTTTTACCCCTATCTAAAATAGACAGGCTACTTTCGGTTTTACTAGAGGTAGAAAAAGAGATCTGACATTGCAAAGAGACCTTGCAAGGAGGAACGATCGAACCCTGAACTCCTATCTAGGCGTCATGAAGAGCACAACCTCTTCATTTGACCCTCATAAGTGTCACATCACTTTAAAACAGTCTCTTTAAAATATCCCCTCTATCATAACACAAAACATCCTCTTCATTTGAGCCCCACCTACCATCAATTTTATTTTCTTTTTCATTTTTCAAACACACAAAATTCATTTCATTCAATTATAATTACAATACGATACGAAAAAAGCATAAGAAACTTAAAAAATACAAATAAAAAAATACATCAAATTATAAAGAAACTAATTATTTTTGTTGGTGATGTGGATGTTGTTGCCATAGATATTTTTGCCAAACATGCTCAATCATATTTAGTTGAAGGCTTGTGTGTGTTTGTTTATCACGAAGTTCTTAGGATTTCTTCTGTTGCACTTCACATCGCTCGATCCATGCTTGTTGAAAATTTAATGCGGACAAATATAATCTCGCTTATTTCGGATATTGCAAATTTTTTATCTTTCAACATCATGTTATGCAATATGATGCACGTGTACATGACTCTCTGTAACTTGTTGACAGTCCAAATGCGCGCCGGTTGACTTATAACATGCCGATGTCCTTGGAGGATACCAAAAGCTCTTTCAACGTCTTTTTGGGCACTTTCTTGTTTTCGTTTAAATACGACATTTTTGTCGGAATTTGCAACCGTAATGGTGTGACAAACGGTAATTTGACTAATTATTTTTGTCAGAAAATATAAATATTTTAATTTTTTGACACTTCTAATAAAACTCAAAAACGAGAAGTTATCTCATTTTTTTGAGAAACGAGCGCGTACCAACACTTAATTAAAAAAACACACTCGAAAAATATTTTACGTATTTATGCTCAAAAACGCCAAACCAAAACACCACGACTACATTCTAAGATCAAACGGCACCCGAAATACACGAAAACTTTTCAAAATTTTCCCTCTTGACGCCCACTTAATGCCATGACAAACCTCACATGAGTTCATTAAACCTTGCAATAATTGAAAGGGACAAGCACTAATTTTTGTATCATAACCAAATAAGGCACACTAAGAAAAACACACACAAAGATTTGATAAAAACTCTTCCCTTCTATACCCTTATATCCGGTCTCACCACTTTATATAAGAGGAAACTTGTCAAGTGAAATATTTATTTTGTTTCCAAAATTATTCGGATCCAAGAACAAAAACTAAAACTAAGAGTTATCCACGAAGCAAGCCAAGAATGATGGCACAAATGATCCAAAATCATGCATCCGCCACTGTCCTTAACTTGTTCCCAAGAAAGCAACAACAATCTTCCAAACAACAGGTTACTGCATGTACTCACTTTTTGTTTTCTTTACCACAATTTTATTTATGGTCAAAAAGATTATAACCAACTTTGGTTTAGAAGTAAAAACCATATTTTAATGTCAATGTTTTTGTTTGTTCAAGTTAATGTTCATGGGTTTATTATGTTTGGTTTTTCTAACTTGTGCCCTAGGTGCACAAGTTAAGCTCATCATAAATACACTGAGCTCACGAAAAAGTACACAGAGATCTATATAAAAGTACATACAAATGTACTTTTATGTAGTTGCCCGTGTACTTTTAATGTGCTTAATTTGTACCCTTAGGGCACAGAGAAAAACCCTATTATGTTACCACTTGTTTGTGAAAAGTACATTATTGGACCTTATAGATCTAGTTTTTTTTTTTTTATACTTTTTGGTCCCTTAGAACACTTGAAGCTTAAATCTTGACTGAGAATCATGATCTTGGATTAAGATTTTGGGATACTTTTTTTTAGGGTTTTAGCTATGTTTGATAGAATAAGTTACATTTTATAATTGGGCTAATGACTTGGAAATGCATCTAATTGTCAATTTTTGTGATTCCGTGTAGTTATCTTTTTACTTTTGCCATTACCGTACAACACAAAGCTCTCAGTTTTCAACCTTTGTGTGTATCTTGTGCATGTAAAATGACCCTTCGAAATTTGAAAAAAGTAAATGCAGAATGGTCACAAAATACACACAAATTAGTTGAAAATTGAGAGCTTTGTGTTTTAATAGCAAAAAGAAAAGATTACTACACGGAACCACAAAAATTGACAAGTTAGATGCATTTTGAAGTTATAAGCCCTTTACAATTTGTAGTGTATGGTATGTTTGGTAAGGATGCGTTTAGTACTTAGCGTTTAGATTTGAAAGGTGGTTTGGCAAAAAGTGTTTAGAGTTTTGTTTTTCCAGAAAACGCTACTTGAAGAAGCATTTAGCTTTTACATTATTTTACACTTTATTATCCACGTAACCAAACACTTTTACAATAAACTGCTACAGTAAAATGTAGTGTTTGTAAAATAATAAAGGGATGTTACATTTTAGTTTTTAGGGCAGTTTGTTTCAGCTTATGTAGTGGCCTTATGAGCTTATTGAAAGTTTGAAAAGTCAATAAGCTCACTTTTTTGGGCTGGCGAGCTTATTGGCTTTCCAAGTTTTAATAAGCACATCATAAGACCACTACATGAGCCGAAACAAACACCCCATTTGGAATACAGTTTTGTGACTAGTCAGTTTTTCAGTCACTTGAGGTTCCGTTTTTGTGATTGTTGTTATAGTAAAGTTAAAATATATAGTAATTTGTTAGGGTTGTGTCTCGGTTTTGTTTCTCTGGTATGTAATATATGATGGCTTTTCGGAAATGAATGTATAATTTGCAGTATTTATGTTATGTCCGAAAAACTATTGAATGTAAAAAAATTTGGATTGTTTTTTGCTAAATTGAGGCTTTCTGATTTCGTAAATTGCAAACCCCTTAATATAAGGCATTCGGGAATCTCGAATTGTTCGAGATTCAGCAGTCCAATACCGGAAACTAGTGATCAAAGGGTTCGAAATGCAAAAGCTCGGGATGTATAGGGTCCACTTAGGTTGTTTTGTTCTCTTCTAGACTTTTAGCCCTTTTTCAGTCATCGGTTAGTTTTTGTTTCAACTGTATTTATAGCTGACCTTGTACTTGTTCTTTGATCTTAGATGGCGTCCTTCCTAGTGAAACGCGTTGCTTCTAATCTCTTGAGGGTCAGATCAGTCGCCTCATCTTCTCGTTTCTTTAGCACCAAGGGTTACGAGTTTGTTCAACATGACACTAAGGATGAATGCATCCTAAAGTGTGATGACAGCCTTGGGTCTTCTGCTGCCCGTGGTGTAGTCAATGGTGCGTATATTTGATTCCCAGAACTTTATATTCGTACAAAAAATTTGCCACTCACACTGTAAACTTGAACACGCAAAGGCATATAAAAAATCAACACAATTTTCGCTATTAAAGTTGTAAAGAATTTTTTCATGGACTTGAAACGTGTCTACAAATATAACATGTCTCTCCACACTAAATTTCCTCACAACGAAATCAGGTGTAAAAAAGTGCGTGGAAGTAAGATACTTGCGGCTTTTATTTTTTAGGCTAACAAAAGTCATTGTTTATTTATAATCAAATCGTTAACGTTTTTGTACTTTATGATTTCAGTTGCGTTTAATCCTCATACCTCACCAACTGAAAATTTGGCACGTCTGTTAAACGTGTCGGATTTTCGTGTTAGATACATATATGGAACCCACTTGTTCCCTAGGTGGAGTGTGGTGGAGGACGACAAAGCCCTCTACATACTCCGGGACATGACTGCAAAAGATATAGAAGATGTCAGGGAATCTGCTAAGGAGTTTATGTCCGGAAACCATGAAGAAAACTTTAGTCTACCTGTTTCAGTTTCAGTTTCAGAGGAGGAGTATATTTCTGAAAACGTCAAGGAAATCTTTAAGAAATATGATCCAAAGAGGAATGCGTTCCCTATTATCGCTATTATGAGGGGAGATGAATATGCACCTACTGGCGAGTATTACTATCATGTGATGAAGGATGCTAAAGAAGTCGATGAATTTGTGGAATCACTTATTGGTATAACTATAACCTGTTTATATATAACAAATTGTTTCAAGGAAAACTTTTAGTGGATGAATTTATTTTTTTGTATCATTTGTTTTAATCTTTTCCTGAACAGGATCACCGGATATTGTCAATGGTAACATAAGTGCATCGATAAAAGTGTATGCCGTACCACACAAACCACAAGCAGTTTATGTTATTGTGGTATTAGGGAACCCGCAGACTCGCAACCCTTATGGAGGTTATGCCATGGAGATATTTCTGGATAACAGTCTCTACAATGTCTATGGTATCAAGGCGGATTTTACGGGTGTTAATAGGAAGTTTTTTATTCCTAAGAAGAAAGTGGAGGGGACTCAAACTATTGGAGGAAATTTGATCTTTTTTCACGAGAAGAAGTTTATCAAACCAACCCCATGGCGGCCTACATAGGATCACGTCTCCTGCATGGTTTGTAATGATGTTTTCTGGATTCTCCAAATCTGGTAGTTTACATTATATCGATGTTTTTTTTACTTGGCCTGTGGGTTTTTGTTGTTGATTAGTTGGCTACATGGTTCTTAATGTTGTAAGGCTGGCTGTTCAGTTATGACTCTCATAACTTTTAGGTCTTTTTGGTCGCTCATAACGTTTCTGTCTGTTCAGTTGCTAAATTTTTGTTTATGTGCACACTTTCACAATATATTTGGTGATGTTCGTGGGAATTGTCTCTGGGATTTTTGGCAACAACTCATTCAAGTCTCATTTTATGTTTAGAAGTTGGTCTTATACTTGTTATTTATGTGACCTCGAACTTGATAAAAATCGACTCAAGAACCTGACTACCTATTGACGAGCTTGGTTAGGATATATCCGAGCTCAATTTAAAATCTTGAATATCTCGAAAATATTCATTAGAAACCAGGTTTAGTTAGTCAATCTCGATTTAAGAGATCAATAAAATGCAGCCTGGATGAATATGGGTTAGAAAAAACGAAAAATCTTGTTTGTCCTAATTATATAAGGCTCTCAAAGCTCAATACCAATTCAAGTCAAGTCTTTACATGCTCAAGTGTGACTAAAAACACTTGATCTCAAAATGGGTGTGTGAAGTCATAACGGGTAAGTTTTGCTACGACTGATACATGTTGGTCCGGCAGTCCGGGTTGACCCAAAACACTTAATGTCCCATTTGACCCATTTCCTTATTTGATCCATTTCATTGAAATATACTTTGAATAGACCTTTTTGACCCATTTGACCCATTTCCTTGTTAAGAAAGTTTTAACATGTGTGGCTTCACAGTAATGATACATAACCCGAATAGGCCCTTTCATACGTTAATTGATTGGTCGAAACTTGCATCTTCGTAACAAAACGGACCCATCTAAGTAAGATGTGTCTTTAAATACTAACAATGGCCGTCATTGCCAGTAAAAAGGGACTGGTTTAGTAATTTCCATGATCGGTTCCTTCGATGGAACCTCTATAAACTCACGTAGGATGTGAAGTCCATAACAACAAGCGACCGTCTTGGTGAGGCTAAATTTCTGCGAAGTACACTATCTACATAAGTACAGGTGCCAAAATGGCGGGTTGACCAACGGGTCAAAAGTCAAATTAGGTAACTTTTTTATATAGGCCCAAACATAAAAGATGTTTAACTGCTTCCTTTGGGTAGATTGCAGATTGAACTTAATTTACACGTGATAACACTCTCAAGTATCATATGACAGTTTGTTTCTTAAAGTTAAAAAGATTTACCTGTTCATATCCGTTTTCATGACATAAGTAAATGAGAAATACTACAACCATCTACAATTTACAAAAAGAAATCCACATAATGATGTGGTAAGTGAATTTGTGGATAAAAATAAGAGAGATAATTTGAATGTTAGAAAGAGAAGGCCATAAATTACATGACACCTCATTGTGTGAGATTTTTTTTGTAAATTATATGTGGTTGTAGCATTGCTCTAAGTAAATATGGACATCTGGCCGAAACAGTTACCATAATAATGCCTTTTTGGTATCGACATTGCTTGACAAATAGTTAATGACAAATAGGTAGAAGAGTTGAGATCAATATAGATCTCATATTTACCATAGATCCAATAAGCCAATCTTAGTCATCCATTTTTAATCAAAGTTAATAAAAAATCATTTTCCACATTTTTTTAAAAACAACATATCTTGCAAACGGTAAATCTTCAAATTATAAAAAATACACCATCGCGACGAGAATTTAATTATCTTTCTATTAATATGCACTTTCTATATTTTCGACAAATTTTTTTTTTTCAAAAATTCCTCCCAGAAAAATCATATATGTTTTCAAAACTCATATATGATTTTTAAAAATCGAATCATATATGATTTTCATAAATCATATATGATTTTTACAAATCATATATGATTTTCAAAAATCATAAAAATCATGTATGATTTGTAAAAATCGAATCATATATGATTTTCACAAATCATATATGATTTTTCGAAATGAAATTTTGAAAAAAAAAATTGTTAAAAATATATAATAGTGCATATCTATAGAAAGATAATTTAATTCTCGTCGCGATGGTATTATTTTTATCGCGTAACAATTAACGGTTTGCGAGATATTTAATTTTTAAAAAAAGGGTGAAAGTTTATTTATTTTTTTAAAAATGAATGGCTATTATTAGTTCATTGGATTTATGGTAAATTTGAGATATATATTGAACTTTTGCCATAGATAGAACATGTAAAACCTAAACTATGGTGATAAGTAGGGAATTAAGACATACAGTGTCACGTAAGGTGCCATAAATGACATTGCATAGTTATAAGTTGTTTGCAAATAAACCAAAAACACAACATGAGCTAACGTTGAGTCTTAAAAAGATAACACGAAGGAGTCATTGTAAAAATTTCTAAAGCTAAGGGGGCAAACGTAAGCGTTCGAAGATAAGGGGTCGACTAGCTATTCATCTTTTGTATAAAGCAAAAAGGTTTTAAGGTTTTCTTATACAAACAAAAAGTCCAACCTACTTTTAAGGTAAGTTTTATTTACTTTGTCGGTGTTTGTTTTTATCTGTTTAGTAAATTTGTATGTCATTTGTAATTTTGTTGGCAAAAAGATTTGAGTATTTATGCATCATTTGTTACCAATTTTAGTTACTTCAATTTAGGAATAGTGCCAAATGGCCTAGTGGTAAGTCGGCTCACCTAATGTTCAAACCTCGCTAGGTACACATTTCGGGTGGCTAGGAAAGGGTCCTAAATGGTCAAGGGGAATATGGGATACCTTGGTTAGGTCATGCACATCCTCCGGGATAATGTGAGTAGGGAAAACCTTAACCACTTACCCGTGCGTCTATGCATCTTGAATAAGGCGGTCCGGAATCGAGAATAGTGAATCTTGGATGAGAATCTTGAGATTTTAGAAAAGGCGAATATTAGCAACCTATGCACACTACCTAATATCTCACAAATGTCTGTGACGATACTTGAACGTACCCACAACTTTATGGTCAATGGGTTACTCAAATACCACTAGGCCAAAGGCCCGTATTAGAGAATAAATAGGCCCAAGCCCGATTTGTGGGTTTAAGGCATTTAGGGTTTTGCCATTATAAATAATGGTGAATAATACAGTTATACCTACGGGGTTTTCATTGTGTAACATGGTATCAGAGCGGGTCTGATCCTCAGATCTAGGTGGCTAAGTTGAGCCACCTCCCCTAGGTCGCCCCCGTCAAACCCTAAATTCTTTTCTTTAACGTTCAACATCAAAAAACCTTAAACACAAAACATAAAAACACAGCGTAACACAAACGTTGTTCAACAATGATGAAGTTTTTGATACTCGTTATTGCTATCGTAGCAACCTTTGTTAATGTTCCATCAAGTGGCACCTTTTGATGAAGGAAGGGTCAATCGGGTTGTGAATAAAGAGAAGGAATCTTTAGTCGGTTGATAGCAAATCAAAAATCCCTTTTGTTTCATGAAACTCACGATCAGTTATATAAAGAAAAAAAAATTATATTTGTTTTATTGTTTGTTTTTGTTTTATGTCGAATCCAGGGTATCAATTCCCGAGACGACTTTTGTTGGTGTCGAATCCATGGTACCAATTCCCGAGATGACTTTTGTTGGTGTCGAATCCAGGGTATCAATTCCCGAGACGACTTTTGTTGGTGTCGAATCTAGGGTTCTTATTCCCGAGACGACTTTTTGTTTGGTGTCGAATCTAGGGTTCTTATTCAGACGTACCTTGGGATACTTTGGATTATCCCCGTTTTATTTTGGTTATTGTTTTATTTTTGTTTTTTTAGTTTTCTTACTCCGGCTGAAGCTATTTCAGCCGCTACTTAACCGGGGAGTATTGGAGAATAAATAGGCCCAAGCCCGGTTTGTGGGTTTAAGGCATTTAGGGTTTTGCCATTATAAATAATGGTGAATAATAAAGTTATACCTACGGGGTTTTCATTGTGTAACAGCCCGTTGGTGAGAATCTCGAATTTTGAACAAAGGGTTTTGCAAGATCTGTTTTCACTCTTTTGAGGTTCTATTTTGGTGCTTTCTTGATTTTATTTCTGAAAATTCATGAATCTTGAATAGGCATACTCCCGAATCTCGAATTGTTCGAGATTCAGGGGTCTTCGGAAACTAGTGTTCATTGAAAACATTCCTATCCAAACAAAGGTTATAACAGTGAGTATGTTGTTTACAATTTCGCTGTCGCGTTGAAAACATATGAAATACCGAATGAAATTATTTCCTCGCTTGCTGCCATCTTTCAGTTTCCTCTCGAGAACTTGTTATGAGTTGATAATTTGCCATATTTAACATACTAACCTTGTTTGTTTGTTCTGATCTTATGCCCTCGCCAGAAACGTACGCTCCTGGCTCTTGAGGATCAGACGCCAATTTCATCACGTCTCTATAACACCAAAGTTTTTCAATATTGTGACAATCCGTACTTTCAGGTCATTTCTCGACACAGTTCATGTCTCATTTTTTTCAACATTTATAGTAAAGTATTTACTTGTTTCAAATTATAACTTGAAGGTTTAGCTAATTCATGATCATGACATCACGTACATTTCATATGGACTAAGATTAGTCTACATTTCATTGACATTATGTGCATCTCATTAGTACATTCATGACATTTCATTTCACCTTCAAGCTGCATTTTTTATATTTAATAATCTTTATCACAGTTTTTATATTGAATATTTAACCCGTTACTTTTCAAAAATGATTCTCCGATGTATTTTACAGTTCATTTAGAAAACTATATTTTAGTTTTCCTAGTGTTTCAAATTTATTTGGTATATTAATCGTTAAAATTTAATTTTTACGTCAGTTGTTCTTAAAAAATTGTAACGATAATTATTTTATCACTCAATTTTTACAAGGAAAATATTTTTACAATTTTTATTATCTTATTACATTCTATTTTGAGCTATTAAAAACTCACTTGTACCAAAATTTCCATTTTACCTATACTTGTACATTTTCTTACACATTTACTACACTTTCTCACAAATTTTATACAAGTAAATGTTAACATTATACATTTGAAAAAAAAAAAATATATCTTGGGAAACAATACCGGGCCATATGGGAGGGGTGGGTGCATTTAATTGTGTATGGTTTTCTTGATTTGGTTTGAAATACACTCAATTACAAAGTCTAACTCAATTATTTCTTTTATCTTATCTATCATACTTCATCATATTTCACATAGTTAAAGAAAAACATTTCTCTCTTCCTTTTGGCTTCTCCAAAACCGCCACACTAAGAACACAAAGGGGATCAAAAATTTTCAAGCACAAGTGTTTTACAATCTAGTATATACTCTATATAAGGTTTTGAAATAAAAACCAAGGGTATTTAAGTTTGATCCTTATATTTTCACTCATCATTATCACTTGTAAGCATGTTTTTATCATTTTCATGTTCCTTTTCATTTTCATATGTATCTTTTCATTTTTGGAGCTAGTATGCATGATATGTGATTTATACCATTTTTCATGATTTATTGAGTTATATATATACATATTGGTCATCCTATAAATATTCCCATGGTATTCTTTTGTCTTGATGGTGATTAGGAACCCATGACACCCTAAGAAGGTGTATGGTAGGATTAGATTAGTTTTGGAGTTGATTTGAAGGGATTAGAAGGGTTTTATCCACAAAACTATTTTCGATAAGTATAAAATAGGTTCTGTCCTTGTTTTGATTTTCTGGAAAATCCGACAGTAGGCACGACTTTTTGGCCTTGATATTTGAAAATATATTTAAAAACTTAACCGCGGTCGCTGAACGGAATAAACGGAGTTATAACGAAGAAGTTATGGATTTTACAAGTTTGATCGCATCTAAATATTTGTTTTCTCAAAAATTTCAGCAACATGTTTTTTACTTTAATCGAGTCAAAAACGAGCCTTAAGCTTCACAAATTATTTCACTGTCAAAAATATATTAGTATACTTTGACACGGTTAAGGACGAGTAAACGAGAAAACGGATTTTGAAACGACAAAGATATGCACTTTTTCATAAACTTGCCGTGAATCCATTGGCACAGCCTAGCCAAAACCACCATCTTTAACCCTTATTATCTTTTTATGTTCGAGACCTTTTGGACGAAAAAAAACTCGAACTGAAACTTTTGATATCGATACAAACTTTCCAAACCTGAAGTTCGTTCTCTAACGATCGACGCATTAATCGCTTTTACTACGCTAGTTTTCCAAAGCCATTTTTGTTAATTATAAAATTCGACGACGTTGTTTTGCTTAATTTAAAAGTGAAAATTTCAATTCATAAACATTATTAAAACCATTGTAGGATGACATTTTGACGAAAAACTTGTAAAGTCATTTTGAAGGGTCAGACGTCAAGCCAGTATTTTATCATAAGTAATATTTTCAAAACTCGCAAATGGTATAAATAACACGAAATGACGCAATACATTGCAACTCATGACGATCATATCATTCAATAGGTCAAGGGTAAAGCATTACATTATACCTCTGTACCCACTTTTGTCATCATAATCACAACAAGTGAAGTTTCATACCCTACTTTTACTAGTTTTCATAACTGTTTTGGGGGAGATACATGCTCAAACTGTTTTCATTTACTTTCACAAGTACTTTAACTTATATGAATTACCGTGAGTTCATATAGCCCTTTTACTTTTTAACTGTTTTACAAACTTTGGGGAGATACATGCTACATTTTTAACGAACAAATGTTTTGAATCAACAAAGTATCCTAATGTTTATCATTATTTGCCATGTTCAAGTCCCTACACGAACCATTAGTCACTTGCGAAAGTGAGCGAATATTGTGAATAGGCCTATGGAATTAACACTCCCGCCCTATGACCCATTTAGAAATCGAAAGCACTATATTGAATCATTAAGGTAAATTGGCAATTTACCTATTAGGGCGGCGATGAAACGATGATTACCAATTTTTATTGGCGCGATGTTTACGCTTTGGTGTCATGAACTTAGTGAAATAAATACGATGTTGTTTTTAACGATGAGTGTGAAACAATTTAACTCACACTACGATGATTGTGTTCAACCGAATTAATTAAACCTATGGTTTTACGTCGAAGTTAGGTACTATTGTGAATTCATTTGACCGATGTGTGGTTGAATATAAACTTTATATACATTTTAAGAATGGGTCAGGAACACAGCCAGGTAAGTTTTGTAAGGGGGACTTGGAACTGAAGGATTTACAATGCCTTTGCTAAGCATAATCGATCTTGAAAGGCTTTACATTTCAACACAAACTCTATGAACTCACTCAACCTTTGTGTTGACACTTTTAGCATGTTTTATCTCGTATCTAAG
>OU343217.1:278710624-278868835 GCA_910596185.1 Chrysanthemum makinoi
AAAGGTATCATTTTCACACACACACATTTATACTATACCCTTCGCTAACCCCATACTTACTCTCACGCCGGAGATTGGTCCTGGGATAACACCCGGGGCGAGGCTAACGCGTTGTTACATCCTTGCAGTTATTCAGAAGACTTAGTTTAACAAGGCTAAAGGATATCTGAAGAATCATTACTACCTCACAAAAAAAATACTTGAACACTTATCATATTGGAAACAGTTGGTGTTGAAGAGGCGAGAAGATGAGGCCATTGCTCTGACCCGCATGAGATTTGAAGCAACGCGTTTAACACGTGACAAAGCCATCTATGATCAAAGGGCAAACAAGGTTAGCTATAAATTAGAATTTCATCCTGGATGATTCAAAAATTCCCAAATGCCTTTTCACGACTTGCTATAATTATTCAAGATTTAAGATTCACAATGTGTTTTCTGAAATGACATCAATAAAACTATACTCGTACAAAACAAAACTACGGATTATATACCTTAATCACAGAAAAACTGAAACACTGAATCCCAAAACCATAATTCAGATTCACTAATTTTTCTGAAATAACATCAGTATATTTTAATCCATTCAACACTAAAAACAAACTATACAACCAAAACTTACTCTAGCAACAATAACCCAAAAAAAATTAAGATCCGAGACTCTAGTGTTGAAAGGGTCCTTAATGTACAAGTTGGGATGTATAATAAGATCGGTCCACTTTTGTGATTAGTAACATTCATGCTTGTTACTAACGAACAAAAATCAAAACATATTCTCCTCTACAAAGCAAAGGTTTATGCCATCAATTTTCAAATGACATAAAGTAAGCAATCCCAATAACCCCGTTATCTTTACTCTAACAGCAATAAAAAAGAACCCCAAAAAAGGCCTGATTCAAGATTCGTGGTTTTACGGAAATTAACATCCATACATTCTACAAAAATAAAAATATATAATACTCAAATGAGGGTGTTCATGTTAGCTAATTTATCGGGATGATGAGCTTATGTAAATGTGGAAAAGCTCACAAGTTCACTTTTTCGGCTTATGAGCTTATAAGCCGGAAAAAGTCAGCCTTAGAAGCTTTTTCAAGCTTACATAAGTTTATAAGCCCAGTAAATAAGCTAATCCAAGCACCTTCCAGCTCTACCAGCAATAAAAACCTCGAAAGAATTACAAGCCCCAAACTCATGAACCGAGACTTATGGGTCGAAATTCAAAGTGTCCATAATGTAAAAGGGTTGGGATGTATAATATATTATTATAAATATATGTTTTTAACACCCAAATGGACGAACAGTTAAAACGGATGAGGTTTTCCGTTTTCCTATGTGGTTACCATGGAAGGGTGGTATGTTGACCTAGTTGTACACGGCCTAACTCAAATATTGTCATGACCGTTTATGACCCTTTCCCTAGACACCCTCAAATATGTATATAGTGAGATTCGAAGTTCAAACGCTAGACCCAAGGAGGTTAGGTGACTTGTATTTTATACTTTATTTCTAAGCGAAAAAGTAACCAAAAGATGCATAAAAATGCTCAAACTTTTTTACCATGAATTTTTTTTACCTATCCTATAAAGTTCATAAGCTCAAGTGAATAGTTCATAAGCCCAACATTATGAGCTTATGAGCTTATAAAATTTTCAATAAGCTCATCTGACAAGCTTAGACAAACACCCCCTGAGCTTACGTTTTTCGGCTTATGAGCATATTTAGTTGAGCTTTTGGCTGTAAGTAAGTCATATAGTACGGACTCTTTAATAGATAACCTAACACAAACACCTCCTTAAACTAACAACAATAAAAAAAATCTCACAAGAATCACAAAAACCATATTTCAAGATCCGAGATTCTTTGTCAAGTTTGATCTCATTGGTTCAAAATCAAATGGTCCAAAATTTAAAAACTTAGAGTTTATAAGTTCCACTTCTGTAAATTTTCTAAGCATTTAGTAATATGAGCATATGACCACATGATTACATAGGCTTATTTATGAGCTTATCTAATATTTTATAAGCCCCATTTTTTTCGGCTTATATTGATACTTATGGGCTTATATAAGTTTATTATGTTATAACAAATTTACATTAGCCCACAAGTTTCAAAATAGGGCAAATTGTCTGAAAAAGCATCGAACTTGCCACCTTTTCCTTTTTTGGGCATCGAACTTTTTTTTTTCCTATTGTAGCACTGAACTTGCCTAATTTTCCTATTGTGACACAAAATCACACTTAAAGTGTAATTAACCTTCTTAAACCCGTTTTAAGTGTGATTTTGTGTCACAAAAGGAAAATTAGGCAAGTTTAGTGCTACCCGTTTTAAGTGTGATTTCGACCGTTAATTTTTTTATTGCAACGCTAGTCCTTTTCGTCTGTTTTTAACGACCGTTATTATATTATTGCACCGCTAGTCCTTTTCGCCCTTTTTCACGCGTTTTAGGCCGTTTTGTTCGTTTTACACGTTTCGTCGTTTTACACGTTTCGTCCGTTTTTGCCACGTTTCGTCCTTTTTACCACGTTTTTACACGATTTTTTTTAGTTTTTGCACGGTTTCGTCCGTTTTTACACGTTTTCGTCCGTTGTTACACGTTTTCGTCCGTTTTTACACGTTTTCATCCGTTTTTACACGTTTTCATCCGTTTTTACACGTTTTCGTCTGTTTTTGCACAGTTTCGTCCATTTTTGCACGTTTTCGTTCGCTTTTGCACGTTTTCGTCTGCTTTTGCACGTTTTCGTCTGGTTTTGCACGTTTTCGTCCGTTTTTGCACAGTTTCGTCTGTTTTTGCACATGTAAAAACGAATGAAAACTTGTAGAAACGAACAAAGCGTGTAGAAACAGACGAAACCGTGTAAAAACGGATGAAAAGTGTAAAACTGACAAAAACGTGCAAAACAGACAAAACCTGCAAAAACGGACAACATGCAAAAGTGACTAAACGTGCAAAATAATGAAATGTGCAAAAAACGGACGAAATCGTGTAAAAACGGACGAAACGTGCAAAATGGACGAAACCGCAAAAACTAAAAATCGTGTAAAACGAAACGAAAACGTGTAAAAAACGATGAAACCGTGCAAAAACGACAAACGTAAAACGGACGAAACCGTGTAAAAACGGACAAAACCGTGTAAAAACGAACAAAACGGACGCAAACGTGTAAAAATGGCGAAAAGGACTAACGGTGCAATAATATAATACGATCCGTTAAAACAGACAAAAAGGACTAGCGGTGCAATAAAAAAATTAACGTTCGAAATCACACTTAAAACGGGTAGCACTAAACTTGCCTAATTTTCCTATAGTAGCACTAAACTTGCCTAATTTTCCTTTTGTGACACAAAATCACACTTAAAACGGATTTAAGAAGGTTAATTACACTTTAAGTGTGATTTTGTGTCACAAAAGGAAATTAGCAAGTTCATTGCTACATAAAAAAAAAAAAATTTGATGCCAGCAAAGGAAAAGGGGCAAGTTTCGATGCCTTTTCAGACAATTTTCCCTTCAAAATAAGCCAAAAAGAATGAGCTTATGGAATATAATAGATAAGCTCATAAGCCCATATACAAGCTTAAACAAACAAGGGGTGAGCGAAAAAACCGAAAAAGACCGAATAAATCGAAAACCAAAACCGAACCGAAAATCCCGAACCTGAACTAATAACGAACCAATTTGCTAAAACCGAACCAAACCGAACTACTAATTCGTCTTCTCGGTTGGATATGGGACTGGCGGTTTGAACAGAACCGAATTCATATAAATATATATATTTTATGCTTGAAAGTATATTTTTTTTCTAAATAACTATGTAATTATTAATTTTTTTTTTAAATAGCGAAATTCGGGTTATTCGGATCAACCAAGAACCAAACCGAATTAGAATTCAACCGAACCGAACCAAAAACCAAATTTGAATTTGGTTCGGTTCGGTTCTCGGGTTGACCTAAAAAAAATTAAACTGAATTAACCGAACAACCCGATAAGCCCCTCATCTTTGTAGCTATTTACAGTTGGCCCTTCGTGTTTTGTGCCTTATTTGGGTGGGAAAATAGGAAATTTGGTTTGTCTTTTTCCTTTATATAGTAGGTAGTATTAGAGGGCTAGTGCAGTTTTATTGGGAGCTGATCGCAATAACTAAAACACCTCACAAATAACACACAAATAACTAAAACATTCTCCTCAACAACAAAAACCCAATAACACTTATTGGTGCTTATAAGTCACGCAAAAAATTCATTAAAAATACCCGCTCACTCACTAAAATAAATAAGTACCAACAACGCTCGTTGGTGGGCTGGCTGAAGGACGAACGCCGCCGCTGCCGATGCAAAACGGCGGCGCTATTCGTGCATTTTTGTCGAACAACGGCTTACAACGTGCACTCTTACACAATCTTACTATTTTAACATATAACCACTTGATTAAAAAGCATCTCGCACTATCTCATAATCCAAATGCATATGTAATCACATAGAGACCATCTATAGTGTATACATCAAAACATTAAACTTTATGTTATTTTTTGTGTGAGACATTTCTGAATAAAAATACTCTTTTATAAACTATCATTATAAATATCTCATCAATACCTTCAAAATGAGTATAATATGGATATGGTAATTGATTATTTTATTCAATTAACTTTTTCTTACAATTATGTACAAACTATATAAACACAAACATAAATTTTAGATTTTCAAATAAAATTATATCTTTTTAGTTTTCTATATATAATGTGTTTTAATTTAGAGAAATGATATGCAAAATAAATAACTAAATATGAATAATAATAATAATAATAATAATAATAATAATAATAATAATAATAATAATAATAATAATAATAATAAATAACTATATATAATGTGTCTCGGCTTCCCACCAATTTCTTGTAATTCCTTTTGGTTTTCTAATGAAGTGATGTTTTATAAAAAAAATAATAAATAAATAAAATAATAATAATAATAATAATAATAATAATAATAATAATAATAATAATAATAATAATAATAATAATAATAATAATAATAATAATAATAATAATAATAATAATAATAATAATAATAATAATAATAATAATAATAATAATAAGTAGAATAGTGATTTGGTATTGAAGTTTGGTGTTAATATGGATTTCCACATAATTGATGAGAGTATAACTCTAAAGATGTTCATTTTTTTGGGTAACTATGGTTTCTTGCCTCTTGGCCGACTAATTCACGGTGTTTGAACCCACCGCCATACACATTCAAACTAGGTAAAACACTCCCTTTTCAAGAGGTTGGTGTGGCCACTTTAAGGTTATTGCACCTAATATGTTCATTTTGCGTCAAATATGGTGTGGTCTTTAGTGTATACATTAGACTTGCTTAAGAGCATCTGGTATGATGCGCCAGAATATGAATCAAGGTGTGTCTGTGATGGATTAAGGCTGAGCACCATGAGTCTGTATGGTCTCCTTACATTGTGTACTGAACAAATTATCTAAAATGACAAAGTTCAGCTCCCAAAATTCATCATCTAAATACCATATCCAAAATGCGGTTTGTTTACAACTAGAGGAAAGCTGTTTGAGCTCACTCGAACATCCTAGAGGAAAGCTGGTATTTACATTATTAAAGTTTGCTAAGGTATCAAATCAAATTCGAGTCTAGCCAAAGATAAATTCAATGTCTGGAGCATGTTTAGAGAATACTAATTAATCAACATGCCTGATTCCTCTGAATCGAAACATGTACGTACATTGCTTGTGAATTTTGCAGCTTATTTGCAGAATACCTGATTAACTTATTGGCAGAATACTAAGGGTATTTACATCTTTTGGCAAGATGAGTAAATATATTATAATCAACCTCTTCAACAGAAGCTGAAAAACGCCAAAAGGATACAAGAGTCATAACTAAACACCCACCTAAACATCATAGAAAGTATGTGGTCAAGTGCCAACTAAACAACAAAAATCGTGAAGGCCTCACCAAAATCGATATAAACTTAAGAGTAAATTTCCCCATATTTGCCTAAATAAATTGTCGCAACAGAGACATGATCCTATGTTGGGCGCCAGAGTGTCGGTTTGCATATTTGTGTCTCACGGAAAAATAATAAATTTCCTCCAATTGTTTGAGTCCACACCCCTTTCTTCTTTGGAATAATTATCTTCCATAAGCCCTCCGTTTTATCAGTCATTGCATCCTGGACATTGTACAGCCTATCTGTTAGAAATATCTCCATTGCGTAACCTTGAAAAGGGTCATCAGTCTCCCGACCCTCAGTAGTCCGGCCCGCTATTCCCATTATGATGCGAATTGCTTGTGGATTTTGCAGCTTGTAAGACACATGATAAGGCATAGTGACAACATATGTAGAACCTGTATAGAAACTTTTTATAGCTTTTCCCATATTTTATATCAAAAATCCTAAAACTTTTTATGTTATTGTGATATATGTATATAAATAAGTAATAATGTTAAAAAGATACCACTCGGCGGTTCAACAAGTCTCATGAGTTCCTTTTTATCCTGCAGCACATGATAGTAATAACCAGAAGGTTCTGAATCGACTCCTCTCATCACATGTAAATGGTAGGACAGATTCATGTCTCGAACAGAGTCCTTCACATCATCAGGGTGAATTGCGAACATAAATTCATATCTTGGAACATATTCCTTAAGTTCTAGTTTGCTGATTTCATCCATAAACTCCTTGTGCATCGGAGGCATGCCACGGAGTAGATAGAGGGCTTTGTCGTCCTCCACCACACGCCACAAAGGGAGCACGAGGCCATATTTGAAACCAGTGATAATATCCGAGAGGTTTAGAAGATGGCCCAGATTTGCAGCTGGTGAGAGACGGGGATCAAACGCATCTGAAATTATTAAAAAAAAAGGGCTTTAGCGATTGCGTTATCATTAAACAATGACTTTTAGGGCGCTCAGGTACAGGACATGTCTTATTACCACTTAAAACTATGTCCACACTTAAAACTTAAAAGTTTAGAAATCAATTTGTTACAGCTTATTTCATCGTAGAAGAGGAAGCATGAGGAAATGGAGTGTCGACGAATTAGACATGTGTACAAGCTTATAAGTGTAAACTTTTGTTGTCTACTATTTTATAAGTGCAAAAAATGTGTTACTATTTTATAAGGGTGTGCAAATGACATATTTGTTGTAGAGCTCATTCTTTTTGGGAATCAGATTTACGCACCGTGGACTACACCACGGACAAAAGACCTGCCTCTATCATCACACTTTAGGATGCTGCCATTGTCACACTTATCATATTGGAAACAGTTGGTATTTAAGAGGCGAGAAGATGAGGCCATCGCTCTGACCCGCATGAGATTTGAAGCAACGCGTCTAACAAGTGACGAAGCCATCTATGATCAAAGGGCAAATAAGGATAGCTATAAATTAGAATTTCATCTGGATGAAAACAATTTCGAGGATATTTGTCGAACAAATAGAAGAGACCATTTTAAAACTATAAACCACAACCTTTCACATTTCAGACCATTTTAAAGCTAGTGTCCGGTTTTGGACCCCTGAATATCGAACCATTCGAGATTCCCGAATGCCTATTGACCGAATTTGCGATTTACGAAATCAGAAAAATCCACATTTAGCAAAAACATCTTTACATTTTATGATTCAAAGATTCCCGAATGCCTTTTCATGACTTGCTATATTTATTTAAGATTTAAGATTCACGATTTGTTATCTGAAATAACATCGATCAATAAATTGTACTCACACAAAACAACATTACGGATTATCTACCTTAACAACAATCACAGAAAAACTGAAAACTGAAATAACACCAGTATATTAAAGCATTAAACACTAAAAACAAACTATACAATCAAAACTTGCTCTAGCAACAATAACTCAAAAAATATAACCGAGATTCTCTATCAAGATTTGAAAACTCATGAGTCCAAAATCGGAAACTAGTGTTCAAATGGTCCATAATGTAAAAGTTAAGAAGATCCGCTTTTGAAATTTGTGTAACAAACTTAATATTTTTCCCATAACACTTCAAATGACATAAAGTAAGCAATCCCAAACACTCTGTTATCTTACTCTAACAGCAATCACACAAAAAATAAAAAGAACCCCAAAAGAGGCCTAATTCAAGATTCTCGGATTTTCCGAAATAACATTCAAACATTTTACAAAAATAAAAAGATATATACAATTATATAATCTAACTTAGAGGGTGTTCATGTTAACTAATTTATCGGGATGATGAGCTTATGTAAATCTGGAAAAGCTCACAAGTTTCAGCTTATGAGCTTATAAGCCAAAAAGAAGTCGGCTTATAAGCTTTTGAAGCTTAGAAGCCCAGTAAATAAGCTATTACAAGCACCTCCTAACTCTAACAATAATAAATTAAAACTTCGAAAGAATCACAAACCCAAATTATCTGAGATACTTTGTCCAGATTCGAGACTCATGGGTCCAAATATAATTCAAAGGTTTGAAAATGTAAAGGGTTGGGATGTATAATACACATTATTGCAAAAATTATGTTCAGATTGATGGAGTCCCAACCTTTTCGAAAATGCAAACGTTGTCCGTGTGAGAAACTATTGGTGTGAATATCATCCCTGCCCAAAAGAGAAATAACGAAAATGCCCCAAAGTAAAATGATTTAAGTCTCACTGAAAGCAAGGGCTACTTAGTTATTTCACTTTGAGGCAGGGATAATTTTTGCACCAAGGATTTCTCACAAAGACGGCAGTTGCACTTTCGGAAGGTAGGGACTATATCTACAATAAATTTCTAACAAATAAACACCCAAACGGCTAACACAAATGAGGTTTTCCTTTCATGTTACTCACAAAGGCGAGTCTTTTAACTCAGTTGTACACATCTTAATAGATGTATATTCGTGACTGTTTCGGACCTATTTCCCTATACACCCTTAAATATTTATCTAGTAAGGTTTGAACGCTAGACCTCTTGTGAGGAGTTTAATAAAACTTATATTTTATATACTTTATTTCTAAGCTAAAAGTAACCAAAATAAAGATGCATAAAAAAGCTCAAAATTTTCCCATCAAACTAATGACAAACAAAAGTAGTAAACAGAAACAAAAACCCAGTAATTTAAAGATTATTTTTACCTGATATTTAACGTTTTGAAGATGCAAGAAAATTTTTGGGGGAAATCTTTATGTGGTCTGAATATTGTGGTACAACTTTATGTTATAAACCATTTCAGCCCCTCATCTTTTTAGTTGTTTACAAGTTGCTCCTTTATTGTTTTGTCTTTTTCTTAGTTGCTTCTTGATTTGGGCGGGAAAAATGAGAAATCTTGATTTTCTTACAAAAATGTGTTTAGATGGCTTTTTTTTAATAAAAGTGAAAGACGTAAGGAAAAATACTAAGGTTGCAAAAATCGCAAATCAGTAGTCGGACAGTCGATCTTTTTTAGTTGTAAACGATTTAGGCGGGATTAATCGGTGATTATCGGATTGGCATTTCCGACAAGTTTTTGGTATTTCTCAAAATTAGACATGTGTACAAGCTTGTAAGTGTACACTTTTTTTTGTCTACTATTTGTGGAAATGACATATTTGCTGTAGAGCTAATTCTTTTTGGGAATCAGATTTACGCACCGTGGACTACACCACGGACAAAAGACCTGCCTCTATCATCACACTTTAGGATGCAGCCATTGTCGCACTTATTGACGACGTATATGGCCGAATGGCTAAACCGAAGGGATCATATCCGAAAGATTAGCATACGAAGGAGGTCAAATCCGAAAGGATCGTTGACCTGACAGCTCGTTTGGCATTTAGTCTGAAAGAAATTCGTCTCATTCTCCTGGGTTTCAGACATAGTGTCAGGGGCGAGTGTCGGCGCGAGTCAAGACATTGTCAACCCTAACGACAACAACAACGTCAGAGATAGCGACATGGGCAGCGTCGGATAGTGACAACCTCTTGTATAAATACATGTAAAGTAATTGGTAAAAAGGTATCATTTTCACACACACACATTTATACTATACCATTCGCTAACCCCATACTTACTCTCACGCCGGAGCTTGGCCCTGGGATAACACCCGAGGCGAGGCTAACGCTTTGTTACATCCTTGCAGGTATTCAGAAGACTTAATTTAACAATGATGAAGGATATCTGAAGTATCATTACTACCTCACAAAAAAAATACTTGAACACTTATCATATCGGAAACAATTGGTGTTGAAGAGGCGAGAAGATGAGGCCATTGCTCTGACCCGCATGAGATTTGAAGCAACGCATTTAACAAGTGACAAAGCCATCTATGATCAAAGGGCAAACAAGGTTAGCTATAAATTAGAATTTCATCTGGATGATTCAAAAATTCCCAAATGCCTTTTCACGACTTGCTATAATTATTCAAGATTTAAGATTCACAATGTGTTTTCTGAAATGACATCAATAAAACTATACTCGTACAAAACAAAACTACGGATTATATACCTTAATCACAGAAAAACTGAAACACAGAATCCCAAAACCATAATTCAGATTCACTAATTTTTCTGAAATAACATCAGTATATCTTAAACCATTCAACACTAAAAACAAACTATACAACCAAAACTTACTCTAGCAGCAATAACCCAAAAAATTTAAGATCCGAGACTCTAGTGTTGAAAGGGTCCTTATTCCTTAATGTACAAGTTGGGATGTATAATAAGATCGGTCCACTTTTGTGATTAGTAACATTCATGCTTGTTACTAACGAACAAAAATCAAAACATATTCTCCTCTACAAAGCAAAGGTTTATGCCATCAATTTTCAAATGACATAAAGTAAGCAATCCCAATAACCCCGTTATCTTACTCTAACAGCAATAAAAAAGAACCCCAAAAAAGGCCTGATTCAAGATTCGTGGTTTTACGGAAATTAACATCCATACATTCTACAAAAATAAAAATATATAATACTCAAATGAGGGTGTTCATGTTAGCTAATTTATCGGGATGATGAGCTTATGTAAATTTGGAAAAGCTCACAAGTTCACTTTTTCGGCTTATGAGCTTATAAGCCGGAAAAAGTCAGCCTTAGAAGCTTTTTCAAGCTTACATAAGTTTATAAGCCCAGTAAATAAGCTAATCCAAGCACCTTCCAGCTCTACCAGCAATAAAAACCTCGAAGAATTACAAGCCCCAAACTCATGAACCGAGACTTATGGGTCGAAATTCAAAGTGTCCATAATGTAAAAGGGTTGGGATGTATAATATATTATTATAAATATATGTTTTTAACACCCAAATGGACGAAAAGAAAACGGATGAGGTTTTCCGTTTTCCTATGTGGTTACCATGGAAGGGTGGTATGTTGACCTAGTTGTACACGGCCTAACTCAAATATTGTCATGACCGTTTATGACCCTTTCCCTAGACACCCTCAAATATGTATATAGTGAGATTCGAAGTTCAAACGCTAGACCCAAGGAGGTTAGGTGACTTGTATTTTATACTTTATTTCTAAGCGAAAAAGTAACCAAAAGATGCATAAAAATGCTCAAACTTTTTTACCATGAATTTTTTTTACCTATCCTATAAAGTTCATAAGCTCAAGTGAATAGTTCATAAGCCCAACATTATGAGCTTATGAGCTTATAAAATTTTCAATAAGCTCATCTGACAAGCTTAGACAAACACCCCCTGAGCTTACGTTTTTCGGCTTATGAGCATATTTAGTTGAGCTTTTGGCTGTAAGTAAGTCATATAGTACGGACTCTTTAATAGATAACCTAACACAAACACCTCCTTAAACTAACAACAATAAAAAAAATCTCACAAGAATCACAAAAACCATATTTCAAGATCCGAGATTCTTTGTCAAGTTTCGAGTCTCATTGGTTCAAAATCAAATGGTCCAAAATTTAAAAACTTAGAGTTTATAAGTTCCACTTCTGTAAATTTTCTAAGCATTTAGTAATATGAGCATATGACCACATGATTACATAGGCTTATTTATGAGCTTATCTAATATTTTATAAGCCCCATTTTTTTCGGCTTATATTGATACTTATGGGCTTATATAAGTTTATTATGTTATAACAAATTTACATTAGCCCACAAGTTTCAAAATAGGGCAAATTGTGCGAAAAACATCGAACTTGCCACCTTTTCCTTTTTTGGGCATCGAACTTTTTTTTTCCTATTGTAGCACTGAACTTGCCTAATTTTCCTATTGTGACACAAAATCACACTTAAAGTGTAATTAACCTTCTTAAACCCGTTTTAAGTGTGATTTTGTGTCACAAAAGGAAATTAGGCAACTTTAGTGCTACTATAGGAAAATTAGGCAAGTTTAGTGCTACCCGTTTTAAGTGTGATTTCGACCGTTAATTTTTTATTGCACCGCTAGTCCTTTTCTCGTGTTTTTAAACGACCGTTATTATATTATTGCACCGTTAGTCCTTTTCGCCCTTTTTTCACACGTTTTCGTCCGTTTTGTTCGTTTTTACACGGTTTCGTCCGTTTTTACACGTTTTCGTCCGTTTTTGCACGGTTTCGTCCGTTTTTACACGTTTTTACATGATTTTTTTTTAGTTTTTGCACGGTTTCGTCCGTTTTTACACGTTTTCGTCCGTTTTTACACGTTTTCGTCCGTTTTTACACGTTTTCATCCGTTTTTACACGTTTTCATCCGTTTTTACACGTTTTCGTCTGTTTTTGCACAGTTTCGTCCGTTTTTGCACGTTTTCGTTCGCTTTTGCACGTTTTCGTCTGCTTTTGCACGTTTTCGTCTGGTTTTGCACGTTTTCGTCCGTTTTTGCACAGTTTCGTCTGTTTTTGCACATGTAAAAACGAATGAAAACTTGTAGAAACGAACAAAGCGTGTAGAAACAGACGAAACCGTGTAAAAACGGATGAAAACGTGTAAAAACGGACAAAAACGTGCAAAAACAGACGAAAACGTGCAAAAACGGACAAAAACATGCAAAAGTGGACGAAAACGTGCAAAAATGGATGAAACTGTGCAAAACCGGACGAAATCGTGTAAAAACGGACGAAACTGTGCAAAAATGGACGAAACCGTGCAAAAACTAAAAAAAATCGTGTAAAAACGAACGAAAACGTGTAAAAACGGATGAAACCGTGCAAAAACGGACGAAAACGTGTAAAAACGGACGAAACCGTGTAAAAAAGACAAAACCGTGTAAAGCGAATAAACGGACTAAAAGTGTAAAAATGGGCGAAAAGGACTAGCGGTGCAATAATATAACGGTCGTTAAAAGCAAACAAAAAGGACTAGCGGTGCAATAAAAAAATTAACGGTCGAAATCACACTTAAAACGGGTAGCACTAAACTTGCCTAATTTTCCTATAGTAGCACTAAACTTGCCTAATTTTCCTTTTGTGACACAAAATCACACTTAAAACGGGTTTAAGAAGGTTAATTACACTTTAAGTGTGATTTTGTGTCACAAAAGGAAAATTAGGCAAGTTCAGTGCTACAATAGAAAAAAAAATTTGATGCCCAGCAAAGGAAAAGGTGGCAAGTTCGATGCCTTTTCAGACAATTTTCCCTTCAAAATAAGCCAAAAAGAATGAGCTTATGGAATATAATAGATAAGCTCATAAGCCCATATACATGCTTAAACAAACAAGGGGTGAGCGAAAAAACCGAAAAGACCGAATAAATCGAAAACCAAAACCGAACCGAAAATAACCGAACTGAACTAATAACTGAACCGAATTTGCTAAAACCGAACCAAACCGAACTACTAATTCGGTTCTCGGGTTGGATATGGGACTGGCAGTTTGAACGAAAAACCGAATTCATATAAATATATATATTTTTATGCTTGAAGTATATTTTTTTTCTAAATAACTATGTAATTATTAATTTTTTTTTTAAATAGCGAAATTCGGGTTATTCGGATCAACCAAGAACCAAACCGAATTAGAATTCAACCGAACCGAACCAAATCGATTTTGCTTCCTAATCGATTTTCTTAACAAGTCGACATAAGGGTTTGGTTTTAATGTGTTTTCTAAACTTGCATCAATTTTACTTGATTCAAGAGTTTAGATATTGATTGATTGGTTACTGTTTCTGCTTCTCCTTGCCGACTTACAGCAGCAACAAGATCATTGTTTCTGGTCGTGGTTCTACTTCTCGAACAACAATGATATTGGATATCGGATAGGCTTATCTGATATCGGGTAAGTGCATAAACAACTTCCTTGGCTGTTTGATGTTCTCGGACAGAAACAAACTTGTTTCTTGGGTTTTTCTGGTTCGAATATATATTCAAGAGGTCACTTGTTGATTGGTTTTATTTATACGTTCTCGACTAGCGTTAATCGAACGTATACGTTAATCGGGTTTGTGTGTGATACTCTTCGAGGTATCTATTTTAGATACTTAAGGTTTTGTATTGGTTTCTTGTTCCGTTACTAGAGATCAATTGCCAAGCAAGGTTAGCCTTTCTATATCCCTTTTAATTAATTAATATTGTATTAATTATTTGTTTATTACATACGTGCTTAACATAATTGCATTAACTAGATCCAATATCCGTTGCGTACTCGTAGTAGTTAATGCTTAACATAGTTCTAAAATCCCAACAGTGGCATCACGAGTCAAGTCGTTTTTGCGATTATGGGTTACACGTTTCAGAATTAATAAACATGTTTTAAAAGGCTGCATGAAACCTAGTTTAGTTATTTTGTTTTATTTTAATTTTGACAATTACATGCAACACTTGTCAATTTTTAATAAATAATAACTAGTCACACACAAATTAAAATTATATTGATAATTAGAATTAATTGTTAATTGGAATTAATTGTTAATTAGAATTACATATTGTTTATTAAATACATAAAATTGCGTTATTACTTGTTAATTGAGATTGCCATGTGTTTTATGTGTTTTCCGGCCACAAGACCCACTCAATTGCTTTTGCGATGTATGGGGCGATCTAGGTATAACATCCTAGTGACGGTCTTATGGTTCTCCGTTTGAGGAAGACTCGCAAGAGAACTCGGAACAATATGTGGTTATTTATATTGATGTTTATGCTTGTATGTTTGTGATTCCTAAATGTGCATTATTACTTGCTTTGACACCTAATTGTATTCAATATGGAATAATACATATCGTAACCATAACATTAATATTGGTCTTTATTTACACACGCCTAAATATCATGCTTAATTGTGACCTGCTATTTGATTCGTGGAAAATCGTTTTTGTTAAATAATGTGACCTAATATAATAAAACATGTTTTCAAGAATTTAAAAACTAGACGCTATGGACACTTGGGATGTACGGCTCACCCACTAGAACAAACTCAAAAAGGGGTTCAAAGAGGTACGCACAGTCGCACCGAAAGGATGTCTAAGGTTATGCTTCAGCGCTTACCTGGTCCTCTGCCTCCCTGTGCTTTCGATTGGAGTTACCGTGAACCATGATGATCACTACAGTGTCATTACCAAAGTTTTAAAATTAGTGTTACAAAGTTGTTTTGCATGCTTCTTTGTACACGACTTTTACCACATTTATATGTGCATACCTATTTGTTAATTTTAAGTCTATGCCATCCAACTATGAACACGTGCACTTGGATTGACTTCTCTGGTCAGACCTAAGGGCCTTTCCAACCCATGGTAATTATTTCTCACGGGTCAGACCTCTGGTTATTTTTACATGTTCATTTATTTCGAGTTAGCTTGGTCAGACCTTCAACCCGAGGCATAAGATGAGAACTAAACATGCTTTTGACATTATTACTTGATATTAATGTAACCACCCGCATTTTTAGGTTACTTTTCATTTTCAAGAATTTACTATTCACATTTACTATTCACATTTACTATTCACTTTCAGTATTCATCCGTAAAACTTTTATTTCACATTCTCGTAAGATAAATTATTTTAGTAATGACCTGAGAGTTCGACCATCGTTAGATCATTTTCGCAAAAGTTATTAAGTAAACATCGTTTTAAAGTTTCGTTTTAGACGGTCCACCGTTTAAACATCACGCGCTTAACGAAAATCAACCCTGATAATTTTCCTCGCATCAGATAAATTTTTAGATCATTCATGATTAATTTGAGAATTTTTAAGAATTATTATTTTTAATATTACTAAATAAGCCCAGCGCAAACGAAACTAAACTTACGTTTTAAACAATTCTACTTACATCCAGACTTAACGATTCATGCACTGTGTTTCTAATATGTTTTTGACAATTTTACATTTTTGTAAAAGTCAAACATATTTCCCTCCTCCTTTGACCATAAAGGAATTAACCTTGTACGTTCTACATTTTTGCTTAAATCGCGTAACTTTTAAACTTCACGAATAACTGTAAAGTTATCCAGCGTATGACGAAAACCACATTTTGACATCTCATATCACTTTTAGACTAATTTTAGTCTACTCTAAATAAATTCACGGTCGTTTCCCTGAAATTTCGTTCTTTTCTGATAAACTGCGAATTACGCGTTTTTTACCCGTATTTCCAGCTTTAAGCAGCGTTTTTGCACCCAATGAGACTTATCACCCATTTTATATTTTTAGATGGATTATAATGATGAGTCTCATCATTCCTACAAGTTTCGTATTTTTATGATACCCGGTTTTACGTTTTATGGCTTAACGACTTCGGTTGGCATTTAACGGAACCAAAACTTACTCTAAACTCAAGATAAGATCAAAAATAACCACCTAAGTCATCTTATCATGTCTTGGCCGACTTAGGGGGGGGGGGAGTCATCATTTTGGTGGCATCATCCTAACCATGGTTCATTTAGATCTTTACAAGTGTCCTAACTTAACCATGGTTAATATTTAACCCAATATATGGTTAACCAAACTTACCCTCCTATAAATAGGAAGTAAAATACATCCTAAATACCCCCACAATCTCTTCTTGGTCGTTCATATCATAAATCATTCACATCTTCCATCATTTGATCTATAAACTCCAAGTTTATGCAAGGAAGTTCCAAAGATCAAGCCACTACATCAAATCTCTAGCAAGTTTAAGTGATCTTCTTGAGTTTAGATCCACTCAAGTCACTTATTACTTTATCACCAACTCTTCAAGTTTGCAAGGGTGCCAAGGTGTGGAAAGCTAGCTCAATCGAAATCTTCGCGATCAATCAAAGTCCTATCCTTACTAAGTTACTCCTTTCTATTTGAAAGCCAAAAGTTGTAAGCAACTTATCACCACCATCATCTCATCTTTATTATTCATAATCTTAACTATTTCATGCTATATATATAGTTACTATATTGATTCATGATGTACATATACTCAATCACTTGTTTTAGTTCACATATTGTCATAAAAGTAACAAACTAGTAAACTAGTCATATTCTACACATGTCAGACCATTAAAAATAGTAACATAAGGACTTTCTAACTTACATAATATGGTAGACAATATTAAAAGGTAAACATAGCAATTTGAATCACCCGAAACGGACAAACGAGTCAAAAGTTATAAGCAAAAGAAGTTAGCGAAACCTAAACGCCGAAACTGCCCATAACTTTCTGTTTTGAGTTCTGCGCTTTTTAAAATGGTACTTACGGTCCCGAATCATCAAAAATTTAAAACACGAAAGTTGTCCGGACGTCGTTTTCCTTCAATATTAGAAGCTCGGACCTTGAAACGCATAAATATACCAAAATCTTTCAAAACAGAACTGCTGCGTAAATATAGTCTCACAACTATACTTTTTTTCACAACTACAAGCAAACCAAGAGGCCTAATGGCCATAAGCGAAGACCACGGCTACGGCTAAGGTCAAGGTTGAGTCTCAAGACCATGGTAGTCAAGACCAAAGTCACGGCAAGGCCATGGCTAAAGCCTTAAGGCTTGTTTACCCAAGACCGTTAACTATGGTAATCATATATATGAAACGACGAGAACTTGTAAAAACATGATAAACGTATTTATATAACAATCTTCACTCAAAACATATGTTATATCTACTAAGTGCTACAATAGTAGGGAGCTTCATGTGAGGGGTTCATTTGAGTAAAACGTATCGACGAGTTGCTGGATTTACGATTTAAAGTGTCCTAGCTCCTCGAACGTTTACTGCATGACCTCTGAATTATGATGGCCCGAACGGTAGTACGATATCTATAAACTAAATATGTTTTCACATATTAAAGATCTTTATATAAACATCAAATGATAATTGACTACATCATGATCAACATAGGAATATATATAGGATGGTTTATGTTTTCCTAAACATTGTTCCAAACTTAAGTCGCAACATCCTATTCTAGGTTGCTCGTAAAAGTTCTCACGGCATATCCGTCATTCTCATTATACATTTGATATCATTTACTCTGAGGTGAGTTCATAGCCCCACTTTCTATTACTTAATTGTTTTACAAACCCGTGGGGGAGATACATGCTTTATTTTAAATCGAACACATTGCTTTCAAATTATACTTGAATATATTAGTTGCACTAAGTACACTATTGCCAAAGTCCCTATTATCATGAACCATTAATCACTTGCGAGTGAACGCAAATAATGTGGATAGATCTATCGGGAATGACAAATCCCGTTTGTGTTGACCGGGTAGGCAAACAAACGCACTCTATTTGAACATCTATAGGTTTAATGGCAAATTACCTATTAGGGCATCGGTTACTATTATATGACAGCTGTTAAAGTTTTCGGTATCATAAGCTTAGTGCAATAATATCTGTTTTCAACATTATGGGTGTATAACAACATAACCCACACAAACATTATGTGTTCAACTGATTTCAAACAAACTCTATGAATTTCACTCAACCTTTGTGTTGACAGTTTTAAGCATGTATTTCAGGTCCATAATGTCGGAAGCTGGCACGGAAGAGCAAGGATACTCAAGAAGGCTATTGATTGGCTCCCAAACAGTTAGGTTTTATCACTCAAGCTAACCACTTGTGAATGATCAACCGTAATAAAAATCCAAACAGTCTAGAACCAAATGCAATTAAGATCAGAGGAATATAGTGGATTCCTGGGTCGTTAAGTCCCACGGAGGATGAATGGTGTTTAACACAGACAGATGTCGAATAATCACTAAGGATAGTGACCAGTAAGGATTTTGGAATATTTATACCTAAAGAAAAAATTTTGTAAATTACAAGGGCTTAAATGCAAATTAAAGAAAATTAAAAAGATTAATTATATTAAATAAACGCTATCACTATATTTAAAATGATGTTTTTCTATGATTTATAAAACAAAATAACTTAAATAAACTATTTTAATTAAAACTTAAACTTAAATTATCTAAAAACGTGACTTAAAATGAAAACGTACGTTAAGTATGAAAATTACGCGAGTGCGCAAGTAAAAACATAAAATTTGTGAAATAAAAGTCCTACGAGTGTAAAAACAATTTTCTTACTTAATATATGACAAAAGAAAATTTTAGAAAAAAGATTTAAATTCTTTTGACTTTTATATTTTTTATTATGAATTAAATACTTTTTTAGACTAAATAAATGATTAAAAATACTAAAACTATTAAGAAAAATCTGAAACTTTTTTATAAAATACTTATTATCAATACAAAGCTAAGAAAAATACAAAAGTTGAAAAAGCTTGATTAAATAAGCTGAAAATAAGCTAATAAGCTCGTATAAGCTTAAAATGAAAACAAGGGGTTAAGTATTAGATAGTGCAAAGAAAAACAGAAAAAGACCCAAGGGCAGTTGGTGAGGTGTGTGTGTGGTGAGCTGGGTGGCCAGGGTTCGAATCCCAGCACTGTCTTTTTGCTTTTTATTTTATTTTTGGACTTTTTCTTTTTGGAACTTATTAAGCAATATAAGATAAGCAAATTGTATAACTACAACTTTTTACAAAATCAACTAATAAGCTCAGTTTGAGCTTATTTTTCTTATCAGTTGGCTAGAAATGGAATAAGCACAAAGATTCAAGCCAAATGGCTTATAAGCTACTCAATAAGCAAAATGAGAATTGGAAATAAGTTAAATACTGATAATAAGCTAGAATGAAAACTGAAAAAAACAAATTACTCAGAAATAAGCACTGAATAAGCCAAAATAAGCACTAGCTTTAACTGTTACACAGGACACTTTTTGTTTTGCTAGGTACTTTATAGCTTAATTTTAAGCACTGAGATAAGCTAGAAACTTAAAACAAACACTAGGACTAACTAGTTGACCAACTCAGCTTTCCAAAAAGTTAAAGCTCTCACTGTGGGGTCCACTAGAGAGCTTATAGTGAGCTTGAGAAAAAGCTGAAAAACCACTGAGTATGACTCAGTGTATGCTGAGTGTTTTTGGACAAACAAAAAGCTAAGTGCAGCCCTACCAAATAAGCTAGGAATTGGAAAATTAAGCTTGGGACCTTGAGATAGCTAGGTTGGCTTTCCAAAAAGCTAAGATTCAAAAGCTAAGGCTAACTGATAAGCTCTGTGTGAGCTTGTGAAAGTGACAGGCTCAACTGTGCACAGGGGATGTTTTTGACTTTTAAAGAAAACCAAATGAGTTGACTAAAATGAAATTTGGATTGATCCTAAGCACTGATTATGATGTTTTAAGGTGTATTAAGACTGATTTGATCTATATTAACAACTTATAAACATAAATGCATGATCATTAAACATGAAATTCCAACAGTTAATGATCAAGAGATGATTAAAGACTATTTTGACTTTTTTAACAAATGAGGTCTGGTTTTTATGCTTGTACTGAGTTATTAAGAACTAGTGTGACACAGAACAACCAAGAACAAAGGCTCTAACAAACTCTAACACAGTTAACCAAGTGAAACCAAACACCCCTTAACAAGACTATTTTGAAACTTTTCAAAACAATACAAAGATTAAGACCATGAAATTGATGTCAGACTTCATAATATCATATAATGGGACTAAATGAGCATTAAACAACAAAAATAACAACACAAAACTTAGGATTAACAATTATGCTAATATGACTGTTAAAATAAAGTTTTTAGCAACTATCAATTAAAAAGAACAAGCAAACTGATTTTATTGTTTAATTTTACTTAACTATGACTAATAAACATAAATAAACAGAGATTTAAACTTATGAATGTCTTACACAGTGAAATGCCAAAATGGGTCAAAAGGCTTACAACTTGGATCCAAGCTCAAAACTGAGTACTGAGGCACAAGACCACAACCTAAAGCTTCCCAATAAGCTTCTAAACCAAGAGCATTCCATATATCACCCTGCTTCTGTCTTGATCTTCATTACTTGTGATTTTTGATTTTTGACTGATTTTTATGAATTGTTGCTTTTTGCTTCAAAACTGAATTTTAAGAGTTTCTAATAGCTTAAATAAGCTATCTAGGAGCTTATGTGGTCTACTCAGTCCTTAAAAACAACTAACAACAACATTAGAACATTTTGAAATTTTGAACTTGAAAATGCATAAACTGAAAACAGAACTTGAAACTTGAAATTGATAATTAAAAAAGGTTTATAATACACTGAAAACTTGAAATACAAAGCTTGAAAGCTAAAGCATACACTGGAATTTAATTTTAAGCTAAAACGACATAAGCTAAATTACAATTATTCTAGATAGATTACTTCTCTGCTTCTCCTCTTTCTTTATAGCATTTTGAGACTCCCACATGCTTCTGATCAAATCCCATCAACAATCTTAGCCATTGATTCAGTCAAACTCATCTCATCCGTTTAAACTGTTTTTGGCGCCAAAAGTCCAATAGGCTGCTTGGGGCGTTTAATCTAATTAAGGAAGTTTGGAGTATAGTAGAGGTGTAAGGGACAATTTAGATAGTAGGTATGGGGCTGGGGATGATTTGGAAAGCAAAAACCAGTTTTGTGTGTGTAACAGTAAAAGGTTCATGGTGGGGATGCATTAATTGGTTGTGGGCTGGTGTATTGGTGGAAAGGGGATGGTGATGAGTGTTTTTAGATAGCTGGGGTGAGGTGGAAAGGTGGTGAAACCACCTGGTTTGATTTACGGTGAGGTAAAGGAGAACATGAAACTGGTTTTTTGGCGGGGTGTTGACCGTTTGACCAAGTTGATATTAATAAAGGGGGTCAAAATAAAATAAATGGCAGGGTATTTGGCAGGGGTCTTTTTGAATTGGTTGGGGTTCTAAATACAAAAGGGGTCCTAATGGTTTGTTTAATATTACAAGGACCAAAGTTGTAATTTTCTGTTTTTGAGGGACTGAATCGCCAACAATCCAAAATATTACAAGGACCAAACTTGTCATTTTTAATAGTACAAGGACCATTATGCATAAAATTCCAATTTTAATAAATCCAAGGACCATTTATGACAATTTTCAAAGTTTAGGGACCTAAGTTGTAATTTTGAAATTTTGAATTTCAAGGACTAATTTTGACAACTCATGAATCCCTAGGGACTTGAAATGATATTTTTCTTTATTTTGATTTACTAGGGACTGTTTTTGACAACTTTTAAAACTTGGGGACAAAACTGCCAATTATGCAAACTTGATATGTTTTTCACCAGATTTTGGCATTTTTGCATTTAAAACACATAAAACACTTGTTTGTGATATTTTTATCATTTTGATGCATTTCTGAGTGTTTTCAGATGTTTTTGGCATTCTAAACAGTACAAAAATGATGAGTATTTAGACACTCATCAATCCCCCACACTAAGATATTGCTAGTCCCTAGCAATGTTTTGAGAAAAATTAATGGATTTCATCTCTTTACCAAAAGCCATTACTTCTGGAGTAGCCAATTGTTTTGGTTCAAGTAAGAATCTTGGTACAATGATAACCAAATGTTTTTGAGCAAATCACCAGCTTTCAACGGATTTGATTTGTCTTTACCATAAGCCGTTTGCTTCTGGACTAGCCAACTCTTAGATAAATTATCAATATTATCTTTGGTGAGCCGATTACCAATTATGGATTTCCAACTGCCTTTACCACAAGCCATAAATTTGCGGGCTAGCCAACTTTTCACTAGTTTAAAGATATGGTGAGCTGAACACCATACAATTTTGGGCAAATTGCAAGCCATAACGGATTTGAGATATCTTTACCAAGAGCCGTTTGCTCCTGGATTAGCCAATCCTTATGTGGGTTAGACATGGCGGACTGATTACCATTTGCTGAGTAAGTGAAAAACACTTACTCCAAAAAAAAATTTTGGCCAAAAACGGGGGAATTGGGTGGAATAATTACATGATAAAATTCGTGAGAATTCCCCCCCCACACTTAGAAATGAATATTGCCTGCCGAAACATAGAACGTAAAAGGGAAATACTACGACCTTTATTTTATTTTTGATATATACACATTTTTTTTTTTTTTGAATATAGAGGTTTATATACAACAGCGGGGGCCAACTCCCCCACACTAGGGTGGTAGAATAGGGTAAGAAGACAGAAACATGGGTGAAAACCCATATGGTGTGTGCTACTGTTTTTGATTCCCGAGTCGCTAGCTTGACTCGATCCCCGCATTCATTGGTTCACGGGGAAAGTTTGTAGATCCGGGACAATCACAGGTGGAATGTCCTCTCCAAAATAATGCTTCAACCGATGACCATTCACTTTAAAATTTGGACCATCGGGTTGAGATAACTCAATGGTACCATAAGGATAAACCTTAGCAATAGTAAATGGACCAGACCAACGGGACTTGAGCTTTCCCGAGAATATCTTCAATCTTGAATTGAAAAGAAGGACTCGATCACCAACGTTGAAAACGCGGTTCTGGATTTTAGAGTCATGAATCTTCTTTGTCTTTTGTTTGTAGATCAAAGAGTTCTCGTATGCTTGATCACGGAGTTCATTTAGTTCATTCATTTGAACTTTTTTGTGATCACTAGCTGTCTGAATATCGAAGTTGGCATGTTTTAAGGCCCAGTATGCTTTGTGCTCAAGCTCAATCGGAAGATGACATGCCTTTCCGTACACTAGCTTGTATGGAGTACACCCGATTGGTGTTTTATAAGCTGTACGGAAGGCCCAGAGTGCGTCATCTAGTTTATCCGACCAGGATGCACGATTTTCGCCTACTGTCCTTTCTAAAATTCTTTTAATACCACGGTTGGAGACTTCCACTTGCCCACTTGTTTGTGGGTGGTATGCAGTAGAGAGACGGTGGGTTACACCATACTTTTGCATGACACGATCAAATTGGTCATTGCAGAAATGTGTACCACGATCACTAATTATAGCTCGTGGAGTTCCAAACCTAGCAAAAAGAGATTTTAAAAATTTCACAACAACTCGGGCATCATTTGTAGGTAAAGCTTTCGCTTCAACCCATTTTGACAAATAGTCAACAGCCACGAGTATGTATTTGTTTCCTCGAGATGATGGAAATGGCCCCATAAAGTCAATACCCCAGATGTCAAATATCTCACACACTTAAATGGCGTTTTGAGGCATTTCATTTCTTTGAGAGATATTTCCGTGACGTTGACAAGCGTCACAGGCTTTGACAAATTCGTGGGCATCCTTATAGATAGTGGGCCAATAAAACCCGGAATCAAACACCTTTTTGGCAGTGTAGTTTTGGACTATGATGGCCCCCGGTGGATCCAGCATGGCAAGCTTTGAGAATGTCAAGAGCTTCTTGTCCATAAACACACCGTCGGATGACTTGATCCGCACAGATTTTGAATAAGTAGGGGTCGTCCCAGAAGTAATGTTTAACATCCTTGAAGAATTTGTTCTTCTGTTGGGTCGACATCCCTTTCACTATGAAGTTACCCGCATGGTAATTTGCAAAGTCAGCAAACCATGGGGTGGTGGAGTTTCCACGAAAAGAAACCGCATTGAGTGTCTCGAGAGGAAATGTTTCATTTATTTCCTTTTTCTCGAAAACATCTTGGTGAGGGTTCTCTAATCGGGACAGATGATCAGCAGCCAAGTTCTCAGCTCCTTTTTTATCACGTATAATGATATCAAATTCCTGGAGGAGGAGAACCCAACGAAGCAATCTCGGCTTTGCATCTTGTTTTGCAAAGAGATATTTGAGAGCCGAGTGATCCGTATACACCACGCATTTGGTCAAGATTAAGTACGGCCGAAACTTCTCAAATGCATACACCATGGCTAATAGCTCTTTTTCTGTAGTGGTGTAATGAGTCTGAGCTTCAGTCATAGTCTTACTTGCGTAGTGGATAGGCTGAAAATGCTTAGATCTACGTTGCCCTAGGACTGCACCGATAGCAAAATCACTTGCATCGCACATGAGCTCAAAAGGCAAGTCCCAGTTGGGAGCAACGAGAATGGGTGCTTCAGTAAGCTTTTTCTTTAATGTTTCAAAAGCTTCAATGCACTCAGGTGAGAAGATAAAAGGAGCATCTTTTTCAAGAATATGGGTCATAGGCCTGGCGATTTTAGAAAAATCTTGTATGAATCTGCGATAAAAACCGGCATGACCTAAAAAACTCCTAATACCTTTGACGGTAGTAGGATGAGGTAATTTAGCAATAACATCAACTTTTGCTCTATCTACCTCAATCCCATTTTTTGAAATCTTATGGCCAATGACTATGCCTTCTTTGACCATAAAGTGGCTCTTCTCCCAATTTAGACAAAGATTGGTGTCTTCACACCGTTTGAGCATTTTATCTAGATGGGAGAGACATGTTTGAAACGAATCCCCAATGACCGAGAAGTCATCCATAAACACCTCCATTGTTTCCCCGATCATGTCGTGGAATATGGCCATCATACATCGTTGGAACGTGCCAGGAGCGTTACATAAGCCAAAAGGCATACGTCTGTAGGCAAAAGTTCCGTATGGGCAGGTGAATGTGGTCTTTTCTTGATCCTTTGGATCAATGGGAATCTGAAAGTAACCCGAGAAACCATCAAGGAAACAGTAGTATTCGTTCCCTGCTAATCTCTCAAGCATTTTGTCCATGAAGGGTAGAGGAAAATGGTCTTTACGGGTAGCGTCATTCAACTTATGATAGTCAATGCACACACGCCATCCCGTAACCAGCTGAGTTGGAATTAACTCGTTATCTTCATTTGTGACAACAGTTATGCCACCCTTTTTAGGAACACAATGAATTGGGCTAACCCAAGGACTATCTGAGATCGGGTAAATCAATCCTGCATCAAGAAGTTTGATAACCTCCTGTTTGATAACATCATGGATTTTGGATTTACTCTTCTCTGATGTTGAACTTCTGGTTTGAAGTCATCCTCCATCAAGATTTTGTGAGTACAAAATTCAGGGTTGATACCCTTAATGTCGGAGAGTTTCCAAGCAATTGCTTGCTTGTGTGACTTCAAGACCTTTATGAGAGCAGTCTTTTCATCTTTACTCAAATCTCGAGCAATAATGACTGGTAATTTATCATCACCTTCAAGAAATGCATACTCAAGATGAGGCGGTAAGTCCTTAATTTCGACTTCAAGAAATTCTTCAGTTTTCTCAACTGACTTGACTTCCTTGTTATGAAGCTCGACGGGAGGGAGTGATGATGATGGATCATTATTAAGCAACTTCTCAATGAGAAGTATATCCCCCTCGATGTCGATGGGAGCGTGATCAATTTCCCATGGAACAGAATCACTAGACAAGTATGCTTCAATCTCTTCCAAGATGAAGTCACTTTCCTCAAAAGGAGTGAGAGAAGGAGTAGAATTGGCAATGATAGGTTGAGATGAATGAGTGAGATTATCACTCGAAGAATTATGATCATAACCAAGAACTTCTTGAGAGTACTCTTCAGAAGCAACATCAATGATATCTATTCGGTTAACCGACTCAGAATCATAATTTGCGGAGTACCTCGAAGTTTGATCAAGGTTAAAGGTGACAGCTTCATTACCAACACGTAATGTGATTTCTTGCTCAAATACATCAATGAGAGCACGGCCCGTTCTCAGGAATCCTCGTCCAACAATGAGAGGAACCCGATGATCGGCATCGAAATCAACAACTACAAAGTCCGCTGGAAAATGGAACTTTCCTACTTTCACAAATACGTCCTCGGCAATGCCAAGAGGACGGGATATTGTACGATCTGCAAGCTCGAGATTCATGCATGTAGGAGTAAGTTCCGGAAGAGAAAGTTTCTTCCATACTGAATAAGGCATTAGATTGATGCTTGCACCAAGATCGGCTAAGGCAAAGCATTCAACCATTCCTGGAAATACACAAGGTAAGAGAAATTTTCCAGAATCTCCAAGCTTTTCTGGAAGCTTCTTCAGGATAACTGCAGAGCAGTTCTCGTTCAGAGGAGTTTTAGCCATTTCAAACAACTTTTCCTTGTTGCTTAACATGTGTTTGAGAGTTGATGCAAACTTGGGCATCAGCATGATAGCATCCGCAAAGCTTATGTCAAAATGTAGTTCTTGGAAAATTTGAAAAAATTTGTCCATTTGATGACTGGCTTTTTCGCGGAGCTTTTGCTCATTCAAACGTGATGGGTAAGGAATAGAAGTTTTGGATTTGGTATTTTCAACGGGAGCTACAGGAGGTTCAAAAACAACTCCTGGATTGGATTTGGGTTTTTGGACAACTTGAGGTTGGACATTGTTGGTACCTCCGTTATTAATAGGAAGTTCCTTGTCCTTTGTTGCCTCAGATTCACTTTCCACTACCTTCGGGAGAGAAGAAGAAGAGGTAGTAGGAATAGCGGGTCCATTGTATGAAACACCACTTCTGGTTGTGATCGCCTTTGCATCTTCCCTCGGGTTAGCGATCGTGTTGCTCGGAAGTTTTCCTGAGCCCGAGGGTTTATCATTTAAAGACTTCTTGAGATCAGCGATCTGACTGACCAACAACCTGTTCATTTCATCTTGGGATTTCATGAATTGCTTCAATAACTCATCAGATGATGGTACTGGAGGATGTGCAGGGAAATTTTGAGGTCGGATGTTTTGATTATGACCTTGTTGTTGAAAATTCCCTTGGTTAGGATTCACATTTCCCTGAAATTGATTCCCTCGATTGAAATTGTTTTGATTAAGGTTTCCTTGATGTTGGAAACCTCGATTGGGTCCGGGATAGAAATTACCTTGGTTTTGATAACCTTGGTTCATTCTAGGTTGGTTCTGATTCCGGTTTTGTATGTTAGGATTCTGGTTAAAACCGGGTGGTGCCTGATAAGTGTTAGCTCGGTAGTTTGGTTCATTTTGAGGACGGTATTGATTACCTCCTCGATGTGAAGTACCGGCTATAGCATTGGCTTCAAACGGACTACCATCGGTGGCAGTACAGTTGTAGTATGCATGAGGACCACCACAAGTAACACAAACTTCAACTTTCTTCACTTCACCATGTGATGGTGTCTGTGTGAAAGTGACTTTCTTTGGTTAGCAAGAACCAAAGCCTGAACAATATCCGTGAGTTTGTCAATCTTAGCATCGGTGCTAGATGTACTCACGGGAGATGAAGTAGAAGGTCCAGCATTAGACTGAGTCTGATATGTCTTTGTGCGGAAAGGGCGGACCTGGGACTTGTTTTCAATGATTTGCAAGGCTTCTTTTGTAGTCTTGCTCAGGAAATTACCTCCCGCGGAGGCATTTAGAGAGTCTTGGTCAGCTTGTCTCACACCATTGTAGAAAGTATCCATTTGCATTAATTCGGTAAAACCATGATGCGGACACTTGCGGAGCAACTCTTTGTAACGATCCCATGCCTCCCCGAATGATTCATCAAATCTTTGAGAAAATTTCATTATCTCATTCTTCAGACTTGTAGTTCGGGATGGAGGATAGAATTCGTTAACGAACTTGGTGACTAGATCCTCCCATGTCTCAATGAAACGAGGGGGTTGTTTCTCAAGCCAATTCCGGGCTTGTCCCTCTAGAGAAAATGGGAACAGAAGAAGCTTAATGGCTTCATGTAGGACATTCTTGTATTTGATGGTAGATGCAATCTTGGTAAACCATCGAATGTGTGCATGAGGGTCGTCCCGCTCAAAACCATAGAATTGGCTTTGGGTTACAAGATTAAGCAACCCGGTTTTGAGCTCAAAGGTATCAGCCACAATGGCTGGGACAATAATGGCATCTCCGTAACCCTCGATGGGTGCTTGGAGAAGCTCATTCATCGGTTTGTCTTCTGCCATTACGATAGGGGGTGGTTGTGCTAGACGTTCCTCAGTCACGGCTGAAGGAGCAGAACGTCCTCTACGTCTACGAGGAATATTTGCAAGCTCAGAAAGTGGACTTGTAGAACTGGAAGAACGAGTGCGCATGCACTAAGTATAAAAATCAATTTTCAAAACAAATGCGAGGCAAAACGACAAGTGAACTTAAACCAATAATCGCAAATGAAATGGCTTCTTTGAAAAAGGTACACCAAATCACAAGGACACAAAGGCAAGTTTTAAATCTGTTGTTCAGGAACTTATTAATGGTCACACCCCCAGTTGGTAGGTGTACTGCCTTGATTTGCGGTGGTTGATTTTTATGTATTTAAGTACCACTGAAAAGACGTAGGTATGGATATGTGCTGATGGTTTAAAAACTTTTGGACAATATTTTTGGTATCGTCTCGTTTAACCAAATCGTATCTCTTTAAGAATCACCTTAAAGGAAACACAAGCTAGAAAACGTTACGATTGTTTTATTGTTTTATATTGTTTTTGGTGTTGTTAACACTTTAGGAAAAGTGTTAATGAACTTTTTGATTTATGATTAACTTTAAAAAAAAAAAAAAAAAACTGTTTAAAACGGTGGTATATGTGCAAGTATGGGTCTGAAAACTGCTTAAAACACGCTTACAGCCTCCCCGGCAGCGGCGCCAAAATTTGATTGGCTCCCAAACAGTTATGTTTTATCACTCAAGCTAACCACTTGTGAATGATCAACCGTAATAAAAATCCAAACAGTCTAGAACCAAATGCAATTAAGATCAGAGGAATATAGTTGATTCTTGGGTCGTTAAGTCCCACGGAGGATGAATGGTGTTTAACACAGACAGATGTCGAATAATCACAAAGGATAGTGATCAGTAAGGATTTTGGAATATTTATACCTAAAGAAAAAATTTTGTAAATTACAGGGGCTTAAATGCAAATTAAAGAAAATTAAAAAGATTAATTATATTAAATAAACGCTATCACTATATTTAAAATGATGTTTTTCTATGATTTATAAAACAAAATAACTTAAAAAAACTATTTTAATTAAAACTTAAACTTAAATTATCTAAAAACGTGACTTAAAATGAAAACGTACGTTAAGTATAAAAATTACGCGAGTGCGCAAGTAAAAACGTAAAATTTGTGAAATAAAAGTCCTACGAGTGTAAAAACAATTTTCTTACTTAATATATGACAAAAGAAAATTTTAGAAAAAAGATTTATATTTTTTTTACTTTTATATTTTTTATTATGAATTAAATACTTTTTTAGACTAAATAAATGATTAAAAATACTAAAACTATTAAGAAAAATCTGAAACTTTTTTATAAAATACTTATTATCAATACAAAGCTAAGAAAAATACAAAAGTTGATAAAGCTTGATTAAATAAGCTGAAAATAAGCTAATAAGCTCGTATAAGCTTAAAATGAAAACAAGGGGTTAAGTATTAGATAGTGCAAAGAAAAACAGAAAAAGACCCAAGGGCAGTTGGTGAGGTGTGTGTGTGGTGAGCTGGGTGGCCAGGGTTCGAATCCCAGCACTGTCTTTTTGCTTTTTATTTTATTTTTGGACTTTTTCTTTTTGGAACTTATTAAGCAATATAAGATAAGCAAATTGTATAACTACAATTTTTTACAAAATCAACTAATAAGCTCAGTTTGAGCTTATTTTTCTTAACAGTTGGCTAAAAATGGAATAAGCACAAAGATTAAGCCAAATGGCTTATAAGCTACTCAATAAGCAAAATGAAAAATGGAAATCAGTTAAATACTGATAATAAGCTAGAATGAAAACTGAAAAAAACAAATTACTCAGAAATAAGCACTGAATAAGCCAAAATAAGCACTAGCTTTAACTGTTACACAGGACACTTTTTGTTTTGCTAGGTACTTTATAGCTTAATTTTAAGCACTGAGATAAGCTAGAAACTTAAAACAAACACTAGGACTAACTAGTTGACCAACTCAGCTTTCCAAAAAGCTAAAGCTCTCACTGTGGGGTCCATTAGAGAGCTTATAGTGAGCTTGAGAAAAAGCTGAAAAACCACTGAGTATGACTCAGTGTATGCTGAGTGTTTTTGGACAAACAAAAAGCTAAGTGCAGCCCTACCAAATAAGCTAGGAATTGGAAAATTAAGCTTGGGACCTTGAGATAGCTAGGTTGGCTTTCCAAAAAAGCTAAGATTCAAAAGCTAAGTCTCACTAATAAGCTCTGTGTGAGCTTGTGAAAGTGATAGGCTCAACTGTGCATAGGGGATGTTTTTGACTTTTAAAGAAAACCAAATGAGTTGACTAAAATGAAATTTGGATTGATCCTAAGCACTGATTATGATGTTTTAAGGTGTATTAAGACTGATTTGATCTATATTAACAACTTATAAACATAAATGTATTATCATTAAACATGAAATTCCAACAGTTAATGATCAAGAGATGATTAAAGACTATTTTGACTTTTTTAACAAATGAGGTCTGGTTTTTATGCTTGTACTGAGTTATTAAGAACTAGTGTGACACAGAACAACCAAGAACAAAGGCTCTAACAAACTCTAACACAGTTAACCAAGTGAAACCAAACACCTCTTAACAAGACTATTTTGAAACTTTTCAAAACAATACAAAGATTAAGACCATGAAATTGATGTCAGACTTCATAATATCATATAATGGGACTAAATGAGCATTAAACAACAAAAATAACAACACAAAACTTAGGATTAACAATTATGCTAATATGACTGTTAAAATAAAGTTTTTAGCAACTATCAATTAAAAAGAACAAGCAAACTGATTTTATTGTTTAATTTTACTTAACTATGACTAATAAACATAAATAAACAGAGATTTAAACTTATGAATGTCTTACACAGTGAAATGCCAAAATGGGTCAAAAGGCTTACAACTTGGATCCAAGCTCAAAACTGAGTACTGAGGCACAAGACCACAACCTAAAGCTTCCCAATAAGCTTCTAAACTAAGAGCATTCCATATATCACCCTGCTTCTGTCTTGATCTTCATTACTTGTGATTTTTGATTTTTGACTGATTTTTCTTGATTTTTATGAATTATTGCTTTTTGCTTCTAAACTGAATTTTAAGAGTTTCTAATAGCTTAAATAAGCTATCTAGGAGCTTATGTGGTCTACTCAGTCCTTAATAACAACTAACAACAACATTAGAACATTTTGAGATTTTGAACTTGAAAATGCATAAACTGAAAACAGAACTTGAAACTTGAAATTGATAATTAAAAAAGGTTTATAATACACTGAAAACTTGAAATACAAAGCTTGAAAGCTAAAGCATACACTAGAATTTAATTTTAAGCTAAACCGACATAAGCTAAATTACAATTATTCTAGATAGATTACTTCTCTGCTTCTCCTCTTTCTTTATAGCATTTTGAGACTCCCACATGCTTCTGATCAAATCCCATCAACAATCTTAGCCATTGATTCAGTCAAACTCATCTCATCCGTTTAAACTGTTTTTGGCGCCAAAAGTCCAATAGGCTGCTTGGGGCAGTTTTAATCTAATTAAGGAAGTTTGGAGTATAGTAGAGGTGTAAGGGACAATTCAGATAGTAGGTATGGGGCTGGGGATGATTTGGAAAGCAAAAACCAGTTTTGTGTGTGTAACAGTAAAAGGTTCATGGTGGGGATGCATTAATTGGTTGTGGGCTGGTGTATAGGTGGAAAGGGGATGGTGATGAGTGTTTTTAGATAGCTGGGGTGAGGTGGAAAGGTGGTGAAACCACCTGGTTTTGATTTACAAGTGAGGTAAAGGAGAAGAACAGTGAAACTGGTTTTTTTGGCGGGGTGTTGACCGTTTGACCAAGTTGATATTTAATAAAGGGGGTCAAAATAGGGGGGTCACAGGGTATTTGGCAGGGGTCTTTTGATTTGGCTGGGGTTTAAAATACAAAAGGGGTCCTAATGGTTTGTTTAATAATACAAGGACCAAAGTTGTAATTTTCTGTTTTTGAGGGGCTGAATCTGCCAACAATCCAAAGATATTACAAGGACCAAACTTGTCATTTTTGAATAGTACAAGGACCATTATGCATAAAATTCCATTTTTAATAAATCCAAGGACCATTTATGACAATTTTCAAAGTTTAGGGACCTAAGTTGTAATTTTGCAATTTTGAATTTTAAGGACTAATTTTGACAACTCATGAATCCCTAGGGACTTGAAATGATATTTTTCTTTATTTTGATTTACCAGGGACTGTTTTTGACAACTTTTGAAACTTGGGGGACTAAAACTGCCAATTATGCAAACTTGATACGTTTTTCACCAGATTTTGGCATTTTTGCATTTAAAACACATAAAACACTTGTTTGTGATATTTTTATCATTTTGATGCATTTCTGAGTGTTTTCAGATGTTTTTGGCATTCTAAACAGTACAAAAATGATGAGTTTTTGGCATAAAACACTTGTTTGAATTCCGCTGCGTAACACGAAATTTGGGGTGTTACAGATTGGTATCAGAGCCACAGTTATAGAGAAACGAGTCTAAATTGAGACTTAAACTATAACTGCTTTTACAAACAAAAACATTTTATAGCCTTCCGTTCTCCGTGCCTTCCATCCTCCAGACGATTATGTGACTTTTAGGCATTTTAAGCTATACAAACATACTAGTATATTGATATATACACTTGACATAATTTCAATCATAAAAAAAGTACTCAACATATCTGCGTATGCCTATTCTAAGGCATTACGGCACAATCATATTTTCCCAATCTCCCAATCATGCATCTACTCATGCATTTTAGGATTACGAAACTTCCTCCAAGACATTGTAACTGACTACAATGGTCTTTCCTACTTCCCAGACATTGTGAGATACAATGGTCTCATTCATTTTTCAAGACACTATGAGATACAGTGGTCTCTATTACATTCTCAGACACTGTAAATCCTACAGTGGTCTCTATTACATTCTCAGACGCTGTAAATCCTACAGTGGTCTCATTTATTTCTCAAGATATTGTGGGTTACACAATGATCTCTCCATTATTTCTTAGACATTGTGAGTTGCACAATGGTCTCAACTACTCCTCAGATATTATAAGTTATACAATAGTCTCTAAAAATTATCTTATAAAATCATCTACAAAAGCTGAAGTTCAGCAACGTTCTCTACATTCATCAAAATTATCTTCTGAAATCTTCATTGTTAAAGGTCCGTGATTCTAGCATAGACTATCTTAGGATTACTTAAGATTTCTTTTCCACACGTATCTACCCCTACTATCTTTCTATGCAATGGAATGTGAAAACATAGGTTACAAGTCTTTTATGGCCAGGACTTGCAACTAAATGGTTTGATATCGCCTTTGCTTAGTGGACAATTTCTCAAAAGCTATGAACATATCACAAGTATACCTAATTTAGGTATTTGAAAAATTTATCGAACCTCGGCTAAATATAGCCTAATCACCTATATTTAACCCTGGGATAATGGATCATAGTCTGATTAACTATGTTCGACTTAAATTTTTCAAACACTGAGAATAGTTATACAAGGGTTATATTCAGGTTAATTTCCTACTTAAACTCGATAAACCACCAGAATTCATTAAAAAGATCTAGAGACACGATAGTGTCTTACCACTCAGCAAAATCTTAACATCTCATTTATACTACCTAATTTCATTCTTGAAAGTTTTCATTTATGAAATAATCCTAACTACTATCTTGGGATAGTCATCAAATCTTCTCGTCATTTCTTAGAAGTACTAGCTTGATTAGGTTTCAAGGCTATCATTCCGCCATATTCCTTTAAAATTCACTTTTGATTTTAAAACAAACTTGACATCCCTACCTATGAATAATGGTAAGCGTATGCTACACTCTTCTAATCGTCAACATATCACATCATTATCTGAACCCCATTGTAAGTCAATATATAAAACTTCACACTATCACATTTCCTTCAAACACTAGTTGACATAAACACTATAGGATATGACCTTCATCCCGAAACCACCTAAGACAATGATCAACTTTGGAAATGGTTTGGATAACCACTTGCCACTAGCAAGACTTTCCTACAACGACAATTGTCACATTATTATAAACCATTTCACATCAACAATATCTTACACCTTTGATTAACAACAGTTACCCTAACAACAACAAAACTATTCCATTTTGAGGCACTATATAGACGAAAGTGTTAGTTAACCATTTGCTGGACTAAGGTGTTTAGAAAATCACCCACGAAACAACTAAGGAAACCATACAAATACAAATCAGGCTCCATGCCACACACTATCACCAAAAACTCCATGTTAGAAATTAAGGTTTTATTGATAGCCTCGATACAATAAGATATGATTCGTTTTGAGAATCGGGAAAAGCCAAACTTGAGGTATATTGGACTCTATAAGATTTTAACAAAACCCTTTAAGTGATCAACTTAAGCCACATAGTACATAATACATTCTATGACCAGAAACTTGAAAACGCAAAGGCTAGGATTCGGCATATACACCCTCATGTTCCTAGACACTTCAACATCGAGTAACACACATTGAATTCCGGGACGGAATTCCCATTAAGGGGGTGAGACTGTAACCACCCGCATTTTTAGGTTACTTTTCATTTTCGAGAATTTACTATTCACTTTTACTATTCACATTTACTATTCACATTTACTATTCACTTTCACTATTCATCCGTAAAACTTTTATTTCACATTCTCGTAAGATAAATTATTTTAGTAATGACCTGAGAGTTCGACCATCGTTAGAACATTTTCGCAAAAGTTATTAAGTAAACATCGTTTTAGACGGTCCACCGTTTAAACATCACGCGCTTAACGAAAATCAACCCTGATAATTTTCCTCGCATCAGATAAATTTTTAGATTATTCATGATTAATTTGAGAATTTTTAAGAATTATTATTTTTAATATTACCAAATAAGCCCAGCGCAGAACAAAACTAAACTTACGTTTTAAACAATTCTACTTACATCCAGACTTAACGATTCCTGCACTGTGTTTCTAATATGTTTTTGACACTTTTACATTTTTTGTAAAAGTCAAACATATTTCCCTCCTCCTTTGACCATAAAGGAATTAACCTTGTACGTTCTACATTTTTGCTTAAATCGCGTAACTTTTAAACTTCACGAATAACTGTAAAGTTATCCCGCGTATGACGAAAACCACATTTTGACATCTCATATCACTTTTAGACTAATTTTATTCTACTCTAAATAAATTCACGGTCGTTTCCCTGAAATTTCGTTCTTTTCTGATAAACTGCGAATTACGCGTTTTTTTACCCGTATTTCCAGCTTTAAGCAGCGTTTTTGCACCCAATGAGACTTATCACCCATTTTATATTTTTAGATGGAGTATAATGATGAGTCTCATCATTCCTACAAGTTTCGTATTTTTATGATACCCGGTTTTACGTTTTATGGCTTAACGACTTGCGGTTGGCATTTAACGGAACCAAAACTTACTCTAAACTCAAGATAAGATCAAAAATAACCACCTAAGTCATCTTATCATGTCTTGGCCGACTTAGGGGGGGAGTCATCATTTTGGTGGCATCATCCTAACCATGGTTCATTTAGATCTTTACAAGTGTCCTAACTTAACCATGGTTAATATTTAACCCAATATATGGTTAACCAAACTTACCCTCCTATAAATAGGAAGTAAAATACATCCTAAAGACCCCCACAATCTGTTCTTGGTCGTTCATATCATAAATCATTCACATCTTCCATCATTTGATCTATAAACTCCAAGTTTATGCAAGGAAGTTCCAAAGATCAAGCCACTACATCAAATCTCTAGCAAGTTTAAGTGATCTTCTTGAGTTTAGGCAAGTTCAGTGCTACAATAGGAAAAAAAAGTTCGATGCCCAGAAAAGGAAAATGTGGCAAGTTCGATGCCTTTTCAGACAATTTGCCCTTCAAAATAAGCCAAAAAGAATGAGCTTATGGAATATAATAGATAAGCTCATAAGCCCATATATAAGCTTAAACAAACAAGGGGTGAGCGAAAAAACCGAAAAGACCGAATAAATCGAAAACCAAAACCGAACCAAACCGAAAATAACCGAACTGAACTAATAACTGAACCGAATTTGCTAAAACCGAACCAAACCGAACTACTAATTCGGTTCTCGGGTTGGATATGGGACTGGCAGTTTGAACAGAAAACCGAATTCATATAAATATATATATTTTTATGCTTGAAGTATATTTTTTTTCTAAATAACTATGTAATTATTAATTTTTTTTTAAATAGCGAAATTCGGGTTATTCGGATCAACCAAGAACCAAACCGAATTAGAATTCAACCGAACCGAACCAAAAACCAAATTTGAATTTGGTTCGGTTCGGTTCTCGGGTTGACCTAAAAAAAATTAAACTGAATTAACCGAACAACCCGATAACCTAACCGATCAACACCCCTAAAACAAACACCCCATAAATATTATTTTTTTACAAACACACACTCAAACGGTTAAACAAATGAAGTTTTTCATGTTCAGTTTACCCTGATAAGGCGAGTCTTTGACTCAAATATACATGCTCTTGTTGGTTTGTGGGAGTTATAAACACGAAAAAATGACTAGAAGTGTGTGAGCCGATGGGGGCACACGCGATAAACACGAGTATACGTGTTGAAGGTATAATTACTTGAATATATACCCGTTATATGTATGCATGATTACCCGATTACTATACACGATCCATGGGCTTGTCCTTTTGATAAATGGGTCGGGTTTAGGAGCGTTTGGATCCAGCTTGTTCAAACGAATGGGTAAAGGGTGTTTGGGCTTGAAGACTTGTCGATCAAGCCACAACCCAAACAAAGGGTCGGCTTGGTTTATTATATAAACAAACACACCTTCTGTAATTCACATGCAGAATATTATCTACCCCTAAATATTCCTAACCACGATCAAAGTACCTGCTTATTGCTTCCTAATCGATTTTCTTAACAAGTCGACATAAGGGTTTGGTTTTAATGTGTTTTCTAAACTTGCATCAATTTTACTTGATTCAAGAGTTTAGATATTGATTGATTGGATTATTGTTTACGCTTCTCGCTTGCGACTTACAACGACAACAAGATCATTGTTTACGGTCGTGGTTCTACTTCTCGGACAACAATGATATTGGATATCGGATAGGCTTATCCGATATCGGGTAAGTGCATAAAACTTCCTTGGCATTTGATGTTCTCGGACAGAAACAAACTTGTTTCTTGGGTTTTTCTGGTTCGAATATATATTCAAGAGGTCACTTGTTGATTGGTTTTATTTATACGTTCTCGACTAGCGTTAATCGAAAGTATACGTTAATCGGGTTTGTGTGTGATACTCTTCGAGGTATCTATTTTAGATACTTAAGGTTTTGTATTGGTTTCTTGTTCCGTTACTAGAGATCAATTGCCAAGCAAGGTTAGCCTTTCTATATCCCTTTTAATTAATTAATATTGTATTAATTATTTGTTTATTAAATACGTGCTTAACATAATTGCATTAACTAGATCCAATATCCGATGCGTACTCGTAGTAGTTAATGGTTAACGTAGTTCTAAAATCCCAACAGCCCTAACCAAGGTATCCACCATTTTTGACCATTTCCCTAACCACTCTCAAGTGACTGTTTCGGACCCAAACATTCTTTTAGTTGCCACTATTCACCTAAACTTATAAAGGTTTGAACTATATACTAAATATTTCTACTCCGTAACACTCCATAACTAGGGTCGTCTTATGGTTTTCGGTGGCCTTAGGCAATAACAACAAAGAGATCCTATTACACTTGTAAACTAAAGAGAGATTGCATATAAACTTGAATTATATGACGCATTTATGTTTAATAGTATTTAAATGCAAAATTAATAAAAATGTGGCCTATTTAAGTGTGCGACGGCACCTACATAACTAAGTAGAAATTTCTATTCTGTAACAAACAAGCACCCCAAACATTATTATATAATATATACACCAGAAGTTATATAGGTTTAAACTTTATGTTTTATTTCTTAACTTAAAATAACCATACAAAAATGGTACTTATATCTTCTAACCATACAAAAATTCAAATGACATACAAAATTACTGAACCCAATAACTTAAAAATGATTTTTACCTGATATATGTGAAAGACAGAATATGAGCTGATGAAAATTTCTAAGGTTTAAAGTGTTTGTTTGTGTAAACTTTGGGGGGAAATGTTATGTTGTCTGAAAATTGTACACCTTTATGTAAGAAATGAATTAGTCATAAACCATTTTAGTCCCTTATCTTTTGGGTCTTTCACATGTTGCTTCTTAGGGGGCGTTTGGTTCATGAAATCAAAATCCATCCATTTAAAAATATGTGGTATTTCATATTGGGGGAATATTAAAATCATAGTAATGTCAACTCTCTTGCATGTTTGGTTGGTGAAATGTTATGTCAAATCGTTTGACACAATTATAGTAAATGACATAATTACCCTTTTATCATTTTTCACTTGATCATCAAGATCATCAAGTCTGGAAAATATGCAAACAGATGTTGCTCGCACGGGATCATTTTCACGATGTTGCTCATCCGGATAAAAGTCGAGAGAGATTTCCTTCTCTTTGTCTTTTAAGACCGTATTATGTAATATTATGCTAGTGTACATCAAATAAGTAATTTTTGAAGACTTTGCAACGCGGGAGTTGTATTATAACCCATTTTTTTCTTAAGCACGCCAAACGCTCGTTCCTCAGCTTTTCTTGCTACTTCATGAATTTGCCTATATTTAATTTGCTTTGTATCATCCGTGCCTAGCTCTTAAATGGACTGAATAGGAACGGACCATTCCGAATATATTCCGTCAGTAAGATAATATCCTCATTTATAAGTTACACCGTGAGCCACAAATGGAACTTCTAATGCTTTCCCGTATTTGAGATCGTTCAAATAGAGGTGATGCATTATAACGTTGATGTCACACCCTCGCCGGAGGCGGAAACACGAGGTGTAATGGAAAGGAACATAAGCACAAGATAATAGAACATACCAACATTAAGATTAAAAAGAAATAGTATACCATTACAATACCAGTTTAGCCGACATCGGCAAATATATTACAAGGTTTAGATTCCAAAATATTGCGTTTTATTACATAACGATTTGTAGTGACAAGTGAAAACTTCATTATGCAAGACCTGGTAGAAAAAGCTTACTAACGATCACCTGAAATGCATGAGAGAAAAACGGGTCAACTATGAAAATAGTTGGTGAGTATACACGTTTCGTATAATAAGAAAACTCGTAAGAAAGAGACAAAGGTTTCGGTCATCGGAAATAGTTCCCAAAGCAAAGGCATTGTAAATCCACTCAGTTCCAAGTTCCGCCCATACAAAACTTGCAACCTGTGTGTTCACAACCCATTGCACAAAATATAGCGTATCAAGTAGTCAAGTATAAGCGGTCATAATAGTTCACAATATAGTACCACGTATATAATAATGTATGCCAGGAAAAGCCCCTAAAATAAATAATATGCGTCCCGTAACATAGTGAACGAGAGGTTGGCCGACCTCTAATAGCGCTATCCATACTACCTACTAATAGGAGACTAACAATGCGAATGTACGAACGGTACATCATACAACTATTAATATACAATTAAGAACACTCCGAACATGGGAGAATTTGCACACTCCACCAATAAGGCGAGAATTTTGGGTCATAGTACGTACGGTTCAATAAGTTCAAACAAGTCATAAGTTCATAATTAAGTCCAAGAGTCTAAATCAAGTTCAAAAGTTCAAATAAGGCATAAATTCGTAATTATGTTCAAAGGATTTGATTCAAGTTCAAATGTTCAAGTCAAAAGAGTTCACAAAAGTAAGAATCAATTTAATTCAAGAATGGTTCATGCATTTCGCCCCAAAATATAGTAAAAACGGTAAAAAGGGGATGTGATTACTCACCCGTTGCAATAGTTACGATGACAGAGTGGATGCACAGAATTTAGATGCAACTCTCTAACCGCGACCTATTATGAATGATATGCTCTAATATAAGTCATGAAACAATGTCGTGCATGCAAACTCATATGATATCCATACCACTTGTACACTTTTGAAAATAAAGTCTATCGTTGAAAAAAAATAATCTTATAACGTCTTGACAATTTATAATTTACTTTACAAGTGTTTACGTTGAAACGATATCCTACGATAGTTATTTAGTGATTTATTGTGAAATTATAACTTTTCGTCGTAAAATAATGTCATTTGACAATTTCATGAAAGTGAATAAACGGCCTCGAAAAGCTAGCCGTAAAATGATGCCCGTCGAGCGTTAGAAATCGAACTCAACGGTTTTGGGAAGCTTGTATCATCATCTCAAAGTTTTAGCATTTAAGTTTTCATCCTAGAGGTCTCGATCATAGAGAAAAATATAGGTTAAGTATGGTACTTGTGTCCAAAATATCGTTTAAGGGTGGTTTTCGGCTAAGTTTAAGTAATCATATTTTATTCATTACAACTCCGCTTAACGAACGGTCAGACATTTTGGAAAATAGGCTAGGTGTACTCACTTTTACTAGATGACATCATGTTATAAGAAGTACTACATCCATGTTAAAAACGACCCTCAACATAGTCCTTTGTGGCCGTAATATTTGTCTAATAGAAATATATAAGTTTTGCTTATTTAATATAGTTACGGCAACTTTATGTAAACGCGTGTAATTTAATCGTTACAAGTCCGTTTTCTACGTTTTATATGTCCTTAGCTTCGTATCAAAGTATACTAATATATTTTTGATAAGTCGACACAATTTATAACGCTTAAGACTCATTTTTGACTCGTAAAAAGTGGAAGTAACATGCTGAAATTTCTGAATTTTATAGTTTTCATCGTCTAACTTGAAAAATTCATAACTTCTTCGTTATAGCGCCGTTTTAACCCATTCAAGCGGCCACGTTTTCGTTTTAAAGTATATTTTCTAAATATCTAGGCCAAAAATTTTTACTTACTGTCGAAATTTCCAGAATTTAAAAATAAGATCAGACCTCTAAATAAAGTTGTCGAAATGAGTTTTTCTGGCGCAAAACCTATTCTAACCAATTCAAAACAACTCAGAAGCTATTCTAATCCTACCATACACCTTCTTAGGGTGTCATGGGTTCCTAGAAATCACCAAAAGTGATGTTTCAAGGAGTAATTATAGGATGATAAATATATATATAACTCTTAAAAACAATAAAAAGTGGTATAAACATCAATATGACTTGCATGTTTTTATCAAGTATGATGAAATGAACACAAAATAGATAAGAAATATGAATATGAATATGAGATGCTTACTAGTGACTTGATGAGGTGAAGTGAACAAAGGATAATCCTAAACACCCTAGGTTTTTATTTCACAACCTTAATCAAGAGTGTGTCTAGATTGTTTGAGCTTGACTAGAAAAATTTTTATGATCTCCCTCTTGGTCTTCCTTGATGGCCGGTTCTATGGGAGAAGAGAGGAGACGATCTTTTAATTTTTACACTTTGAATAATGAGGAGTATGTGTTGTTTGCAAGTATAATATGATTATAAGTTCTTTAGAAGTAGATATTTTGTGGAAAAAATAAGTGACTCATCCCCCTTGTGTCGACAAGGGGGGTTGTGAGTTAGTTAATACACATTTTTTTTTCTCTTTTATAGATGGGTAGAGATAATGTGTAATTATTTAGAGATAACTAGTAACTTGTGTAAATATTTAAGCTTGTAGGGTAGCGTTAACTAAAAATAAATTTTAACGGACCAAAATAAAACATATTGAAGTCATAAAAATTATAAAAATACATTTCTTAGATGAATTGAGTGAATTAATAATTATCGTGTAGAATTTACGAAACCGTCGTGATTATATAAATATAACAATTTATATACAAAATAAATTTAAAACACTGGGTAAACTAATAATAATATTTTTATAATCTTAATATGAGTATAAAAATATATCGGAATAATTTTTGGAAGCATCGGATCAAATGTTCAAAATAAATGATCGTGCGATAGCGTCTATTTAATATGAAAATTACGCGTTTAAGGTAAAATGCAAAATCATGCATGAACTACTATGATGAAAATGATACTAATGAAATGTAGACTAAACCTAGTCTATATGAAATGTCTTTGATGAAATGTTTATGAATTCGCAGCTAAACCCCTAAGGTTACGTGAATTCGATACTCGTAAACCTAATTTACGAAAAACAATGAAATAGTAAATGTGAGAAATGACCGGAAATTGAGAATTGTGACATTCTTCCCATGTCAGAGGAATCACGTTCTCGTGATTCAATTATTGATACTATAGTCCGAACCACGATAAGAGTTCTAAAAGTTCATGCTCGTACGAACAGTCTAAATGATCATATCAATGCCCATGCATACAGGTTCCCCATTCAACTAAGTACGTGCATGTGATTAGATTTGATAGGGTAACCTTACCCAATATCGAACGTAGCTCTCAAAAGGCCTTTAGGTAGTCGATTCTAATTTAATCTCACAACTCATCAAACAAGAACTGTCATGAGATTAAACTAAACCGACTTGAGTAAACTTGTCTCTTAGTTTGATTTTCGCAACTCATCAAACAAGAACTGTCACTAGATCAAGCTAGGAAACAAGTCTTTTGAATGAAGTCTTTTGAAAGATTCGCTCGATATTGGAATTGCTTACACAAATCAAACCAAATCAACAAAATAAATTACAACTAAGGTCGATATCGTTAGGTCTCAAATTAATCGATGTCGTGAACGTGGTAAAAATTAGAAGGAAGTTATGCACTCAAGATCATGTTGTACAGAAATAATGTGGTTGTTCAAAAGAATGTACCCGTTACGCGTTGCGGGCTTCCTCAGTACCCAGATAGAATGCTCGACCACGTGCGGGGGAAACATCAATGTTCGGTTCTGGTGGACCTTCTATTGCCAACGCCAGGTTTGGATGATTTCCTCCTTGGTTGGGAGTTCTTTTCAACTTTGGACAGGTATTCCGAAGGTGATCCAGACTTCCACACTCATAACATGCTTTTCTCTGTCCTTGGTTCCCAGTATTGTTTGAGCAATTTCGTGCGAAGTGACCCGTCCGTCCACATTTGTTGCACTTTGGGCAGTCTCCTGAGTGGTGATAGTTACATCGAGTACACATAGGATGTGGACCTGTATATCCTTTGTGCTCCTGAGTGGTCGCTCCATAGTTCCTGGTTATTCGCTGCCTCTTGTTTTGTTGGTCCTGGTCTCGGCTTCCCTGGCGATCCTCCTGTCGCTTCCGTCCATTGTCATTTGCTTTTGTTAGTTCTCCAGACCTGATCACATCATTTGTCAAGCGATACGCCATGCCCACAGCGGCTTGCAGAGTGGTTGGGTTCGACGAGGTGACGTCCCTCCTAATTTCCGGTATCAATCCCCATATATATCGGTTGATCAACTTCTCCACAGTGGAAACCATGTGAGGAACCATCCTAGTTAACTCGTGGAAACGGATCATGTACTTGTCGACTTCTACCCCAACCATTAAGTGATTCCAAAATTCGCTTCCTTCTGCACTTCATCTTTTCTGCAGTACTCATCAGTTAGTAGTTTCTTAAATGCTTCCCAAGATAACGCATTCGCAGCTCCTCTCCCTCTGGTCTGTAGTTGGTTGTTCCACCAGGTCAATGCTCGACCTTGTAGTAGACCAGCAGAGAACTCAACCTTGTTTCCTTCAGCACATTTCGTGATACTAAGTTTTGACTCAACATTCTCGAACCAGGTTAGTAGTCCAATGGCACCCTCAGTACCATAAAATTCCATTGGCTTGCATGTCATGAAAGTTTTGTAGTTGCACCCATGACCAGTGTTTGAAGTACCTTCTCCGACGTTGGTTCGTCTAGCATCAAGGTGCGTCATAATTTGAGCGAGTAGATCCGCTATTCCAGCAGCGTTGTTGTTTGGATTGTCATTGTTGTTTGGGTTCGCATTGTTGTTTAGGTCGGCGTGGTTGTTGATTCTGGCGTGTGTTTCTTGCGACCATGATCCCTGCAATGGACCAAAACATCGGGTTGAGTAAATGACACTTTCGGACGAAGTCGAATGAGGTTTAGAACGATGGTAATGTGTTATAGTGATCGAAACATGGCGAGAACAGAGACATGCTATGTCTAACAAGTCGAAAGATGGAAAGAGAAGGTATAAACAAAGGTACGGTAATGTAGGCGTGAGCGTAAAAAACATGCTATGCATACCCTGACCAATGCAATTTCGGTGACGGACTCAAAGACTCGACTAAACATGATTTAAAACTACCATTCTTATCATTGCATGGTTCTTTATAAATTAGACATAGTTGATCAGGCTATGTACAATTTATGATTAACGATGCAACGATAGGACTAGTTGACTCGGATGATGTTCAATGTTTAATGAAATAAAAAAAAATTATTCCGGTTATAGCTGTGATTTTTATTTTTGAAAAATCGGCATTCTCTATAACCTTTGGCTCTGATGCCAATCCGTCACACCCTCGCCGGAGGCGGAAACACGAGGTGTAAAACCCTAAAAATATAAACGCATAATAAGACTATTTTACCTTTTAAAATCAAAATTATAAAAATACGTAAAATACATTAACGTACATTAAACGAAAAATTAAAATCTAATTTGTATATGTTTAAAAACCTATCAAATATGTTTAAATGAGCGACATTGTACGTCGAAGAAAATAAGTACGCAACATAAGTTTTGGACTCGCCTTTCGTCTATTTGTGAACCGTTTGGGCCGCTCGCTAGCCTTGGGGTCCGTTTGGACTATTGAGTTGTGAGCCCAAGAGTTGGGCCGTGTTGTTTGTTTCGGATGGGTTGAGCCGAAGCCCACACATCTGCCACCCATGAACCGATCGGTACTACATATAAATACAAACATAAGATACAAAATTTGGAACCCTAAAGTAAAGTGACGGCAAAATAAAAAAATGTATTACTTCCTTCTCCATTCGACAAAGCAAGCTGATTCGATGGTCCTTGTTTTCTGCCTATCATACGCCTAGGGTATATGTCCCCACTCTCTTGATTCTTTTCTTATTATTCTTTGCATGCTACGTTTTCCTCCATGTGAATGTATATGTTAATCTAACAAAAAGAAAGAAAACCTCACCTAACGAGAAGGCATGCATATTTATATTATATATATGAGTTACTAGTGTATGAATTTAAAAAGATGTGGGCTCATGTTTATGTGAATTCGTGTGAGTGTGCATGCATGGATGTGGGGTACTAACTACTAAACTTGTATCATAAAGTGAAAACTTATAAAACGTGTGTGTGTTAAAAGAGTTAGACGTTAGGGTGTGTTATTTTCATTAATTCATGTGGGCACGATTGAAGTGTGGGTTGCATACGAGTTATGGGAGGGTCTGGTATATATGAATCGGTATGATATGAATGCTTGTGTTTGCTTGGTGTCTCGTTCATATATAGATCAGATGTTATGTAATTTAAGTCTGCTAAAAATCGAACGGAAATCATTTATGGCGATGGTGTGAGTACGTTTGTGTGCCTGAAACTTTGATGCGAGTCTTGGTCGGATAAGAAACTAAATATATGTATATATATACGTATGGAACCAGACTATTGTAGTCTACGCATACCCTGTCTTTGGTCTAAAAAGGTTTAAGTGTGATTGCCAATGTGTGCTTGTATCGTGTGCATGGGACTGTGATGAATACATTTATATATAAAAGGTAATGGTGCATGGGCATGTCCTTGAAATTCATTTGTAAGTAATCTGTTGCATGTGAGATTTATAGATCGAATGGAAATTTGTAATGTATGCGTAGAACCAGTACAGGAATTGCAAAATCTTCATAATAATATGCCTTGTGAGGGTAACTCTGAGGGTGATCGCGGGATCAATGGTTAGGTTGTTTGGAGTTCTGAAAGCATGTCGGGATAGTTGAATCGGGGGTCAATCATAATACGTGTTTACTTAGTCATAAATATTAGTCATTTGAACCGTGAGCGAGCATGAATATGGACCGATCATATAGGTGAAACATATATTCTTTCTTTTAGGCGTGCATGAATTTTTGGAAAGTAACATAAGACTTTAAGTTTAATTACACTTGTAACCCTATGTTTTGAGATATTTACCATGTAAACCCTATACTTTAAATTATGATCTAATAAAGCTTTTAAATAAGATATTTGTCTTATTAAACTCTTATGTTTACCATTTATCATTTGTAACCCGTAAGTTTGGCTAATGAACGATTAATACTCTAAAATGTTATAATTCCGTCCGTCACTAAAAAAAATGAAAATATACTTACAACAATAAGAAGGTGAATCACGATTAATCCGTTATAACTTAATGATGCAAATAAGTATTAAATAAATCATAATCCGTGTAGATTCGTTGAAGGAGACGCGACGTTATATCTTCGTGATTCACTCGTTCGTTTGCTTTTCTCTCATTTGCTTTAAGGTACAGATATTATGACCTTTTTAGTAAAGGTTCCTTATGATGTTCTTTTCGTTAGCTTTCCTATTTTACTTATTAGGGTTTCCGATGCCATTGCTATGAACCCTTTTCCTGATTGTTTGATTTGTAGCTTATCTGAACTTATGTTTTATTGAACCATGCAATATCTGATTTGAACTATATGTTAGGAAGACTTTGATATGCACATTTGTTGAACCTTATTATATTTGAATATGAACCTTATGATATGAGTTATCTGATATGTTATTTGTTGAACCTTGTGTTTGATTAGGACCTGTGTCATATCTGAAATTTTGTTTGACCTAAGTTAGTTTGACACCCGAGCCAAATATTAACTAGTCATGGGGTTCCATGTCCTGTCGTGATGCACCTCGACATGACTCTAGAGCGATAGAGTGAAGTTACGCCATGTCCCTTATCTGTTATTGTTATGAGCTCAAGTTATATTATATTATCAATATATGTTTGTGGGGCGTATGGATGCATCCTAGATCTGATCTGTTATCCGATATGATTTGTCTAGGTGAATGATGTCGTGTGCAATACGCGTCTTCATAAAACTCTTGGAGCTAGCTACTCCGACTTATTTTGAGATTGTTTCTATATAGTTATGATGTTTTTGATATGATATGTTCGGGCTCGTGGTAGTTAACTAAATCTTTATCTGTTATTTCTATGTTAAGTATTCGATTATGATTCGTATGTTCAAGTGTTAATAATTATGTGCTCGGCTTATTATATGTTATTATATGTGGTTATGCTTTTGTATGTTTATGTGACTACCGTCTACTATGCTAGGTTATGATTAATGTGTTTAAATATGATTCGCATCTTTGTCATCGATGTCATGTTAGTTTATCTTTACGTGAATCGTTGATCGTGAGATGAATGTGCTAGTGTGAAAGTGAGTATTCTATAAGTTTAGTATGTATAATTTGTTCGGTTAATTTTGTGAACTTTGCCTATACGTTAGTGTTTTTATCTGCATATGTGACCTGCCATGTTTAAACTCTGCTGATGTTAGGATTTGATTTGAGAACTGGTTTAGCTTATGACATCTGTTTTGATAATTGTTAATGGTTATGCTATGTCTTGTTTGGTCTATTTAATTATAGTTTGTCTACTATGTTTTCTATTTGCTTGTGAGTCTGCCATGATTTGGACTGCTATTTCATTTCTTTGCAATATTGAATTAAGTGTGTTAAGTGAAGGTTAATTAATTTGTTGAATGCCATGTTTATTTTCTAGAAAGTGTTTCCGTTAGCCTTAGACTTTTCGTTTGGTTTATATGTAATCTATTTCTTCTTGATATGTTAAGTTATGCGGTTATTTTGATGTGTTTGCGTTGGAGTCATCAATATGCTATGTGTTTGTCCTTGATTGCTAATTGTTGTTCCGGATTTACGTGCAATTATGTTTAAGAATCCTCAATGATTCATTATTCTCGTTCCTTCTCACGATTTTGTTATTCGTTTCTTTGTTCAATTCATATTTATGTTTTGTTTAGTTTTTGTTTTGTTATATCTGTTCCTTTGGGCTTTGTAAGCTCGGCCGCACTTTTTCTTTTCTGCGGCAGGTATTAAGCATTCAAGATGAGCTCTTGGGATGGCTGATCGGGTTGAGAGTAGAAGCGAGAGCAAGATTTGACCATAGAGATCTTAGAATTATTTTGGTTATTAAGTTATTTATGTTATCTTTTGAAAATTTTGTAAAGGCTTCCGCTATTGTATAATATTTAAGGTTCTGATATGAAACCGTATTTGTGATATATTTACCCTTGTCGGGTTGGGGTGTTACACGAGGTGTAACGGAAAGGAACATAAGCACAAGATAATAGAACATACCAACGTTAAGATTAAAAAGAAATAGTATACCATTACAATACCGGTTTAGCCGACATCGGCAAATATATTACAAGGTTTAGATTCCAAAATATTGCGTTTTATTACATAACGATTTGTAGTGACAAGTGAAAACTTCATTATGCAAGACATGGTAGAAAAAGCTTACTAACGATCACCCGAAATGCATGAGAGAAAAACGGGTCAACTATGAAAATAGTTGGTGAGTATACACGTTTCGTATAATAAGAAAACTCGTAAGAAAGAGACAAAGGTTTCGGTCATCGGAAATAGTTCCCAAAGCAAAGGCATTGTAAATCCACTCGGTTCAAGTTCCGCCCATACAAAACTTGCAACATGTGTGTTCACAACCCATTGCACAAAATATAGCGTATCAAGTAGTCAAGTATAAGCGGTCATAATAGTTCACAATATAGTACCACGTATATAATAATGTATGCCAGGAAAAGCCCCTAAAATAAATAATATGCGTCCGTAACATAGTGAGCGAGAGGTTGGCCGACCTCTAATAGCGCTATCCATACTACCTACTAATAGGAGACTAACAATGCGAATGTACGGACGGTACATCATACAACTATTAATATACAATTAAGAACACTCCGAACATGGGAGAATTTGCACACTCCACCAATAAGGCGAGAATTTTGGGTCATAGTACGTACGGTTCAATAAGTTCAAACAAGTCATAAGTTCATAATTAAGTCCAAGAGTCTAAATCAAGTTCAAAAGTTCAAATAAGGCATAAATTCGTAATTATGTTCAAAGGATTTGATTCAAGTTCAAATGTTCAAGTCAAAAGAGTTCACAAAAGTAAGAATCAATTTAATTCAAGAATGGTTCATGCATTTCGCCCCAAAATATAGTAAAAACGGTAAAAGTGGGATGTGATTACTCACCGTTGCAATATTCACGATGACGAGTGGATGCACGTAATTTAGATGCAACTCTCTAACCGCGACCTATTATGAATGATATGCTCTAATATAAGTCATGAAACAATGTCGTGCATGCAAAGTCATATGATATCCATACCACTTGTACACTTTTGAAAATAAAGTCTATCGTCGAAAAATAATCTTATAACGACTTGACAATTTATAATTTACTTTACAAGTGTTTACGTTGAAACGATATCCTACGATGGTTATTTAGTGATTTATTGTGAAATTATAACTTTTCGTTGTAAAATAATGTCATTTGGCAATTTCATGAAAGTGACTAAACGGCCTCGAAAAGCTAGCCGTAAAATGAAGCACGTCGAGCGTTAGAAAATGAACTCAACGGTTTTGGGAAGCTTGTATCATCATCTCAAAGTTTTAGCATTTAAGTTTTCATCCTAGAGGTCTCGATCATAGAGAAAAATATAGGTTAAGTATGGTACTTGTGTCCAAAATATCGTTTAAGGGTGGTTTTCGGCTAAGTTTAAGTAATCATATTTTATTCATTATAACTCCGCTTAACGAACGGTCAGACATTTTGGAAAATAGGCTAGGTGTACTCACTTTTACTAGATGACATCATGTTATAAGAAGTACTACATCCATGTTAAAAACGACCCTCAACATGGTCCTTTGTGGCAGTAATATTTGTCTAATAGAAATATATAAGTTTTACTTATTTAATATAGTTACGGCAACTTTATGTAAACGCGTGTAATTTAATCGTTACAAGTCCGTTTTCTACGTTTTATATGTCCTTAGCTTCGTATCAAAGTATGCTAATATATTTTTGATAATTCGACACATTTTATAGCGCTTAAGACTCATTTTTGACTCGTAAAAAGTGGAAGTAACATGCTGAAATTTCTGAATTTTATAGTTTTCGTCGTCTAACTTGAAAATTTCATAACTTCTTCGTTATAGCTCCGTTTTAACCCATTCAAGCTGACCCACGTTTTCGTTTTAAAGTATATTTTCTAAATATCTAGGCCAAAATTTTTACTTACTATGAAAATTCGAATTTAAAATAAGATCGGACCTCTAAATAAAGTTGTCGAAATGAGTTTTCTCCTAAAACCTATTCTAACCAATTCAAAACAACTCCGAAGCTATTATAATCCTACCATACACCTTCTTAGGGTGTCATGGGTTCCTAGAAATCACCAAAAGTGATATGTTTTAAGGAGTAATTATAGGATGATAAATATATATATAACTCTTAAAAACAATAAAAAGTGGTATAAACATCAATATGACTTGCAAGTTTTTATCAAGTATGATGAAATGAACACAAAATAGATAAGAAATATGAATATGAATATGAGATGCTTACTAGTGACTTGATGAGGTGAAGTGAACAAAGGATAATCCTAAACACCCTAGGTTTTTATTTCACAACCTTAATCAAAAGTGTGTCTAGATTGTTTGAGCTTGACTAGAAAATTTTTTATGATCTCCCTCTTGGTCTTCCTTGATGGCCGGTTCTATGGGAGAAGAGAGGAGAGGATCTTTTGATTTTTACACTTTGAATAATGAGGAGTATGTGTTGTTTGCAAGTATAATATGATTATAAGTTCTTTAGAAGTAGATATTTTGTGGAAAAAATAAGTGACTCATCCCCCTTGTGTCGACAAGGGGGTTTGTGAGTTAGTTAATACACATTTTTTTTTCTTTTATAGATGGGTAGAGATAATGTGTAATTATTTAGAGATAACTAGTAACTTGTGTAAATATTTAAGCTTGTAGGGTAGCGTTAACTAAAAATAAATTTTAACGGACCAAAATAAAACATATTGAAGTCATAAAAATTATAAAAATACATTTCTTAGATGAATTGAGTGAATTAATAATTATCGTGTAGAATTTACGAAACCGTCGTGATTATATAAATATAACAATTTATATACAAAATAAATTTAAAACACTGGGTAAACTAATAATAATATTTTTATAATCTTAATATGAGTATAAAAATATATCGGAATAATTTTTGAAAGCATCGGATCAAATGTTCAAAATAAATGATCGTGCGATAGCGTCTATTTAATATGAAAATTACGCGTTTAAGGTAAAATGCAAAATCATGCATGAACTACTATGATGACAATGATACTAATGAAATGTAGACTAAACCTAGTCTATATGAAATGTCCTTGATGAAATGTTTATGAATTCGCAGCTAAACCTCTAAGGTTACGCGAATTCGATACTCGTAAACCTAATTTACGAAAAACAATGAAATAGTAAATGTGAGAAATGACGGAAATTGAGAATTGTGACAGTTGATGTCATTGTTCGACCCAACAACACCAAAGAACACATGTCAAATCCATAAGTCTTCTGAGGCAACCGCTTCTAATAAAATGAATGGATCTTAACCGGAATCACCCCTACGGAATTGACCACAAAGTCGAGTTGGGCATCGAGCCCACAACCATTTCATATAGTCAATGCTTCCTATCATTCGAAGAAACGCATGTTTTTCCTCGTGAAAAGCATAGAGTTTTTCAACATCGACTTGTGTAGGATTTCGCAAATACTCCTTTCCATATAAGTCATAACCCCTGTACAGAAAGCGTTGAGAGAATCACGAGAATTTTATCTCCCATTTGCAAATATTCGTCGAGAGCATCAGGAACGATATTGTATACTAATTAACGAATTGCAAAGGTGCACTTCATCAACGGGGAATGCCAGCTTTTCCCGTAGCGTCAACACCTTGTCGAAGAAATGGCACATTATCAATTAAATCTCGGACAATGCTTGTGAAAAGTAATCGCCTCATTCGGAACCGCTTACAGAATGTACGTGAGTCATACGATGGGTTTTCATCGAAGTAAGCGGCCACAAGATGATCATGAGCACCGTAACGATCTCTATCTATCGGAGCTCTTATGATTCTCCCCATTGAAGAAGTTGAAGCTTGAATAAGTAAAGCGACGTCTTTTAAAAACACTAAGTTAAACTATTAACTTCGTTATCATCATCTGTAAAAAAATATTGACCGAAATTCATTTATTTAAGTTGAGAAGTTTAAAATGTGTATAGAAGAGAAAGTGTGAACAATGGGAAAGAAAAAGTGGTATTTATAAAAGAAAAAGTGTGTTTGAAAAAAATAAAATAGAACAAACACCCTCAACATCTATAAAATATTTTTTTTTCCCCTTCTTTCCATTCGGTCATTGGATCGGTCGAATCAAACAAAAAAATGAGGGGGCGTCCTCTATAGGGGATCGACCGATGCATTTGGTTACCATAACGACTAGCCTTATTATTTTTGGATATGTTAAAATAAACGTTTATTTTGTATTTCAACTAATAAGAATAGTTTTTAGTAGAAAGATATAATATTTGATTGATTAAGATTATAGTTAGTGTGATTAACTACAACTTTGTGCATGAAATTGGAAAATTATTAGACTAGGTGTAATGATCACCACTCGCTCACTTTTTATTTTAGCGTAACATTATCATTCAACACATCACTACTCACTCCATTTTTCATGCGCAATAGTCACCATTTCTCTCAACTTTCAAACACACCGCATACAATTACTGAAAGAATGGTATTGTTTGCTTTTCTCATTCATGATCAATACTATATATAGAATAGAGTCCCTAACTAACTTAGAGATATTTTGGGACTAGATATGACTAGTTATACACTGATATTTACTATCTACATTTGTGAGATAGTTTGTTACAAATAACTTATCTAATACACCCCCATAGTCACAGCGGGAGGAGGACGAACACTGAGACTGTCTCGAAAATCATCAAACAACACCCGGGGAAGACCTTTGGTAAATATGTCAGCAATCTGATAACGAGATGAAACATGAAGAACCCGTACCTCCCCATGAGCTAATTTTTCACGTACAAAATGAATATCCATTTCTATATGTTTAGTACGTTGGTGTTGAACCGGATTGCCACATAGCAAAATAGCACTAACATTGTATAAAACATAAGAGTAGCTTTGGGAATGGGAAAATGTAATTCAAGTAGTAAATTACGAATCCAACAAGAATCCGATACCACATTTGCAACCCACGATATTGGCTTTGACACTTGACCGAGAAAGAGTGGGTTGTCTTTTCGATGACCATGAGATGAGATTGTCACCCAAAAATACGCAATAGCCCGAAGTTGAGCGTCGGGTATCGGGGCACCCGCCCCAATCCGCGTCCGTGTAGGCAACAAGCCGATGAACAGGTGACTTGGAAAGATGAAGACCATAGTCAAGTGTACCTTGTAAGTAGCGAATGATACGTTTAAGAGCATGCATATGACTATCACGTGGAGCATGCATATGTAAACATATTTGATGAACCGCGTAGGAAATATCGGGCCGAGTAAAAGTGAGGTATTGCAATGCGCCTGCCAGTGTTGCAAAAATCGGCCTAGGTGGACGATTAATCGCTAGGCGGGGATTAACCGCCTCGATTTTCACTAATCGGCCTTATTAATCGGTTTGGTCAAAATGGGTCAACAAAACAATTAATCGGCTAAAAATCGGCCAAATCGGACAAAAATCGGATAAATCGGCCAAGTCGGTTACGTATAGAAATCAGAAAATGAGACATAAATCGGCCAAATCGGTAAAAAAATCGGCTTGATCGGTCAAATCGGGCATATAGTTTCAAAATTTTATATATAAAAAGTCCAATCCGATTAATCCCCGCCTAACCGATTAATCGCTAGGCGCTACCCGTCCACCCAGCTACCGCTTAGCGATTTTTGCAACCTTGGTGCCTGCTAAGCTACGATAGTGAGTAGTTCTGATAAAAGATCACCTGAAGTAGCACTTAGTTTAGAAGTAGTGTCAACTGAGTATGCGTCCGAATTACAAGACGACATACCGGCTCTTGTAATGATATCCTTAGCATAGTTCTGTTGACGAAGGAAAATCCCATGATGATGGCGTCTAACAGCAATCCCCAAAAAATAACTCAAAGGACCGAGATCCTTCATAGCAAATTCACGTGCTAAAAGTGACATAAGTGAGTTCCGAAGCAAGTCACTCGAAGTAGTAAGAATAATGTCATCAACATACAAAAGCAAATAAGTCATATCCTTGTGATAGATAAACAACGAGTGATCACATTTGCTATGCACAAAGCCAATAGTAGAGACAAAATCTGCAAACCGTTGGTACCATGCCCGTGGGGCTTGTTTAAGTCCATAAAGAGACTTCTTGAGAAGACATACATGATTCAGGTAATGAGGGTCTCGAAAACCAAATGGTTGATGCATATACACAGTTTCATTGAGTGTACCATGTAGAAACGCATTCTTTACATCTAATTGATGAATCGACCATGACTTGGAAAGAGCAATACTAAGCACCGTTCGAATGGTTGCCGGTTTAACGACTGGGATAAAAGTTTCATTACAATCCACACCAAGTTGCTGAGACATGCCATCACCAACAAGACGAGCTTTATAACGCTCAAAAGAACCGTCAGATTTCATTTTATGTCTAAAAATCCACATAGATCGAATCATATGCATATCATGTATACGAGGTACTAAAAACCATGTCTTATTATCAATTAGAGCATTAAATTCATCGGTCACGGCATGGTTCCAATTCATGTAAGATAAAGCAGCCTTTGGATTCTAAGGAATAGGAGAAATAGATGTAGAAGCAGATAGACTGAAAGGGGTTTTTGACTTGGTAATGCCATACATGTTGCGAGTATGAATGGACCGAACAGGGACTGTTGGTAGCCTAGGAGAGTGAGTGGTTCGAGAGGATTGAGGATGCCTAGCTGGTGTTGTGGGACGAGATACTTTAGGGCTGCGAATGTGGATAGAGTTAGGTCGAGAAGGTAGCAAGGATGCTTGAGAAGTGGGCAAAGAGATAGAAGAAGCGGGTTGTGATGAGGGGCTGTGAGGATGAGAAGTAGGTCTGGTTGGTGAGTCACTAGATTGAGGAGTGGGAGTTGAGGGACTAACAGGTGATGGTTGCTCGATACCGGGCTCGGAAATGGGTTGTTCATTAGTGGTTTGTGTATGGGAATCTTCTGATGAGAATGACAATATGAAATATGGATGAATATTATCTTTACTACATAAAAAGAGAAAATGGTCAATTGGTCAAATGTTGAAAAAGTGAAATAGTGGAAAAGTGAAATAGTGAACATGGTCAAATGGGCACTAATGTCACACGAAATCTCCAAATTTAATTTTGGAAAGTATTTCAACTTTATTTCAATTATCAATTATCAATTATACTATGCATGATAAATGCACTCATCCAGCTATTCAAAAAAGTAAATAAATGTACAAACCATTTTCATTAGTTTCTCACATCCCTTCCAATTCCATCCTCATCCTCACCACCAAAATAACCCTCCACAACCGAACCTCCAACACCGAACCTCCCACAATCGAAACCTTGCCGCCCGAACGCCCACCACCAACGAAATCCACACCACCGCAAAACTCTTGACCATAGAGACCAACCACCACTGAAACCTCCCCATCACAAAAGGTTTTTTCATGTTTTGATGTTTTTTTGTGTTTTGTTTTTATTAGATCTATACATATTAAGAAAGGTTTTGATTTTTTTTAAAGATATGTAGATATTTTTTTTATAGATCTGAGTTTTCTCAAGATTTGAGTTTGCTGTCGACGACTTCGCCAGAACCCACACGTCCACAGCGTCACCATCGAGGTATTTTGAAGGTTTTACTATAAGATCTAACGTTTTGAAGTTTTCCTCAAGCGTGTTTGTGTAGATATGAGTTTTTCATAATAGAACTGATAAAAATTGCGATTTTTTTGTTGTAGCTGCCACAAGCCACCGCCGTTGCTATGCCGCCACTCCTCGTAACAGTAGTCGCCACCACCGATGGCTCTCCGGAGATCTTGCTGCCGTCGTTGATATCTCATCACAAACATTTCGTCACTGCTGAAGCATTTGTTGTCGCCAGAATATGTACGGTTTATTTGTAGAGTTGTTGATATTTGTGATAAAACTTGTTATGTAAATTGTTATACCCTTGTTGTTATTATTTGTTATAATGTTTATTATTTAAATTTTGTTATAAAGTTTTCTATGTGAACTTTATTATAAAGTTTATTGTGTATATAACAGTTTATGGTTTATATTTTTTTATATAATTTATATTGTAAAGTTTGTTATAAAGTTTATTGTTTTTGAAAATTTTATAACTTTTTATTTATAATATTAGGATTTTTAATTTTTTTTAATTTCAAAACTTTTTGAATTTAAAAATAAAATTAATTTCAAAAACTTAAATCTGAATATTTCAAAAATGTTTGAAACTTAAAAAAAATCCAACTTTTTGAATTTTTTTAGTTTTGATATTTTGAAATTTAAGATCTTTAACAAATGTGATAAAAAGGAAGTTTTATTTTTTAATATTTTTTTAACTTGGAAAGGGATCTTATGACTATAATTTGTTAGATGATATATAGGGACGAGCATGGTACCAGAATGGTATCGAACCTGTACCGAATTGGTGGAATTGATTTTTTTTCCGAGCATGAAAGTGGGTACTGGTACCGTACCGAACGGGTTTCAAGAAAATGCAACAAAAAAGAGCAAAAAAACATGCATTTTCAAGTGATTTCAAACCACGACGTCTCACAAAACGAAACCAACACTTAAATAAATACATCACCAAGATATTCGTAACATACAAATGTTCCAAAATTTATAAAATAGGTTTGGGTTTAATTTTTGTGAACGGTTATGAAGGATCTTTAGTTGCCACAATAAGTTTTTCGAACGTTTGTTTTTCTTTTCATATGTTTTACATGACTATTGTTTGACATGGAACGAGCCAAATGGGTGTTTGGATAAGTTATTTAATTAAAAAATATGACTACTCAATTTTCGGGATTTTTTTCGGTACTTTCCGCTTTGGTACCGGTACCGTATTAGTGGTACCGAATTTTTTTTGAGCTTAATTCATGGTACCGGTACCGTAGCGTGTATAGAGAGTCGGTGCCTTTTCGATACGGTACCGGTACGGGTCCGGTTCGATACCGGGATTCGGGTTCAAATGCTCATCCCTACTGATATCTATTGCACTTGGGTTTTATTTTATATCGTACATATAAACAAGAACCACCGATAATCGGTTAACACAAATTAATACACAAACACCAATTATCTCAAGCATAATATACGCAAACAAATGTTATCTCTAAATACATAAAAATATACACACAAACGAATATTGATGAAGGTTATCGATGAAGGCTGTATAACAGGTATTGCAGTTAGCACTTCACCAAACGGTAGCCTTTTTAGTTATTATCTCATAATTGATGTAATGTTTTATTTTCACTCTTACTAAATGTTTTTATATGTTTTTTTATACATGTTAAGAATTTTTGATTGAGTTGAATTATCACATGATACAACCGTTTGCAATTATATTTTGATATTTTTACTTTTTATTTTGAATGTTACATGAAATTATAAATATAAAAAGGAAAACACGGGTTGCTGCGACATGTAAATGAATACACAAGAATATATATACAAATGACTCATGTTATTCCTCTTTATGAGATTAAGTAAGGATATCCGAAAAAATATTTTTTTAACTATCCGCATTGAATAACAACTCATGTTATTAGTCTTTATAAGTTTAATCCACGCACAGGTTTAAAAATCATATTAAATTATCATTAACAAGAAAATAAATATGAAAATGAAGGCATTGCGTCACACGTTGCTATGAGATGAAAATAAATAGACGATTATTCTTGTAATGAATCTCGATCCGACAAATAGATTATGTAATGGCACGAGGTTGAAGACATGTTCCCTTTCAAACTAAATAGAACACAATTCCCTGTGCGCCTTAGCTTTGCGATGACGATCAAAAAAGCTCATGGCCAAACAATTTCAAAAGTGGGTGTTTATTTGCCCGACTCTGTTTTCCCGCATGCCTTGCTTTATGTTGCTTTGTCTAGAGGGATATCACGTAGAATTACAAAGGTATTAGTGAAGCCAGTCAAAAAGTTCGGTCAATGAGGAGTCTACACCTCAAATATTGTCTACCAAGAAGTTTTGCGCCTACGAGTAACGTGCATTTTTAGTTAGTATCTCATAATTGATGCAATGTTTTATTTTCCAGTCTCACTAAATATTTTTATATGTTGTTTGATACATGTTAAGAACTTTTGCTAGATTTGAATTATCGCATGTTACAACCGTTTGCAATTACATTTTGATCTTTTCCCATTCTATTTTGAACGTTATACGAAACACTTACCACAATATCGCATATCGTTAATTGTCTGTCGCTAGAAACCGATGCCGCTAGGCACAGGTACTCGCCTAGTCTTGTAAAAAGGTATAACTGTGTGGTGTGGGTTTGTGTAAAGTGGAAAAGGGAAATTTAGTTTCATCGAATAAGACATGTCTAGAGATAAATATCTTTTGTGTTGACATATCATAACATTTAGAGGAAATTACCAAAAGAGGCCAAATATTTAAGGTTGGTCCATTTTCTAAACACTTTTATCATCTCTTTCCCATTTAGGTCACGCTCAACTGCTCGACTCCACCCAAATTTTGACACATGATGACTTGGATAACCTATTCTTGTAATTTTCTCTAACATTTATATCCACGGTGATGACTTGGATAATCCAGGAATACGCACGGTGTCGAACGTGGTTGAAGTTTGTTTATAGTGGTCGATGGGAAAAGTGGGTAACACAAGCAACCAAACAGCCGTAAATGATCATATGTAGGTGTACGATTATAGAGAATTTGGGTAGGAGAGTGATGGTCGAGTAGTTTACTAGGAAGTATGTTGAGCACATAAGTAGCCATCTGTAAAGCATGATGCCAAAACTTGCTTGGCATAGAAGAGTGAGATAAAATTGTACGAATGATGTTGTTGATGGCTCGGATTTTACGTTCGGTTTTCCCATTTTGAGAGGAAGTATGTGGACATGAAAAGCGAAAAACCATTCCATTTTTTGTACAAAATTGATGAAAGGAACTGTTGTTATACTCTTTCCCATTATCACACTAAAATGACTTAGGGGTTGTTTGATTGGTGCTTAATGGGATGATTAAGTACTGAATGTTGGATGGGGCAGCATTAAGTGTGTTTGATGAGAGAAAAAACCACCTCTGAATGACAAAATTGGTGCTGACCGATTCACGAATAAATGCATGCAAAATCATCCAGCGTTGATTTATGTGTTACCAACTAATTACCTTTTATTTCACCTCTATTTTAATATTGTTGTTTCATACTTTTAAACGAATAGGTGATATTGCTATTATAATATCACTGAAACAACATGAATCGGGCGTATGTTTGGTGTTGATCTTGAAATGTTTTTTTTTTTTGGAGTTTTATATAAACAAAGAACTTATGCTCTAGGCTATTAACAATTACATGTATGTATACTATGATGTGAACTGTTCATAATATGATAGATGAATGTTTTGTATACTAATTTGAAATTTCAACTTTAATTGAATGTTTTGGTTCTTGAACTATATTAGAGAAAAAACAAACGTATCACTACATAAAAATTCTTTGAACGATAAAAACGACATTTTTTGTTTATCTTGAAAATTGATATAGTAATTTTTGTCATTCAGATTGTCCATTCAGAGTAGTTATCAAACAATTAAAGTATATATATACAGAGTCTTTGAATCATTCAGAATTATTAATCATTATGTTTTATCAAACAGCCCGTTAATGTGAGTTCCAAACTGAGTTCGTATGTAATTTGTAAATGTCAAAAAAATGGAATACACTTCGGATTTGTTACCAAGAGGAAAAGTCCACAAGAAATTAGAATAATCATCAAGAAATACTCCCTCCGTCTCAATTTAATTGTCCATATTTCCATTTTTGGATGTCTCAAAAAAATTGTCCACTTTCCATTTTTAGTAAAAACTAAGGAATATAAAGGGGGAATATTCTATTTGTGTGGTTGAAAATTAAAGTTGCCCCACTTTTATTAAACTTTGTGCTTTCTCTCTCATGACAATTAAATTGAGACGGAGGGAGTAACACATAATACCCATTTTACACGCGCCATGTGAGTGGTGAATGCCAACTGCATCTTTCATCTCTTCTTTAGGCTTGCAATGATGTGAAATGTTAAAGAGGTGAAGAGGATGACCCATTGCAGCTAGTCTAATTGGAAGTAGGGAATAATAATGTTTTGTTTGGGAACACACGCATCTTTTCTTACACATTGTACCACTTTGGTTTCTTTTGTAATTTTGTTTCCTTAAACATGTATATCACGTCATCTTTGATTTGATACATCATACAAAGTGCCATTTAGCTATTAATGACTTTTTTTTTACATGTATTACTTTATCTTTTCATTATCTACTAACTCTGAAAAAAAAACCCCTTCGCAAAATCATTTTTTTTTCTTCTCTCTTTTTTGAAATTTTATTACTAATAAATTACTTCAATTTTGTGAATAATGTATTTGCTCAAGTTATTCCTCATTACTCTCAAATGACTTCTTCAACATTGAGGAAAAAATGATATTACTCCAATGTTAAAAAGATTTTCAATAACTTTTCTGAGAGAGTCATTTCATAATACGTTTTTGGCCCGAATATTCTCCCTAAGGAGATGATCTTTGAAAACGTAGTGTTGCGTTCATTTTATTGTATTAGGTATCGTTGTAAGGCATCTTTTAGTTAGGTAGATTGGTTAAAAAACCTTATCTTGTGAATTTATAATTCCTAGCGCCTCGTTAGTTTTATTTGTTTAATAAATTTGCTATTAAAAAAATAATAATAATAAAATAATAATAGTTGAATGTGGTGTATTATGTTGTTAACCGTTTGATACAAAACAAGAAAAAAGTTAATAGTAGACACTTATTTAAAAAAATTAAAAAAAAAATTGGCTTCTAAAATGTGTACTATAACTATCAATAAGAAATATGTATAACACACCTTGTTACAAGCAACATCTAACGCTTTGCTTTTAATTCAGGACTTTTTCATAACTTTTGTTAAATCAACTTTTTGTTTCCTTATGATGATATAACTTTGTGTAAAACAATATTGAGGGCAAAATTGGCATTGGTATCATGGTTGTAAATATTGCTCGGCGGTACCTCGGCGGTCGACCACCGCCAAGCGTCATATCGGTCTTGGCGTTGATATATCAGTGATATATCGGAAACCATAAATTATAAAGAAATTTATTTAAAAAAAATAAATATTAGCAATATCATAACAAAATAAGTCAATAACCACAAAAAAACTAAAAAGTTTAACATCCTTGAAAAATAAAAGCCGCAAGTCCATAAGTATTTATCAATTTATATAAAAAATAAAATAAAAAAAAAAAAAAAAAAAAAAAAAAAAAAAAATACGAGTTTGACCGATTTTTGACCTAGTTTGACCGATATTTGACCAATTTTGACCGATTTATCACCGATTTTGACCGATTTATCGCCGATTTTGACCAAATCGATAAATTGACCGATAAGCGAAATATCGTATCGGTCGACCGCCGATAAGCGATATATCACTGATATATCGGCCGCCAAGACCTATATTTACAACACCGATTGGTATGGTAACTCCTAAGAGCTTTGGGTATCGGGCTCTTCATGCTTCGCCAAAGTAACATGGCAAGCTTGCCATAGCTAGCCACCACACCACCCTTCCTCGCCATCCCTTCTCATTTCACACCTCCTCGTGCAGACGGCGAGGTATAAGTTTTTTTGTTTTTTTTTTTTTTTTGGTTATTTATTTATTGTGGTTTGCGTGTGTGAATAAGTGTGTATGTGAGACCCAAATAAGTAAGTCGAGGTTAGTTGTGATAAAGAGGGTTGTAAAGGGAGGTTTGTTAAAGTGACATGGCACCCGTGAGCCCCAAATGAGAAGTTTTGATGTATCACCACACCCAAAGCTCTAACAATTGTGGCTTGTTGTCCATATTTGCTTATGCCAAGCAAACACGAATCAAGTTTTGATGAAAGGTAAATTGGCAATTAAAATATTCAGAACTTTAAGGAACAAACGAGTAATATATAGGTTCAATTTGTCCGGTCATAACTAAACGTACGTCCAAGACGGACCCAATACTTTTAAAAGGGTGTTGCACAAAGAAATGTTGGACTAACTAAAGTTACACAGTAAGAAATGAGAGTAGCAAAAAAAATTTGGGTGGTTGCACATACCACAAAAACGACGGTTTTGAAATCTTTTTGCACTTCGTGGCATAAAATAGGATGTAGCCCGTGCTACACCCGGCATACATGTGGGTCCGTCCATGTGTCCAGCTAGGCTAACTAAACAACAACAATACCCGATCTCACCAGAACGACGTATGAATTTGGCCAACTAAACAACATCAAAAATCCACCAGGTCAATTACACAACATAAAAACTAAGCCAACTCAACAAACATCAACATCAACTATGGGTTAAAGCTATAAATTACCTACGAACTTGCGTTTTTGTTCCAGAAAAGGTGTTCGCAAAACTTTCTTTTTCTTTTTTTTTCAAAACTTTTATCAATAAAATACTTCAATTTTGTGAGTAATGTATTTACTCAAGTGATTTCTCAAATGACCTCTTCAACATTATGTTATTGTATTACTTAAATGTTAAATAACTTTTTAATAACTTTTTTGAGAGAAAGGAAAATCCTTTCTTTGGCTTCTATTGAAGGTGTACTATAAACTATCAATATAGTAAACTAATTCTTAATATCGTTTTTCATTATGGGTTTTAATACTATGTTTCACGGTATATAGGGGATATTGAAATATAAATAACCTTTTACCCCTATCTAAGATAGACAGGCTACTTTCGGTTTTACCAAAGGTAGAAAAAGAGATCTGACATTGCAAAGAGACCTTGCAAGGAGGAACGATCGAACCCTGAACTCCTATCTAAAGAAGCAAATATGTTGATCACATAATCCAAGTCTTGCGATAAGAGCATTAGGCGTCATGAAGAGCACAACCTCTTCATTTGAGCCTCATAAGTGTCACATCACTTTAACACAGTCTCTTTAAAATATCCCCTCTATCATAACACAAAACATCCTCTTCATTTGAGCCCCACCCACCATCAATTTTATTTTTTTTATTCGTTTTTCAAACACACAAAATTCATTTCATTCAATTATAATTACAATACGATACGAAAAAAACAAAAGAAACTTAAAAAAATACAAATAAAAAAATACATCAAATTATAAAGAAACTAATTATTTTGTTGGTGATGCGGATGTTGTTGCCATAGATATTTTTGCCAAACATGCTCAATCATATTTAGTTGAAGGCTTGTGTGTGTATGTTTATCACGAAGTTCTTAGGATTTCTTATGTTGCACTTCACATCGCCCGATCCATGCTTGTTGAAAATTTAATGCGGACAAATATAATCTCGCTTATTTCGGATATTGCAAATTTTTGATCTTTCAACATCATGTTATGCAATATGATGCACGTGTACATGACTCTTTGTAACTTGTTGACAGTCCACATGCACGCCGGTTGACTTATAACATACCGACGTTCTTGGATAACACCAAAAGCTCTTTCAACGTCTTTTCGGGCACAAACGGTAATTTTTCAGACTAATTATTTTTATCAGAAAATATAAAATGTTAATTTTGTGACACTTACGCACTAATAAAACTCAAAGACGAGAAGTTATCTCACTTTTCTGAGAAACGAGCGCGTACCGACACTTAATTAATATAATGTTTTATATTATGTTTATAAAAACACACTCACAAAAGTATTTTACGTATTTATGCTCAAAAACGCCAAACCGAAACACCACGCCTACATTCTAAGATCAAACGGCACCCGAAATACACGAAAACTTTTCAAAATTTTCCCTCTTGACGCCCACTTAATGCCATGACAAACCTCACATGAGTTCATTAAACCTTGCAATTGAAAGGGACAAGCACTAATTTTTTTATCGTAACCAAATAAGGCACACTAAGAAAAACACACACAAAGATTTGATAAAAACTCTTCCCTTCTATACCCTTAGGGGGGTGGCAACACCCTCGGTATGGAACTCGGTTTGGCTAGGTATCATGCGGCATCCCATTGCCACCCTAGCGGTATCATGAAATCGGTATGGCATGCGGCTTCTTTTGCCGCTACGGCATGGAGAAAATCAAAGAGGAGCGTGTGTGTGATTTTTAAAATTATAGCCGTTTGGCTATTTTGTCCACAATTAAAAAAATAATAATAATAATAAAAAAAAAAAAAATTCCCTATAAATATACACTTTAAATCACAAATTCTAATCACATTCTTCTCATCTTCTTCTTCCAAAAATTATATTAGTAAAAAGGATGGATGCTAGGAAAGGTAAAAATGGTTCCTCCTCATCCAAAGGTCGTGGACGAGGCTCTCGATCACAACCCGTTGATCGCGCATACTCAACCACAACCATCTCTCTACTATCCTCAAATGAGTCCTCAAGCCGGTCCCTATTATTCTCAACCTCCACCGATGAATCATCCATCTCATCAACACCAATATTATCCCCACCACCTCCGGTACATGATGTCGACGGCTAGTGATTTCGACCGTTCGGCGAATACCGTGGCGTTCCTAGCGGCGTGAACCGAAGTGTCGAGCGACCACTACCGATATATGATGACGAGGATGATGAAGTTGAGTATGTTCCGGAAACTCAACAAGATAATTCAATCGGTATACATTTTATTTGTTATAATTTTATATGTTATATTTATATTTGTTATAATTATATTTGTTATACTTTTATTTGTTATACTTTTATTTGTTATACTTTTATATGTTACAATTATATTTGTTATAATTATATTTGTTATACTTTTATATGTTATAATTATATTTGTTATACTTTTATTTGTTATACTATATATTTAGATGCGTACTTTTTTTAGTATTATGCAATTTTTTTTAAGTATTATGTAATTTGTTTTTTTATTATTAATGAAATATTATGTTTTTAATTAATTGTTTGATTTAATTATGAATTAAAAAAAAAAATGAGTGAGGTATGGAATGACCATTGCCACTAAAAAACTATGGTGAGGTATGAAATTAGGTGGAATGAAATTATTGGTTGGTTGTGAGGTATGGGATATGACCATTGCCACCCCCTTATATCCGGTCTCACCACTTTATATAAGAGGAAACTTGGCAAGTGAAATATATATATATATATTTTTTCTAAAATTATTCGGATCCAAGAACAAAAACCTTAAAAACAACTAAAAGTAAGAGTTATCCACGAAGCAAGCCGAGAATGATGGCACAAATGATCCAAAATCATGCATCCGCCACTGTCCTAAACTTGTTCCCAAGAAAGCAACAACAATCTTCCAAACAACAGGTAAACAAACAAAACACCTCTTTTATTACTGCATGTACTCACTTTTTGTTTTCTTTGCCACAATTTTATTTGGGTCCTCCTATGCAGGCACCCCTTAGTAGGGGGTGGTTGCATTTTATTGTGTCTCGATTTCCGTGCCAATCATTGGTAATGATTGGTTTTACCGATTCCGTCTTGCCAAGTCTTTTACTTATTTTTACAAGTGTTTTTTTACAACTTTTTGTACATTTGTATTTTTTTTTTTACAAGTCTTGTTTTGGTTTTATATTTCTACAAGTTTGTTTTACAGCTTATTTTTTGTTTTGGTTTTACAGGTTTTACAAGTTTTTTTAAGTTTTCAAAAAATCGTAGTTGAAAAACATTTTAGGCTCAGTCCGAAGTTTTCAAAAGTGAGATTTTATCCCACTTTGCCGTCCATTCGGTTTTCATCATCGCCTCGGAAAAGTTTTAGGCTCAAACCCGAAGGTTGCAAAGTGAGATTTGATCTCACTTTACCATCCATTCGGTCCATTATCATCATCGCCTCGGAAAAGTTTTTAAAGTTTTTAGGCTCAAACCCGAAGGTTGCAAAGTGAGATTAGACCTCACTTTACCCTCCATTCGGTTTTTATCATCATCGCCTCGAAAAGTTTTTAAAGTTTTTAGGCTCAAAATACATCATCGCCTCGGAAAAGTTTTAGTCACAAACTGCACAAAGTCACAGTTCACAACTGCACACAGTCACCAGTTCACAAGTCTAACAACACTGCAAAAGTCTCAAACTGCTCAAGTCTCAAACTGGTCACAAGTTACCAGTTCACATGAACTTCACATGTTTCACAAGGTTATACACGTTTTAAACAAGATTCTCAAAAGTTACCAAGTACTGCAAAAGTTCACAAGATTCTCAAAGGCAATGTACTAAGTTCACATGAAATCCTAGGCAGGCACCCAATATAATCCCAGGTGAAGCAACAACACAAACAACAATCAACCAACAACACAAACAACCACCCCATATAACACCTGGTGAAAGCAACAACACCAACAACAATCAACCAACAACAACTGGTCCAGAACAACAAACAAGTGGTCCAGAACTGCAACAAGTGGTCCAGAACAACAACAAACAAGAATAAGCAACAACTGCACAAGCAACAGCATACTAGTCCACCATGTCTAGTTCACCATTTAACACACAAGAGGTAAACAACTTATCAAAGGCTCAGATTAATAGTTTATAGTTCATGTTGGCTGCAAATTAAGTATTGCCTCGCCAAAACTCTTTTTAAGTTTTATTTTTAAAAAAAAATCATCATTGCCTTTTTAATTTCATTAAAGTTGCAAAATGACCTTGAATGGCCACTTTACCATCCAGTAATGAAATTTTTTGATACAAAAACACTAAGTTTTTTTATACATTACAGTTGCAAAGTGAATTAAACTCACTTTACCATCCAGTAATGAGGTGCCTGCCAAGGATTTCATGGGGTGCCTACGTAGGCATGCCCACAAACAAAAGGGTCCTCCTATGCAAACCTGCAAAAAAAGAAACAAGTTTTAGATTCTAAAAAATTTAAGAACGAAACATTATTGTTTTTAAGAAAATCACCATATTCAAAGTTCTTAGATCTTAAAATGTTTTAAAAAATCAAAAAGTATTAACTTTTTACAAACCTCATAATATTTTCAACATCAGATAACTTAGAAGCATCTAAAAAAGTTTTAGATCTAAAATAGTTTTAGATCTAAAAAAGTTTTAGATCATAACCCACGGTATCAACAAGTGTAATAGATCTAAGTTTGTAGATCTAAAAACTTTAGATCTTCAATTTTTAGAGAGAGAGAGAGATAATACCAGTAGGAGAGATAAGAGAGAGACAGAATATCAACTGGGTAAGTCAGAGAAAACCATGTGAGCACATGGTTTTCTCTGCATGGTATACACGGTTTTTTAAAGAAACGCGTAAACCATTCGAGAACCACACACGTAGCACCAAATATACACACACACGTTTTTTAAAGAAACGCGTAAACCATTCGAGAACCACACACGTAGCACCAAATATACACACACACGTTTTTTTAAAAACGCTTAATATACATAAAAAACTTTTAAAAAACGTTTTATTTTTATTAAAAAAACTTTTTATTAAAAAACGTTTTATTAAAAACTTTTTATTAAAAGAAACTTTTTATAAGTTATTATACATAAAAGAAACTTTTTATTAAAAAACTTTTTATTAAAAAACGTTTATTATACATTAAAAACGTTTATTATACATAAAAAACGTTTATTATACATAAAAACTTTTTAAAAACGTTTACTACAAACCAAGTTTTATCAACAAATATTTTTAAAAAAAAATTATGAACAAGATTATAAACAAGTTTTATCAACTACAAACCCTTTAACCAAATTAATAACCCACGGTATCACCAATTTTTTTTAAAAAAAAAATTACGAACAAGATTATAAACTAAGTTTTATCAACTACAAACCCTTTAACCAAATTAATAACCCACGGTATCAACAAATTTTTTAAAAAAAAAATTATGAACAAGATTATAAACCAAGTTTTATCAACTACAAACCCTTTAACCAAATTAATAACCCACGGTATCACCAATTTTTTTTTTAAAAAAATTATGAACAAGATTATAAACCAAGTTTTATCAACTACAAACCCTTTAATCCAAATTAATAACCCACGGTATCAACTACAAACCCTTTAACCAAATTAATAACCCACGGTATCAAAAAAAATTAATTATGAACAAGATTATAAACGTAGTTTTATCAACTGCAAACCTTTAATCCAAATTAATAACCCACGGTATCAACTACAAACCCTTTAACCAAATTAATAACCCACGGTATCAACTACAACATCTACAAACCCACCGTAACAACATCTGCAAACCCACCGTAACAACATCTGCAAACCCACCGTAACAACATACCACAAAAAACGAACCATCACGAATCTAAAACTTTAGATGTAGTGCGCGTCGGTGAGAAATACTGCGCGTGGCCTACCTTAAAATGATCACCTTTTCCCGATCTATCGTTTGGTATAGGAGGTGAAAATTACCGGTGGTGCGTGGCCAGAATATTGGCCGGAATATATTAAGTCACCGGTAAAAGAGTTGAGAGAGTTTTTGTGTGAGAGAGAGAAAGTGATTTGAGTGAGAGAGAGAGGTTAGTGTGTGAGTGATTCTTTGAGAGAGAGAGGGAGTTAATAACACCCGTTTTATCACACACGTAGCAAAAGAAACACAACAATAAACGTTGTATTATAAACGTTTTTTATAAACGTTTTTTTTATAAACGTTTTTAAACAATTTGTAAAAGTTTGTAAAAGTTTTATAAAAGTTTGTAAACATTTTGTATTTATTAAAGTTTGTAAACAATTTGTATTTATAAAAGTTTTTAAAACAAAATTGTACAAGGTTGTATTTTTTATCAAAGTTTTTTATAAAAATTTGTACAAGTATTTTTTATCAACGTTTTTTATAAAGGTTGTTGTGTTTTTATATTGTATAGGTTGTTCTATGAAGTTGATTTAATTAATTGGGTTCGATCTATGCTTGAAACGATTGGGTTTGTTATTGTTATTGGAAAAAGTAAAACAGATAGGGGCTATAAGTACTTTATCGAATTTTTGTGTTCTAGACATGGGACGTCTTCACGTGAAGGTTTAGAAGATGAACTTCAACGGCAGACTAGTACCGACAAATGTAATTGCCCATTCAGATTACTAGCGAAATATATAAAAGCTTTTAATGGTTGGATATTGAGGGTTAAGCGTCCGGAGCATAATCACAATTTTCGGACTCGTTGCATGGTTTTCACGTGCCATGCGATTAAAAGAAAGTGAGTTAGTTTTTGTGAGGCGGAGATGACAAAAAGCAGCGTGTAGCACCACGAATTATACTTTCTTCAATAAAAGAGATGGATCCTAATAACGGTTCACGATTAAAACGGTGTATAATGCACAAGAAAAGATACGTCGCGACAGTCGTGGTGATTTGACTCCGATACAAATGCTTTTAGTACATTTGCGACGTAAAGGTTATCGATATACCCTAGGATAAATGACCACACAAATGAGCTGGATGAAATATTTTTGTTCACCCGACGTCATATGCCCTGTGGACAACATATCCGGAAATCATCTGATGGACTCACATACAACACCAACATGTTTAAACTGCCATTCTTTACAGTTGTTGGGGTTACTCCAACAAACACAACATTCTCAATAGCGTTTAGCTTTTTGGACAAAGAAAAAAGCCAAATTTCAAATGGGTGTTGGAATGTATTAAGTTGGTGATACAAGAACAATACTACCCGCGGGTTATCGTCATCGACGAGACCAGCGTTGCTTGGGGCTTCTGCTGAGAAGAATTCCCAAACGCTAACAGATTACTCTGCCGATGGCATAACAATCAAAATGTGCTAAAGCATTGCGAAAAGCGACTTCGATACGTTAAAGGAGTATGAGTCCGTTAGAATCACTTGGGATTCGATGATTTCGTCCGGAAGAAGTGTTCGGCATTATTATCGTGCAAACTACGTGGTTTATTGGTCCAAAAAAGGGTTTCGAATTGTACTTTAATAATACACTTTGTTATTATTATTTAATAAATAACTACTCGGATAGTTTTGTTTTCTCACTTTCGTAATTCTTTGTTTTCTCGGATGTTTTCGGTATTTTAAATGGCGCGAGATTACGACCGCATGTTTGTATCGTACATTACCGATCAATATCGCGGCCGGAACAACAACATGTAGAGTTGAGGGTCAACACGCCGTTGAAGTTATACTTGGGCACCACACGGTCAACTTAGACACGCGTTGTTGTGTTGTCGACAAGATTATAGCTGCAAGAAACCGCGATACGAGCCTCTTTGAATATAAGCAAAATCAAGAAACTGCATGCTTGTAAGAGCACTCTGTTTAACGAATTGCGGTATAATGTTTCAATGGATGCTTTAAGGCTCATACTCGGAGAAAGTAAACGGGATGTTGACCCACATGCATGTGGTCATCAAATGCGGTTAGTGTATGGCTTACCATGCTATCACCAACTGTATTGGCTTCAAGCAAACGGTATGTATTTAAAAATTTATGCCTACCAAGTTATTCTTTCCGTCAATCCTGATAATTATAACAAGTTCTTTTTCGAATACGGGATTGCCAATTCCGCTGATTATGTTGATAATTTTTGGAGAACACTAAGCGTTCCACGGCACGTTGTTGAAATACTCAAGAGCCTGATGAGCCTGATGAGCCTGAATATCCTCAAGAGCAACAAGGTCTGAAGAGCACGAATATTTTAGTGTAAAGATGACGTCTGAAATTCCAAAGTGTTTATACGAGCATCGTCGTTTGTCAAAAAATATGTTAAACATGCTCGAGGTATATACGCTCTGAATCTGTGTCGACCAACAACCTGTCAAAGAAAATAATCGTGGGCGTCCAAGCAAGGACAACAAATCAAGTCTAAACCAAATCTCCGGATTTGAGCGATGACCACCCCAAGCCCAAGAAGCTACACAAAACCTAAAAAGTCCAGTAAATAAAGAATGCGAGACACAGTTCTTATGTGGGAGAGCCTTCTAACAAATCCAAGTCTAAACCAAATCTCCGGATTTAAAGCGAAGGACCTAGCGAGGCGACTTAAGACACCACTTGTATCGTTCCAGGATGACTTTAGCGAATATTGTATGACTGAAATTCCACCTATTTTCCCGGCCACTGGATCCTAGGGATTTTTAACGTGGAGGGTGATGGAAATTGTGGCTATCGGTATTCCTGGGTCTTGGCCATCGGCAAGAAATGTGGCCCACATTCGAAGCTCTTGCCGAGGAATGAGGTAGACAATCCGCGAAGCGGTTCTGAGGGCAATGTGGGGTGAAACTTTTACGCTACACGTAACTTCGATGAATTGGTATACGGTCACGGCACCGGCGTTATTGGATGAGTATGCGAGAAATGGGAGTGGTTATTGCTACTGACTATTAACCGTCCTATTGTATGTATAACCAATAGACAATCTCTTTTGTTACTTCCGCTTAGAGGTTCTCGATTGACCCGATTACTTGACTCGGTTGTTATTCTTCGTGGGGAGCGAGGAAGGTGCTCACTTCGTTCTTGCGGTTCTTGCGAAGACTCACCACTCCGTATAATCACCCACAATGGAGTTATCATAGAATGCCGTGGCAGCGCAATGGGAACATGTGTTTACTCAACGACAGAGGATGTTTAGATATACATAGAAAACGATTATTTATTTATATTGTAAATAACAAAACATGTATAGGCGATTACGATCTATATTGTAAATGACACAACATGTATAGGCGATTCTTGATTTATAGCAAACGACTTCGTCATCTTTTGTTACTGATTTACGCTCGCCTGCTCGGTTCTTCCTCATGTTTTGTTACTGGGAATCGGATGACATTGATGGAGGGACATTCATTGTGTCAACCACACACCACGCTTCGTGTTGAGAGTCAGTTATGTGCTTTCTTCACAATCTTATGTGCCTCCTCTCCACTATATCTCCAGTGCATATGAGGACAATTTTATACACCGTCCTCCGGTTCTTCCTCATCTCGATACGTCTCGCGTTGATGTGTCTGGCGAAGATTGGCCGGATTGAGGAGGCGCATTTGAGTTAGAGTCTGTGTGGGGCGGATAAGCAGATTATCATTGGGCGACTACGCATCGGCGTGATTGATCTTAGTTTCTAGTTATATTGTAATTTTGTGAACCATGTATCAACTATTAATCTATAACAAGATTTGGTTATTTATGTATTGAAGCTTAATTTTGTGAACCATCATATTACTAATTTATGTTGTGAATAATTATACAAATTCTTTTGGCCAGATGCAACAACAAAATCCTTTCTTGTGTCGTTGTCGCGTGGATTAATAATTCAAAGAACATCCCCACCCGTACTCGTGGTGCGAAGTATTATCATGTCCTTTCTCAAAGGTAAATAATTAAACGTTTGCTTATTTGCGTAAATATATCAATAACTTGTTTGTTTAGAATACATTTCTTATAATTGTTTCGTCATTTAACAGCCAGGGACTAAAGACTATGGGTGTCGATACTTCATGTGGAAGGAAATATTTCAAGAAAGGTACTTTGGTGAAGCCTCTTCTTCAACGCGATGCTCAACTTAGCTAAACTAAAGATACAACGATCAACATGCTATTGGTGAAAAGACTTTGTTGCGGGCAAAAATAAAGCGTTGGAAGCATCATCGGGAACCGCAACTAATCCAGTTGATCAGCATGTCGGTAGAGTGGAATACTCTATGAGCTTATAGATGACATTAATAATCTTCATGTGGAGTAGACGTTGTAATATTGAAAACATTTGTTGTTTTAATTGTTTAATGTTTACATTTGTTGTTATACACTATTAAAAAACATAACGTAAAATAAATACCACATAAAAACACTACATAATTAAATACACTATATTTAAAAAAAACACTACACAAATTAAATACACTATATACACTATTTATCTATTCTACACTAATTTAATACACTAAAAAACACTTCACACAATTAAAAAAAAAAAAAAAAAGAAAAAGTCAAATCTGCCGACAATGGGGGGGTCCACACTAGTGAGGTGCCTGCCAAGGATTTCATGGGGTGCCCACGTAGGCTTTCCCTTTTATTTATGGTCAAAAAGATTATAACCAACTTTGGTTTACAAGTAAAAAACATATTTTAATGTCAATGTTTTTGTTTGTTCAAGTTAATGTTCATGGGTTTATTATGTTTGGTTTTAAAACTTAGGTGCAAGTTAAGCTGTTTCATCATAAATACACTGAAAGAAAAGTCTGTGAGAGATCGCATAAAAGTACATAAAATGTCTTTTATGTAGTTGCCCTTACGTCTTTTAATGTCTTTTAATTGTACTTGCCTTAGAGAGAGAAAAACCCTATTATGTTACCACTTGTTTGTGAAAAGTACATTATTGGACCTTATAGATCTAGTTTTTTTTTTTTTTTTTTTTTAACTTTTTGGTCCCTTAGAACACTTGAAGCTTAAATCTTGACTGAGAATCATGATCTTGGATTAGGATTTTGGGATACTTTTTTTAGGGTTTTAGTTGTGTTTGATAGAATAAGTTACATTTTATAATTGGACTAATGACTTGGAAATGCATCTAATTGTCAATTTTTGTGATTCCGTGTAGTTATCTTTTTACTTTTGCCATTACCGTACAACACAAAGCTCTCAGTTTTCAACCTTTGTGTGTATCTTGTGCATGTAAAATGACCCTTCGAAATTTCAAAAAAGTAAGGGCAGAATGGTCACAAAATACACACAAAGTAGTTGAAAATTGAGAGTTTTGTGTTTTAATAGCAAAAAGAAAAGATTACTACACGGAACCACAAAAAATTGATAAGTTAGATGCATTTTGAAGTTATAAGCCCTTTACAATTTGTAGTGTATGGTATGTTTGGTAAGGATGCGTTTAGTACTTAGCGTTTATATTTGAAAGGTGGTTTGGCAAAGAGTGTTTAGAGTTTTGTTTTTCCAGAAAACGCTACTTGAAGAAGCATTTAGCTTTTACATTATTTTACACTTTAGTATCTACGTAACCAAACACTTTTACAATAAACCGCTAAAATGTAGTGTTTGTAAAATAATAAAGGGATGTTACATTTTAGTTTTTAGGGCAGTTTGTTTCAGCTTATGTAGTGGCCTTATGAGCTTATTGAAAGTTTGAAAAGTCAATAAGCTCACTTTTTTGGGCTTGCAAGCTTATTTGCTTTTCCGACTTTTAATAAGCACGTAAGACCACTACATAAGCCGAAACAAACACCCCCTTTGGAATACAGTTTTGTGACTAGTCTGTTTTTCAGTCTCTTGAGGTTCCTTTTTTGTGATTGTTGTTATAGACTAGTTAAAATATATAATTTGTTAGGGTTGTGTCTCGGTTTTGTTTCTCTGGTATGTAATATATGATGGCTTTTCGGAAATGAATGTATAATTTGCAGTATTTATGTTATGTCCGAAAAACTATTGAATGTAAAAAAATTTGGATTGTTTTTTGCTAAATTGAGGCTTTCTGATTTCGTAAATTGCAAACCCCTTAATATAAGGCATTCGGGAATCTCGAATTGTTCGAGATTCAAAGATTCAATACCTAGGAAACTAGTGATCAAAGGGTTGAAATGCAAAAGCTTCGGGATGTATAGGGTCCGCTTAGGTTGTTTTGTTCTCTTCTAGACTTTTAGCCCTTTTTCAGTCATCGGTAAGTTTTTGTTTCAACTGTATTTATAGCTGACCTTGTACTTGTTCTTTGATCTTAGATGGCGTCCTTCCTAGTGAAACGCGTTGCTTCTAATCTCTTGAGGGTCAGATCAGTCGCCTCATCTTCTCGTTTATTTAGCACCAAGGGTTACAAGTTTGTTCAACATGACACTAAGGATGAATGCATCCTAAAGTGTGATGCATGACCTTGGGTCTTCTGCTGCCCGTAGTGTAGTCAATGGTGCGTATATTTGATTCCCAGAACTTTATATTAGTACAAAAATTTGCCACTCACTTGTAAACTTGAACACGCAAAGGCATATAAAAAATCAACACAATTTTCGCTATTAAAGTTGTAAAGAATTTTTTCATGGACTTGAAACGTGTCTACAAATATAACATGTCTCTCCACACTAAATTTCCTCAAGCGAAATCGTGTAAAAAGTGCGTGGAAGTAAGATACTTGCGGCTTTTATTTTTTAGGCTAACAAAAGTCATTGTTTATTTATAATCAAATCGTTAACGTTTTTGTACTTTATGATTTCAGATTCGTTTAATCCTCATACCTCACCAACTGAAAATTTGTACGTCAGTTAAACGTGTCGGATTTTCGTGTTAGATACATATATGGAACCCACTTGTTCCCTAGGTGGAGTGTGGTGGAGGACGACAAAGCCCTCTACATACTCAGGGACATGATCGCAAAAGATATAGAAGATGTCGGGGAATCGCTAAGGAGTTTATGTCCGGAAACCATGAGGAAAACTTTAGTCTACCTGTTTTTGTTTCAGTTTCAGAGGAGGAGTATTTTTCTGAAAACGTCAAGGAATTTTTTAAGAAATATGATCCAAAGAGGAATGCGTTCCCTATTATCGATATTATGAGGGGAGATGAATATGCACCTACTGGCGAGTATTACTATCATGTGATGAAGGATGCTAAAGAAGTTGATGAATTTGTGGAATCACTTATTGGTATAACTATAACCTTCTTAAATATAACAAATTGTTTCAAGGAAAACTTTTTAAGTGGATTTTAATTTTTTTTTGCATCATTTGTTTTAATCTTTTCCTGAACAGGATCACCGGATATTGTCAATGGTAACATAAGTGCATCGATAAAAGTGTATGCCGCACCACACAAACCACAAGCAGTTTATGTTATTGTGGCATTAGGGAACCCGCAGACTCGCAACCCTTATGGAGGTTATGCCATGGAGATATTTCTGGATAACAGTCTCTACAATGTCTATGGTGCCAAGACGGATTTTACGGGTGTTAATAGGAAGTTTTTTATTCCTAAGAAGAAAGTGGAGGGGACTAAAACTATCGGAGGAAATTTGATATTTTATTGCGAGAAGAAGTTTTTCAAACCAACCCCATGGCAGCCTATATAGGATCACGTCTCCTGCATGGTTTGTAATGATGTTTTCTGGATTCTCTAAATCTCGTAGTTTACATTATATCGATGTTTTCTTTACTTGGCCTATGGGTTTTTGTTGTTGATTAGTTGGCTACATGGTTCTTAATGTTGTACGGCTGGCTGTTCAGTTATGACTCTCGTAACTTTTAGGCCTTTTTGGTCGCGCATAACGTATTTCTGCCTGTTCAGTTGCTAACTTTTTGTTTATGAAAATGTGGCATGACCAAATTATCTACTAATCTCAGATTCTTGTATACTTTATGTGCACACTTTCACAATATATTTGGTGATGTTGGTGGGAATTGTCTCTGGGATTTTTGGCAACAACTCATTCAAGGCTCATTTTTTGTTTAGAAGTTGGTCTTATACTTGTTATTTATGTGACCTCGAACTTGATAAAAATCGACTCAAGAACCTGACTACCTATTGACGAGCTTGGTTAGGATATATCCGAGCTCAATTTAAAATCTCGAATATCTCGAAAATATTCATTAGAAACCAGGTTTAGTTAGTCAATCTCGATTTAAGAGATCAATAAAATGCAGCCTGGATGAATATGGGTTAGAAAAAACGAAAAATCTTGTTCAGTCCTAATTATATAAGGCTCTCAAAGCTCAATACCAATTCAAGTCAAGTCTTTACATGCTCAAGTGTGACTAAAAACACTTGATCTCAAAAATGGGTGTGTCAAGTCATAAGGGGTAAGTTTTGCTACGACTGATACATGTTGGTCCGGCCGTCCGGGTTGACCCAAAACACTTAATGTCCCATTTGACCCGTTTCCTTATTTGATCCATTTCATTGAAATATACTTTGAAGAGACCTTTTTGACCCATTTCCTTTTTAAGAAAGTTTTAACATGTGTGGCTTCACAGTAATGATACATAACCCGAATAGGCCCTTTCATAAGTTAACTGATTGGTCAAAAATTCCATCTTCGTAAGAAAATGGGCCCATCTAAGTAAGATGTGTCTTTAAATACCAGTAACAATGGCAGCATCATTGCATCAGAAAAAAGGGACCTGGTTTAGTAAATTTCCATGATCGGTTCCTTCGATGGAACCTCTATAAACTCACATAGGATGTGAAGTCCATAACAACAAGCGACCGTCTTGGTGAGGCTAAATTTCTGCAAAGTACACTATCTACAAAAGTACAGGTGCCAAAATGGCGGGTTGACCAACGGGTCAAAAGTCAAATTAGGTAACTTTTTTATATAGGCCCAAACATAAAAGATGTTTAACTGCTTCCTTTGGGTAGATTGCAGATTGAACTTAATTTACACGTGATAACACTCTAGTACAGTATCATATGACAGTTTGTTTCTTAAAGTTAAAAAGATTTACCTGTTCATATCCGTTTTCATGACATAAGTAAATGAGAAATACTACAGCCACCTACGATTTACAAAAAGAAATCCACATAATGATGTGGTAAGTGAATTTGTGGATAAAAATAAGAGATAATTTAAATGTTAGAAAGAAGGCCATAAATTACATGCACCATTTGTGTGAGTTTTTTTGTAAATTATATGTGGTTGTAGCATTGCTCTAAGTAAATATGGACATCTGGCCGAAACAGTTACCATAATAATGCCTTTTTGGTATCGACATTGCTTGACAAATAGTTAATGACAAATAGGTAGAAGAGTTGAGATCAATATAGATCTCATATTTACCATAAATCCAATAAACCAATCTTAGTCATCCATTTTTAATCAAAGTTAATAAAAAATCATTTTCCACATTTTTTTAAAAACAACATATCTTGCAAACAGTAAATCTTCAAATTATAAAAAATACACCATCGTGACGAGAATTAAATTATCTTTCTATTAATATGCACTTTTCTATATTTTCGACAATTTTCTTTTCAAAAATTACTTGAGAAAAATCATATATGATTTTCAAAACTCATATATGATTTTTAAAAATCGAATCATATATGATTTTCATAAATAAATCATATATGATTTTCAAAAATCATGTATGATTTGTAAAAGTCGAATCATATATGATTTTCACAAATCATATATGATTTTTCTGATATATGATTTTTCTAGGCCGAAAATTTGAAACAAAAATCGTTAAAAATATATAATAGTGCATATCTATAGAAATTTAATTCTCGTCGCGATGGTATGATTTTTATCGCGTAACAATTAACGGTTTGCGAGATATTTAATTTTTAAAAAAAGGGTGAAAGTTTTTTTTTATTTTTATTTTTATTTTATTTTAAATGAATGGCTATTATTAATTCATTGGATCTATGGTAAATTTGAGATATATATTGAACTTTTGCCATAGGTAGAACATGTAAAACCTAAACTATGGTGATAAGTAGGGAATTAAGACATACAGTGTCACGTAAGGTGCCATAAATGACATTGCATAGTTATAAGTTGTTTGCAAATAAACCAAACACACAACATGAGCTAACGTTGAGTCTTAAAAAGATAACACGAAGGAGTCATTGTAAAAATTTCTAAAGCTAAGGGGCAAACTGTACGCAGTTCCAAAGATAAGGGGCTGCACTAGCTATTCATCTTTTGTATAAAGCAAAAAGGTTTTAAGGTTTTCTTATATAAACAAAAAGTCCAACCTACTTTTAAGGTAAGTTTTCTTTACTTTGTCAGTGTTTGTTTTTATCTGTTTAGTAAATTTGTATGTCATTTGTAATTTTGTTGGCAAAAATATTTGAGTATTTATGCATCATTTGTTACCAATTTTAGTTACTTCAATTTAGGAATAGTGCCAAATGGCCTAGTGGTAAGTCGGCTCACCTAATGTTCAAACCTCGCTAGGTACACATTTCGGGTGTCTAGGAAAGGGTCCTAAATGGTCAAGGGGAATATGGGATACCTTGGTTAGGTCATGCACATCCTCCGGGATAATGTGAGTAGGGAAAACCTCAACCACTTACCCGTGCGTCTATGCATCTTGAATAAGGCGGTCCGGAATCGAGAATAGTGAATCTTGGATGAGAATCTTGAGATTTTAGGAAAAGCGAATATTCGCAAACCTATGCACACTACCTAATATCTCACAAATGTCTGTGACGATACTTGAACGTACCCACATCTTTATGGTCGATGGGTTACTCACATACTGCTAGGCCAAAGGCCCGTTGGTGAGAATCTCGAATTTTGAACAAAGGGTTTTGCAAGATCTGTTTTCACTCTTTTGAGGTTCTATTTTGGTGCTTTCTTGATTTTATTTCTGAAAATTCATGAATCTTGAATAGGCATACTCTCGAATCTCGAATTGTTCGAGATTCAGGGGTCTTCGGAAACTAGTGTTCATTGAAAACATTCCTATCCAAAAAAAGGTTATAACAATGAGTATGTTGTTTACAATTGCGATGTCGCGTTGAAAACATATGAAATAATGAATTGTTATTTCCTGATTTATGCTCATGCTGACTTTCTAGTTTATGAGAACTTGTTATTGAGTTGATAATTTGCCATTTAACATACTAACCTTGTTTGTTTGTCCTTTGATCTTAGATGGCGTCCTCGCTTGTGAAACGCGCTGCTTCCGGTCTCTTGAGGATCAGATCAGTCACTTCATCATCACGTCTATTAATACAAATAAGCCGTAAAAACGTTTTGTCGATAACAAACGTAAAATCATATTAACGAAACAAATAAAATACGTAAATGGTTTGAACTAATAGTTTTCTAACATATTCACATTTTCACATAAAACACTAAAACAAGTATAAGTGATTTTATGATCTAGATATATATATGTACAACAACTAGTGTTTACATATTGGCTTAACAAGTATAAGTGATTTTATGATTTAGATATATATGTACAACAACTAGTGTTTATATATTGAGTTAACACATACTTAAGCTAAGTATACTAAAATGGGTAAAACAAGTATATACTAAAATGGGTAAAAACAAGTATATACTAAATAGATAAAAACTAGCAAATGGTTTTGACCCATAACCCATGGTTTTATATATACCACTTAACCAAGTTCAATGTATCCTTAAGGTACATTGTATCTAGATAGAAAACCATGGATCAACCCATAACCCATGACCCATGACCCATAGCTAAAAATACCCATGGGTAAGAGGGCGTTCCACGGATCCCTAGCTTTGTGCTAGCCGGATCCCAAGTGGAAGGGATCCGTGGGATCCGGGGAATAGTAGGATTTTTCCTCTATAAATAGTGAGCCATTTCTTCATTATTTCTAACCCCTTTCAAGCCTCTTTCTAACACACTTTCCCCGAAGTTAGATCTCACTAACCTTAGATCCAAGAGATCTATGTTTGTAGTTTTGTTTTTGTGTGATCTTTTAGGTTCCTCTTAAAGGCAAGATCACCACCTTTGAAGTCGAGCAAGCTCAAGTTCATGAGTTGCTATGCTTCCTCATCATCAAGGCTACTGAAGTCCTCTTGTTGATGATTCCTTTCTTTCTTCAAAGAAGTGTAGTGTTGAAGACATTAGTGAAAGATGTCTCAAGTTTCAAGACGAAGATATTAGTGAAGGGTATCTATCGTCTATAGGATAAGCACTTGTGGTAGGTGTTTAGAAGTCAAGACAAAGAAGCATTAGTGAAAGGTGCTTAGAAGTCAAGACAAGGAAGCACTAGTGAAAGGTGCTTAGAAGTGAAGACACAAGACATTAGTGAAAGGTGTCTTGTAGATCTAGTCAAAGGCATTAGTGAAAGGTGCCTTAGATGTACATTCGATATGGTGTGTTTCGATGTACAAGATAGACTAGTATAGGATCCAAGGATATTGATATCCTTGATGATGTTGTAAAGGAGTAGATCTCCTTTGGGATTAGTCGTTGGTGTAGTGTGGTAGTAGTTCCTCCATTGCAATAGAACTAGGTGCTTAGCCTAGTACCTAATAAAAGGTAGGCGACGTTGTGAAGGTGTAGTTCACCTAAGGTGTAAAAAGAACTAGGTACTTAGCCTAGTACCTTATAAAGGGTAGGCGACGTTGTATAGGAGTGGTTCACCTTGGAGTGAAAGAACCCGGTGGTTAGCCTAGTACCGAAAAAAGAGTAGGCGGCGTTGTGAAGGCTTCTCCGCCATAAGGAGCTTGGTGTAGTGATTACGAACTCTCGAGTAGGTGACTCGGGGAGTGGAGTAGGGCAAGGAAGGTGACCTTGTAGCCGAACCACTATAAATACTTGTGTTGTGGTTTTGTGCTTCTTACTCTCTTCTTTCATTACATATCTTTTATATGCTTGTTTATCAACATCCAACACACACAACCAAATAGATTGACATAAGTCAATCTAAATAGTTTAAAAGGAAGTTTTAATTGGTAAAACTATTCAACCCCCCCCCCCCCTTCTAGTTTTCCACAATTGGTATCGAGCCGTTACCAAGTTTCTTGAAGTATATTGTACTTTAAAACTTGATACGATCCATAGTTAATTGAAAACTACAAAGAAGGTTTTTTTATAAAAACAAACACCATGTTTTTCAAAAACGATATGTTTGGATGTTGATTTGATAAACAACATTTTTTTTTATCTTTTCACTTAATTGCACTAATCTTCTTTGTGATGTTGATTAGTCAAAGCTCATACCACCAAGCTTTAGGAGTCGCTTGGTAACAAGAATACCTTCCTTAAGAAGGTATCTTAAACTATGAAAGGGCCGGGAATTGTCTAAGTGACATTTGTCATTTGTAAAGACATTCCTAAGTGCATTCGAGGTATGACTTTTTACTTATATCTAAATGATATTAGTTTAGTATATAAGTGTTATTTTTTAGGCATTTATTTGAGTAGATTTTTGTGTTTACACATGATTTACATGTAGCTTCGTTAGGAAGCCTTTTTCTCACATTCGTGTTATATTTCTCGTCTATAGTCATAGTATATAGAGCTTATGTTTTATTTCTTTTAATCCTATAATAAAACAAAACACAATTTCAAAATTCCTCCTTCCCTATTTATAAACCCACTCGGCGCCACTTTATCCAATCCTCACTTTTCAAATTTTCCAATTTCAAAAAAATTCCCTCTCATTCAAAAACTTCATCTTCCTCCTCATTCCATCTCATCCGAAACCAAGAAGATCCGTCATCAACATGGTTTACATCGCACTCGTGCTCATCGCCCTAACACTCATCGCACTTGTGTTCCCTACGATGAAGTTCACATACGGCGACATTTACTTTGTGTTGTTAATCTATATTGGGATTATATACCCAATCCTTTATATCATTCTAAGTATTGAAATGCAATATTATTAATAATCTAGTTTATCTATGTTATTTTTATCATAATGTGTTTATCTCTTTTTGATCTATATGTGTTATATTCCTTCGTGATACATTAGAAGTCATGTATGCATGCTAAAAGAAAATGTAGGATAAAACATACTTCGTGGTATAAAAACCGTAAAACCTATGTTTTTATCAAAACTGGTTCATTACTCTGAGATCCACGGATCCCGAAGTTATACTAGCCGGATCCCTTTTGAAAAGGAACCGTGGGATCCGTCCTCTTGGAAAACAGTTTGTCATGCAAATTAAAAACTACTTTTCTTCTAAAAAGTAATACTTCACTAATGTGTCAAAATAATAAGTAAGTTAAGTGTTTCTATTGTTAAAAACCATTGTTAATAAAAATCTAATAAAAACGTTAGATAATCATTGGTTAACTACAATCATCACTTTCTATTAACTCGTCTTTTCTCTAGATTTAACTATGACGCATGAATATGAGTTTGATTTTTCACTCACTAGCGTCTACACTCCGAACATCTCTCTCGAACCCAACACACCTGGCAATCATGTCCGTGGGTTCAATAATCTCGAAAACCATCACTTCCATGAAGGACGTATTGTAGACACCTCTCTACAATTCGAAGAAGGTATCAATACCTCCTTCCGAGCCATAGGACTAGAATGTCTTCTTGAAATCAACGAGAAGATATGTCTAAGGTTCATAATGGAATTCTTCCGTCAAGTGGAACTCGTTCGTAATGAGGATCGCTCTCTATCTCTTTGGTTTTATATCAAAAACCAAAAATTTACTTTAAGCCTTGGGCATTTTGCTCACATCCTCCGAATTCCAAACCATGGACAATGTGCCTTCACCGAAGATTGGTCTCTTGATTCTCTCTTCAACTTTCGTGAAGAAAATAGTCCATATTCCTCACACATACCCTCTCTGGAAGATTTACATCGCATTATATGCAAACCTCGACCATATTACTCTGATCCAAACATTATCTTCACACGGGACATCCGAGAAGATTACAAGCCTCTTGCACTCATCTTGCGTGAGAATTTTTGGAGTCTTAGGGGAAATCGAGAAATTCTTCCCGCTTGTTGTGCTTCACATGTTTATGCTTGTTTGCTAACACAACAACCATACAATCTCGCCTACTTCTTCGCAAGGCGAATTGCAAACCTTCAAGGCTCCAAGAATAAACTCATTCCATATGGAATGTTCTTGACGCACCTCTATCACAATGTCATGCACTTTCATCCTCAATTTCAAAGTCCGTTATACGTACTTGTGAACAAGATGATGGAACCGCTAAACATTTCCCTCATGAAGACGTTCTTCATTCCTATATCCGTCAACACTCATCAACCTTTTGATGATCCATCTAGCGAAAACACTTAAGCAACTTAGTACTCCAAAATAGGATCAATTCTCTTGTACTCATGCTTTATTAAATGTAATCCAATTTCTTTTATGAAATAAAACATCTTACATTTGATATCTTAGAACTCCCTTTAGACTATCCTTGAGATATAATGCATTGTCAAGATCATTGCATACCTTTAGTAAAGGTTCTGCCTAGCAGATAGACGGATCCCAAATGTTGTACTAAACGGATACCTACTTTTAGGGAACCGTGGGATCCGTGAGACAGAAAATGCAATTGAAAGCATTGTATTTCAAACACATCCTTAGAACACCTCACACTAAGCTAAACATAGTGTCTTAAGGCAAATTAAGTCCTTATCAAGATAGGTTGATCCTTCCTACTCACACACAACTCACCTAGAACACACTCTAAGACTCTTGTAGATCTACCATTTTATTTTTAACCCATTACTCTTCCGCTCTCAAACTCTCACTTCATTTTCTACTTGATCCTTCGCATCTAGCTTTAGAAATGTCTCGATTATGGCATAATTGCTCATTAATCATTCTCACCTCAAAATTAATCAAAGTTGATCAAATTCTAGCTTTTTCATCTCTAAAGCCTTTAGGATACTTTCCTAATCACAATCCTAAAACACAACCTGATCTCTAGGATCATTTAGTTTCAATTGACACTCCAAATCTTTAGTATCATTCTTGCTCATTCATTGGTACTCTTGAAAGTTCCAAATCCTTCCATAAAAGACAATCATTAGCTACAACACTCATTGCCTTCAAACACTTAAGCACCCCTTCATTTAAAACACTTAGGAGGACTGAAACACTCAAGATGATATAGGTCTAGGATCTTAGAAACATCATTTCCACTCTTTCATAATCTGGCTGACGCGGATCCCTAGGATTAGCCTAGCGGATCCCTCCGAGAAGGCAGGTGGGATCCGGATGACGATCTATGACAAATCTTGCTAAAATAATCATTTCAACTCATCTTCCTAACTCAAACACTCCATCTCATCTTAAATGAGTTCCTAGAATAGCACAACCTCTGTAGTTGACTCTCGTGCATGCTAATCATCACATTCCAATGAATCTTAGTGGCTTAAGGCTTAAATGCACTTGCCAAATCTCTTAGTTTATAAACCACCTTGTTAGGACATCCATAGTCATCACTCTCATCCTAACATTCAGCCCTTGCAACCTCTTAAAATCATCCCATCATGAGGAAAACCCCAAGTAGCAACTTATCCACCAAAGAACCACCCACGAAAAAGGCTCGTGTTATACACGAAATCTCTTCAACCGAATCATCTCCGGTCAAGCCAACAAGTGATAGGATCCTCCCTTATCATCCTTGGTCGAGCCATTTTCAAATGAGGAAAACCCCAAGTAGCAACTTCTCTACCACTACTATCATCCTTGGTCGAGCCATTTTCAAATGCGCCTCCACCAATCCCTCCATCATTTGAAGCTCCACAAGCCGCTTCACTTGATCCGTTGCATCAAGCCATTTCATTTCATCCACCACCACTACCTAGCCATGACAAAGATTGCTATCATTGTCAACATGTTGAAAGTTTGATACATGAAGTACGAGAAGACCAACGTTTCATGTTCTATCATCTCCTCGAACGTTTCGACGAGATCAAACCTAAACAAAAATTGAGCTAGAAGATTTTAGTGGTGTCCTAGCATCAAGCGTTAGTTGGTTTAGAAATTCCTAATCATGTATTTTCTTATTTTAGTTTTTAGAGTCATGCATGTCATAACTCTAGTTTTATTAAATGGAACTACATGCTACTTGTTATTTTGTTGAGCATATGTTTACCTTGTATTCATATCTCATTTATGTGATAACATTACTTGTTACATCACCTTTACTGAAATTTATCAGCTAATACGGATCCCTCAGAATAGCTGTTGGGAATTATGTGAAGTATGGATTATGCTGAACTTACTGCTGAAGGGATTCTACTGAAGTGTATGGATTCTACCGAATACATAATTCTGCTGAAGCTTTATAGTTATTAGTTTGTTTCTGCGGAAGTTATTATTCCGTGTTTAGTATATTTAGTTTGGATATACATGAGCTTTATTAGGAAGTGATTGTGTATATCTTATTTAGTTTTATGTTTATTCGTTTCTTGGGAAACGGTTTAGGGTTTTGTTTAGGGTTCCTTGTCTATAAAAGGAACACAATAGTATGAGTTATGTACCGATTGGAAAAACAAAGTTTTAGTTAATATAAAGATCCATAGAGGATCACAGAGTTCTTAGTTATTTGTGTTACTTGTGTTTATATTTCGCTACTAAATACAAGTTGCGAGATTGTCTTTTCTGTGCTTGTGATTACATAGGCATAGCTAACGATCCACGAGCTCAAGATCTATCAAGGTCTGCTAGTTTCAACAAGTGGTATCAGAGCCTCGTGAGAGTCTCTATGATACTAAGAGTCATTCTTTGCTTTAATCCTTTCAATCACTACATTCTTCACCATGTCCGGAGTTGTGGGCGATGTTGAAGTTGCCAACAACAATAACGGTGCCTCCCTACAAAACTTAGTCTATCCAACGGCAATGCTAAATTTCCATACTTGAAGAGAGAAGAGTATGACCTATGGGCCATGCAGATGCAAAACTGGATTTCCAACATTGATTGGAATCTCTGTTCAATCGTCGCGAGAAGGGAAACAACTTAAAAGGACAACCATCGATCCCGATGGTACTGTTGTCATTGCTCCTCCAAAATCTGTGATGAGATCCTGGCGGTTCAAAGAGAGCACAAGGTGAGAACTATACTCCTTCAGGCGATACCTCAAGATCACTTGAGTGATTTTTATTATATGGGAGATGCTAGGGATATATGGTTGGCGATCAAGGCTAAGTTCGGAGGGAATGAGGAGTCTAGGAGAATGAGAAAGTCCATCTTTGCGACAACAGTTTCAAGACTTTCAAATCTCCCAAGAGGAAGGAATTCACAAGGGCTACGACAAGTTTCACAAGATCTTAAGTCAGTTAAAGTCACTCTGAGCAAAGCCGGATAATGATGATTGTAATTCTAAGTTCTTGAGGTCATTACCTTCATCCTGGCTACAAGTAAGCATTGCTTTAAAAGCTAAAGGTGGTTTGGATATGCTTACTTTTGATGAGTTGTACAACAAACTTAAAGCTCTTGAACATGATGTAAGAAGTCCTTATCGGTCATCATCCACTACTAGTCGCACAGCCTTTGTTGGGGCATCTACCCCAAAGATGATCCATGCTCCAAATCCAACAGAGTATTACTCATCCTCATCTTATTCTGGTGCTTCATCTAGTTCTCAACAAAGAACTAGTGGGGTAATGGAAGATGTACTTGGATCCTTCTTTGCTGATTATGATCCTCAGCAGCAACTTACATATGAGGATTTCGATCAGGTGGATCCGCTTGAGATGGAAGAGATGAAGTTAAAGTGGCAGGTTGCTATGCTTTCTATGGACATCAAAAAATTTGAAAGAAAGGCTGGAAGGAAGTTCGGATTTTAGGGAAGAGATCCAGCTAGGTTTGACAAAAAGAAGGTCAAGTGCTTTACATGTCATCAAATGGGTCACTTATCCAGAGAGTGCAAGACGAAAACGGTGATGAGGTGAATTACTCTTCCTATCGCAGAATCGGAGGGATCTTTGGAAAGGCCTCAGCAGCTTTGGTTACTCTTGATAAAATTGTGGATTGGACGTAACATGAGCAGGAAAATGATGATGGTCTTGATGGTAACAATACTGGGTTGTTTGCAAGTTGTCCTTCAGAGGACAGGCATGATCAGATTGCATTGATGGGCATCTCTCAGGTACAAAACTGTGTGTTTGGTTGTAGTGAGCGTTATAATGAACTCAAAGAAGCTTATGATACTTTGAAACCTACATATAATGAATGCTATGTTGAGGTTGATGCTTATAAACATGCTTTAAAAACATTAGAAAGACAAAAGGTTTGGTTTCAGAAGAATCAAATAGCTTATGATGAAAAAATTAGGATATTAGAGAGTGATCTTGAATGTTCTAATAATGAGTTAAAAAGGTCTGAGAAGTTGAGAGCAGATGTAGAGTCAGAGAATCTAGAATTGAAAAAGAAACTTGATGAGGAGATAGCTAGGCATAATGAATGGCAAATGAATGGGAACAAACTAGCCAGTCACATATATGGTAGTCAATCTGTGACTTCTACAATAGGTTTAGGTTTTCAAAAGTATGTAGGGCTAGAAGCTAGGAATGATGGGCGTAAATCTACACCAGCAGGCTTAGCTAACTTTGTCAAAGAAGGTGACCTACATGCTGTACGTGGACCTATTAGAGGTGAGCACATGCCAATTGACCTTTCTATTTCTACTGACTTTGATGGATCACACCATCTCTATGGCATAAAGTCAAAAGACTTGCGGACCACGAAACATCTTCTAATGACTTTGTCACTTGTGTTAACAGTGACAAGTCCTCCGACAAGGGTCCACGAGTGTGATTCAAATGACAAGTCGACCTTCCCAAGTCCGACCTTCCCAAGTCTTCACCCCCCACTGCACCCAAGACTACCTATAAGCATGTCGAGTTCGCCAAGGAATCAACTTCCAAGACAGTTCACTCACGAAGACACTGTTTTCTAATTCTTTGCATAATAATTACATTAAAAACAATTCTTTTCATGGTTCGGTTTGAATACTTACGCTTGTAATAGAACATCTTTTGGTTTGAATAAATCTTCTAAACAGAAGACATGTTTTGTGTGTGGAAGTAAATTTTATTTAATTAAGGATTGTGATTATCATGAGCAAAGAATGAGTAGGTGTGGTGATTCTAGGACATCTAGACCAATGTGGACCAATGTTAATGCAATACCACCTTATGTTCCACAAGCATCTTATACCGATTCTCCTTTTACTTGGAGAAGATCTTTTGCTAAACCATATGTGCAACCAACAAGTTCCTATTTTAATAATGGTTTTGTCACGGATATGTTGACAATATGAATCTTGGGAAAGGGTATTGGGATACTGTCAAGTTCTCGGCAGGTTGTTCTTGGAATCAAAAGGGACCTAAATTTCAATGGAAACCCAAGAACAATAGTGGATCTTTTACATCTGCTTGGCATAAATTAAATGATCCACAAGGCAGGTTCAAGTCAGCAATGACTTGAGCCTCCATAGTGTAGTAATATTTTGTATATTTTTGTTGTTGTTGTAGGATCATCCCCTTAAGCATAAGGATATTGGAATTGTTGCGGTTGGTTGTTCAAGGAGTATGTCTGGAAACAGGGATTTAATGCATAACTTTGTACCTATAGAAGGTGGAGGCAATGTGACCTTTGGTGGAAGTGATGGGAGAATTACTGGAAAAGGAACCATCAAAACACCTCAACTGGATTTTGAGAATGTATACTTTGTCAAGGAACTCCAACACTTTAACTTGTTCTCGATCTCACAAATCTGTGACACCAAGAACAAAGTACTCTTCTCGGAGGATGAATGTCTTGTCTTTGTCTAAAGACTTCAAACTCCCAGAAGAAACCTCAATTCTGCTGAGAGTTCCTCGAAATCACAATCTTTATACATTCAACTTAACTGATGTTAAACCAGAAGGTGATTTAACTTGTTTGGTGGCCAAAGCATCCCTGGATGAGTCTACCAAATGGCATAGGAGGATGGCTCATGTGAACTTCAAGACCATAAACAAGCTCTCTAAAGCGAGTCTTGTGGAAGGTCTTCCTTTCAAAGTTTTCACCAATGATCATAATTGTGTTGCACGCAACAAAGGAAAGCAACACGAGCCTCATACAAAGTCAGTCATTCTTGCTGCGAGCATCATTTGAACCTCTTCACCGCTTCATATGGATCTTTTGGTCCAACTCAAATAAGAAGCATAGATCACAAGTATTTTTGTTTGGTTATCAGCGATGGCTTTAGTAGATTTTGTTGGGTATTCTTTCTAAGGACTAAAGATGAAACATCGCAAGTACTGAAAGACTTCATTACCCTTGTGGAAAATCAGTTAAACAAGAAGGTTAAAGGAATCAGGTGTGATAATGGGATAGAGTTCAAGAATGTTGTACTTATAGAACTCTGCAGGTCTAAAGGTATTAAAAGGGACTATAGCACTCCAAGAACCCCACAACAAAATGGGGTGGCTGAAAGGAAAAATAGGACCTTGATAGAGGCTGCAAGATCTATGCTAGCAGACTCTAAGTTACCCACTATGTTTTGGATTGAAGCTGTTGGCACAGCTTGTTATGTGTTGAACAGGGTATCCATTACTAGACCTCACTACAAAACACCATATGAACCTTTGTTTGGGAAAGTTCTTGCTATCCATTACCTCAAACCTTTTGGCTGTCAAGTGGCAATTCTTAATACTAGTGATCCACTTGGTAAATTTGATGATAAGGCTGATGATGGTTATATTGTGGGCTATTCAGCTCATAGTAAAGCTTACAGAGTGTACAACTTGTCTGCTAGGAAGATAGAGGAGACTTTGAACCTGAGATTTCTTGAAGATAAGCCTAATGTTCAAGGACAGGGTCATGTGTGGTCTTTTGACCTTGATTACTTAACTGATTATTTGGGTTATTCTAGATATATGGCTAACCAAAATGCAGGTTCTCAAGAGTCTCCTACTAACAATGCAGGTACATTGGATGCTGATTCTGACAGTGAGTTTGAAGATGTTGAACAACCTATTACTGTGCCTTCTTTCTCCACTAACAATTTTGCAGGAGATGCTACTAAAGATGATGCTGATAAGAGTGATGATGATTCACAATATGCTGAAGACCTTGCTAGGTTAAAGAAACGAGAGTATCACTAACCTAGAAGTCGAGAGAAATGCCTTGAGGAGAGTGCAAGAGAAACCATCAGTGGAAACAATTATTCTGCTGAAAGTGATCCTGTTTCTCCTATCATCTCCAAATCTCCTGAAGGACATGTTGTTTCTACTCCTATTTCTACTAGAGAGTCAACAGACCTTGGAGAACCTTATACACGTTTTCCAAAACCTTCTGATCTTGGTCATCATCAACCAAAAGCTGGCATCTTCACCTCACCTTCCTATGATACTGACTTTGAACCCACAGTAACTAATCTTGATTCCTCCATTGATGTCAACACCACTGCTACTAAAAGGATCAACAATGCTCATCCACAGTCCAATATTATTGGTGATCCTAATGCACCTGTTAGAACTAGGGGCACTGTGACAAGTTCTAAATATGGTCAAGTGGCTTTTATCTCTTATGTCTCCAATCAACAAAGAGACAATCATACGTATGAACATTGTCGTTTGCTGTTTCTCTCTCAAGTGGAACCAACCAGTGTTACTCAAGCCCTTGAAGATTCCAGTTGGCTTGAAGCAATGCAGGATGAAATGCAACAATTTCAAAATCAGCAGGTTTGGATCTTGGTACCACTACCTGAAGGCAAGTATGCAATTGGGACCAAATGGATTTTGAAGAATAAGAGAGATGCAAGAGGTGTTGTGATAAAAAACAAAGCTAGATTAGTTGCTCAGGGTTATCGCCAAAAGGAGGGAATTGACTATGATGAGGTGTTTGCACCTGTTGCTAGAGTTGAAGCCATTCGGATATTTTTGGCTTATGCATCCTACATGGGTTTTATGGTATATCAAATGGATGTTAAAGGTGCTTTCCTGTATGGAGAAATAGAAGAGGAGGTTTATGTCACTCAACCTAAAGGATTTGAAGATCCATATCATCCTAATCATGTTTACAAAGTAGTCAAAGCTCTCTATGGACTTCATCAGGCACCCAGAGCTTGGTATGCTAGGCTTTCATCATTTCTGCTGAAGCATGGTTATAGACGAGGTGCAATTGATAAGACACTTTTCCTTAAGAAGAATTCCACAGACATTATTCTTGTGCAAGTATATGTGGATGATATTATTTTTGGATCCACAAAAAAAGCTTGGTGCAGGGAGTTTGAGGAGCTTATAAAGGGAGAGTTTTAGATGAGTGCTATGGGGGAGTTGACTTTCTTTTTGGGTCTCCAAGTTGTAAACGATGGTATCTTTATCGGTCGGGACAAATATGTGAGGACATCTTGAAGAAGTTTGGTATGGAAAGTGTAAGGACTGCCACTACACCTTATGAAGCTCCAAAGACAAAGACCATCAATGAAGCGGATCCTCCGTGAATGTTCATTTATCTGGTCTATGATTGGATCTTTGATGTATTTAAACTTCAAGGCCCGATATTACTTTTTTTGTGAGTGTTTGTTCGAGACATCAAGTTACTCCACTTACTTCCCATCTCAATGCTGTTAAGAAGATCTTTAAGTACCTCAAAGGCCAACCTCATCTCGGCCTTTGGTACCCAAAAGAGTCTCCTTTTAAGTTGGAAGCTTATAGTGATAGTGATTATCTTTGGTGCAAATCGGATAGGAGGTCCACCACTGGAGGTTGCCAATTCCTTAGAAAGAGATTGATTTCTTGGCAATGCAAGAAACAGACTATAGTGGCTACCTCATCTACTGAAGCGATGCGTTCTTGCTTTGCTAATTCTGTGGACGGGTTCTTTGGATACAAAATCAATTGTTGGATTATGGGTATAACTTCATGAACACAACAATTTTATTGATAATCAAAGTACCATATGCATTGTTAAAAATCCAGTTTTTCACAATCGAACAAAACATATTGAAATCAGGCACCACTTTATAAGAGATGCATATGATAAACATTTGATAAAAATGGCTAAAATTCACACCGATAATAATGTGGCGATTTGTTAACAAAGGCTTTTGATGGACCAAGGTTTCAATACCTTGTGGTTCATATCGGTATGCTTAATCCTTAACCGCAAAGTTTAAGGAGGCATAGGCCTCGGGGAGGCATATGCCTCAGGGAGGATTGTGTACACTTTGCATGTTTTTATGTAATTTTGTAGGTTTTTATGTATACTTTTGGTTTGTTTGCTTTTCACTAACACTAACCAAACTAATGTTATCTTAGTTTGTTTTTTCTTGTTAGTTTGTGTGTTTCTCTGTGTTTGTTCTGTTTTGCAGATTGGTTATTCAAGTTGGAATTTACCATGGTTATTATTTGGAAAATGGTCAAGAAAGCTCTAAAGTTTGTTTCTACTTAATTCAAAGTGCTGAAGTGAGCTATTTGTTTCTACTGAAGACAATGTACTGAAATTGTTCATTCATTCAAGAGAAAGCAGGTTTACGACTGACTACAGTACAATCAACATCAAATGCAACTACATGATCTACTAATCCTAATCTAGTACATATCATCTATTCCAACATCTAACATAATGTTGAATATGCATGATCGCTCACATCTTTCACACTAGATGCTGGATATGCGTTTGTGAAGTCTTGTATAACCACCCATTCTTTCTATCTCGATGGGTGGAGATGCATAACTACTATGATGAGGATGCTAAGGATCAAAATGGAATGGATGGATTGATGAAAATGGTGATGACGACGATGACCACGCATGATGATGGAGAAAAATAATATGTCCTTTGTGGTTCATCTATTGATTTCAACCAAAATGCAATCAATCCACCATCTTTAAGCATTTCCTCTATACGATGTGGGTTGATACACCAAAACCTGGTGCAGAAAGACCGAGAACCACCTCTCTATCTTTAGGGAGAGGCGGATTTCTGGCTCGTAGCCTTCGTTGAGGCTGAGGTGCTGGAGGTTGGGAGTAAGATGTTCTCTCCTTACAGGAGTCATCAGAATCATCAACGGCAAGGGAAGGCACATTCACAACAGCAAGGGGAGGCTCGTTCACTCTCTTTGAAGTTGTTTCCTCATCTGAGTCTTCAAAAGGTGATACATAAGAACTTATGGATGAGTTGTCTTCACCATCGCCTTGATTGCTTGACAAATAATTCTTCTTCCACCTCTCAAGACTGCTTATGGAGGATGCATTGTCATCATATGAAAGGGTGATTGGGGTGGAACTACTCATGGTTGATTGTGATTAATTTTGGAGCATTGATGAAATTAGGGTTTGTGATGATATTTGGGGTTTTTGATGAAGAGTTATGTGTGCATTGGGATTGTTTTATAGACAGTTTCAAGACTTGATGAGATTTAATGCGTATGGGTGAAACAAAAAAGATATTTACTTGAAGCTTCTTGAATACGTGATCTATTTACTGTGTCGGTATTCTTATTGAGAATGGCTAGTGTTTCTACCGAAGTTGAAAGTTAAATTGGGTAAAAGTAGCGATTACCGCGTCGGCATTGGTCAACTATTTAACCAAAATTGGGAAACTACTACTTATTCACTATTTGCATATATTCGTCTCAAATTAAACGATTTCCTCTTTACTCTCGTTCAAAACACTTCCACTTGTGTGAATCTTAACCCTAACTTACAATTTTTCTCATGGCGCTTCAATTAAAACATGATCATAATAAAGTCGCTTTTCTGGGAACGGCTAAGGGTGATGAGTTGTATAGACCAATGGTAGAATTCTTAACGAGGTCCAAGATTCATTATGCTTTAACGCATTCTCCTAATGCGATTTATGAATCGTTGGTTACTCAATTTTGGGCAACTGCTACAAAACGGAGTGATACAGAGATTGTTGCAGTGATTGACGGAACAGAGCATGTGGTGACTGAGGAGCGGATTAGAAGTCAACTTCTGTTGGGATATGAAAGTGCTGAAGATATCAAAGTACTGAAGATATGAAAGTACTGTAAGCTGAAAAGAACTGGAAGATGTCAAATAGTCAAAGTCTTGCTAAATGAAAGAGTCAAAGTAATGCAAGAGGAAGTCAAAGTATCTGCTAGAACAAATAAACTGTTATATTCGTTTATGGAAAGTATTGTAGATTACTTGTCGTATAAGGTTATCAATTGTAAACCGACTAGGATATCCTTGAGCCTATAAAAGGACTCCTAGATTGGCATTAGAGGTACGATTTCAGAAAAAGAGTTTTAGAGTTTACAAATTAGAGTTTAGAGAAAAGTTCGATTATCTTAAAAGTTGTATTAGAGTATGCATAATAAGCGATTTAGAGTTTGTTAATAAAGTTTTTCTTCTTAGCTTTGTTAAGTAAATTCCGCGTACTTAATAAAGATTGCTCGGTGTTTCTTTGTTAATAACTTAGGATTTATCCGAGGTTATTAAACCTTAACAAGCTAGTTAAGTTAGTTTGATTAAAGTATATCGATCCAACAAGTGGTATTAGAGCTTGTGTGGAAACTCTGACTAGGAAGAAACCCTACTTCAACTATATTCAAGATGTCGTGAAGTGCATCAACTCCTATCAGAGGTATGTTCTAAGTGTCATGATTTTTATCAAAAAGTACTTAATGCTTATGTTTACTGAAAGAGATAAGCGTATTAAGGCTAGGTGCGAGGTAGCGAGGTTATCAAATTACTTTAGAGTCTATGGAAGCTAAAATCATAACACATGAAAATAATGAAATGGCTTGGGCTGAAAAGTATGAACAACAAGATTACCAGTTAAAACTTAGTGAATGGAAACTAAAAGCGTAAAATTGCTGAAATTGAGAAATTAACTAAGGAAAGAGATGATTTGTTAGCTAAGTTTGTTGCTTGGGGTGAAGCTGGTTTGTCACATGTTTCTTATGTTCAAAAACAACAAAGAGCTTATCTTAAAACTGGATTAGGTTTTGGTATGGATTTTAGTAAGATAGAAGAAAACCAATCTAGTAATCAGGATGAAGGTGAGTATGAGGATATAACCACTAGTGATGAAGAACTCATTAATTATGTAGATACATCTAGTAATGATGGTTCATTAAGTGACTCACCTCCTGCATATAAGAAAGACAATGGTTATCATGCTGTTCCTCATCCTATTAATCATCAACCTGGCTTTGATACCAATTGTTAAGATCGTTTATAAGCTCAGCTAGGGATCAATAACAAAGATAAATAACATGATACGCAGCGGAATAATCAAAACAATACTTTGTTATTGAACAAGGTTTTCAATCACGAACACTAATACTCTAATATAGACGTTTATAGGAACACGTCTACTAACTAAACTAATAACCTAGGCGTTTACATGATCATACGCCTAGGATACACTAATCTAAAACCAATACCCTAGACGTTCTCCCCTAACGTCTAGGCTAAACACACACCTTTTAGTCGACTACATTATTGGAAGACTTAATTAAAAACCTACACCTATGTCCTCTTTATATACTAGAGGATAAGGACTAAATAATAAAACTTTCATTGCAAGCAAGTCCTTCCATCTTTTAGTAGGTTTCCTTCTTGTCATATTAAGTCCCTCTTGTTTCATCCTTTTTGTCTTTATCAACTCAAACGTATAATTCCCAACAACTTCATTTGGATGATCAGAATGGGATTTATCATTCTAATGCTGCTGTGGTACTTGATGGGCTAAGAGCAATTGGATATCAAGGTACAAGGACTGACATGTGGTTAAAGAATCAGCTTTGTCCTATGTGGAGGTTTCTGGTTCATACATTGCTTGATGTTTAAGCAATAAATCAGGAGGATGGGATCAGTTTTCTACTTAATTGGGATGTGGTATTATATGTCTATCTCAGGGTTTAACTTATAATTTTTCTAGGTTTATTTTCGATAATATGGTTGAGAATATAACTAGGAAAAAGACCAAGTTTTTGATGTACCCTAGGTTTTTACAAATGATATTAGAAGTGTCTACCCAAACCCAAGCCTTTTATCCCATAGGAGCTTTATCTTCTAAGCTATTTGCTTCAATGAGAACTAAGTATGAGGGTACACATCATCCTTTGCTAGCAGCTATGTTGCCTCAAAATAATGAAGCTGCTGATGAGGATAATGTTGTTGATGATCCATCTTCTACCAATACTACTGATGGTAATCCTTCAGTTGCTATTGATGAGGGCCCTTACACTCTCTGAAGCATCTAATATTTCTTCTGACCTACCTCCATCTATACTTTCACCTAGACCTAGTCCTAGTCCACCACCTACTCAAGTTTCTCTTGATGAGGTTGTTCATGATTCTGATAGATTGCCAACACCTAGTCCTATTAGGAATCAATTTGATGAAGGATTTCCTAATTTTGAGCATGTTCATATTTCTCCTGAAAGGCCCAATGAAGCTCCCATTACCACTGAGATCTCAGCTGGTGGAGCTGAGGACTTTATTACACTGACATCTGTGTATGCTCTAGTGAACAGGTATGTGGCAGATGTTGCTGATCTCAAGAAGGAGCTTATAGAGACCAAGTCTACTCTTGGTGATCAGATTGTGGTGTTGCAGAATAAAGTTAAGAGCTTGGAAGAACAACTTGGAAAAAGGGGCAAACGGAGAGTTTTGGTTTCTTCTGATGAGGAGCATGAAGAGTCTCAGCTTGCATCACTAGGAATCTTGGCTGATGCAGCTCTAACTACTCCTGGTTCTTCTCCTATTGCTACTGAGTCTTCATAGAAAAAGGAACCTATTCGATACACTAGCAAACGAAAAAGACAATATCTGCATAAGGAATCCACTGAAGCTTCTAAGGAACCAAGTGTTGATGTAGTATCTGCTGATGTTCAAATGGAGGATGTTGCTACTGAACATGGTCAAGCTTATTTTGTCCAAGAACAAATAAGTTCTCAACCTTCAGCAGATGATTATGCAGTGTTTGTTGCTGGACGAAGTTATAATCTGGATTCTAATACTGAAGTCTTTTCTACACCTGTTGAGGCTCTTTCTCAACATGTTTCTTCTGATGCTAAATTGGATGTTTCTTCTGAAGTTCCTTCTATGGATATTCCTCAAGTCTGTTCTGCTGAGGAGACTACTGATAAAGAGAAGGAAGCAGTGATTGATGCAGTACTTGGTTGGATCATTAAGTGAGCAGAGTTGAAAGAACAAGAAAGAATGTTAGATGAGTGTGCACAAAACAAGAAAAGTGAGGAATTGGCTAAACAGCTAGCAGCTCAGTCTACTTTAATTTTGCCTCCTGAGAGACAAAGGGAACTGGATGAATTGCGTATTCAGATGCCTGCTGCACATTGGGATGTTTACACTCAGCAAGTAGTTTCTAATCCTACACTTGCTCAGAGTATATTAGGTGCAGATTTTGGTAGTGATACTTTTGTGGCTCTAATGATGGCTCGAGGACAACAAATGAAGCAAGAAGCAGATGCAAAAAGGAGAGCTATTGTTGCTCAACGGTATAAAGCAAAAAGGGAAAAACCAATGACTGTAGCTCAGAAGAGAGATCATATGAGGAAAATTGTGAAAAATCAGAGTTATAATACTTCTGGCATGTCATTGAAGCAGGTCTTTGCTTTGTCTGATGATGCTTTGATTAGAAAATATAATATGATTATGAAGTTTTCTTCATCTTCATCTGTTTCTACCTCTTCTTCTACATTGAAAAGGATTGCTGATACTTTAAATGTTCCTAAAGCGAAGAGACCTAAGACAGTTGATATAGTGGACAATTTTGATGTTGTTTCACCTCAGGTGATTTCTCCTGATGTTGCTACTGACGTAACTCCTTAAGCTATTCCTTCTACCGATAAGGTTTCTTCTGCTGAACATTCTATTGTTGATAATTTGGGAGCTGCATTGAGTAAGCAAGATGATCTAAAGGTTGCTAAAGCTAAGAAAGCAAGAGAGCTGCTTGACAGAATGACTTTCTTACGTGATGATGTTTCAACTATATCTACTTCTGCTTCTTCTACTCAAGCTGAAAATGTTCTTGAAGATTCTGAGAAAGGATTATCTGAGGGAATTTATAAACCTGGTAGGAGGAAGAAGGGGATGGTTAAAAGGAAACTTAGTTCCTTAAGGAGATCTGTGAGACTAGCTAGAAAACACCTTTCCAAGAATAGCTCTTTAGATCTCAAGGCTGCTGAGTCAACTTTTATTAAGGAAGGAACTGTTGATGTTTTTCCTGAAGGAACACATTCTGTATTGATCAATTGGACAGCTGGGAAGCTTAATACGTTTATCGATGGATAATTCTACTATACAGTTCAACTTCTTGAAGGAAATCTTTCATTTGGTAGATAAACATGATTTGAAGATCTTTGTATGAACATGTCACTCAGCATTATACTATTCATTCACCACAGGGTTCTGGTTTATATTTATTGGGTGGTCTTCAAGTCTTGTTTGATTCTCATTCTCCAGAGGGTAAAGGGTATTCTATTTGGCAGAATTCACATAAGTGGGAGATTGAGAGTTGGAGATTCTATCCTCTGCCATGTGTTCATGTGGTTCAGACACAATGTGGCATGATTTTGTGTATGTTCTCGGATCAGACGTATCCTTTGTCTGTTTCATTAATGGAAAGATTGCTTAGATAGAAGTTGGAAGTACCTTCTAATCTAGTTGGCAATGATGACCTTCATGCAAAACAATGTGTTGGACTGATTAAAACTCGGCTTCTGCAACATAAAGGTTCATCTTGATTGTGGTATTTTGTATCTTTTGTAATATTTGTTTTCTTTATTTCTTAGTTAAAAAAAAATAAAATAAAATAAAAAAAATAAAATTATTTGAGTATGTCTAACTTTTATTACAGGTCTGTTGTCTCTTTTTGATGGTTATTGACTCACCAGATATACCTTGTGTATGTCAAAGAGTTAGCTAGTCCAAGGGGTACAGCTTTGGTAAAGACGCATCAAATCTGTTGATAGCTGTAATGGTTTGCTTAAAATCATAGGGACTGCAACCACCCATGCTTAATTGCTGAGGGTTGTATGGTCATCATTTCACCATGGGTTATTCCTTTTTGGAATCCAAGAATTGACTAGCCCACTTGTATATGGCATGTGGTAAAGGCATTGGACTACCATATTTGGTAATCAGTTCACCAATTCTAAGAATTGACTAGTCCTGCGCAAACGGCTACAGGTAAAGACATTTCAAATCCGTTCATGGTTGCTGATTTGCTAATAAATCGATGGTTATCGTGTACCATGGTTTTGAACTAAAACATTTGGCTACTCCAGTAGTGATGGCTATTGGTAAAGAGACATCAAATCCATTATTTTCAATGATTCACCTCTCACAGGAGTTAACACACCTGGATGTGATGAGAATAGTTTGAAACTAATATGTTTTGATGTACATGTTGTCATTTGTCGATGCAAAGATATGGAGTTTCAGAGTTTATTCATCAAAGAGATGTTCTTATTTTGATTATTTGCTGCTGGTGTTCGTGTACAATCCTCTGGTGCTGTCTAGTTAAAGATCTATCAAGAAACTGGAACTTAACCAAGTCAAATTCCAGTTTAGGGGAGGATTGTTGGGAATTATGTGAAGTATGGAGTATGCTGAACTTACTGTTGAAGGGATTCTGCTGAAGTGTGTGGATTCTACCGAAGACATAATTCTGCTGAAGCTTTATAGTTATTAGTTTGTTTCTGCGGAAGTTATTATTCCGTGTTTAGTATATTTAGTTTGGATATACATGAGCTTTATTAGGAAGTGATTGTGTATATTTTATTTAGTTTTATGTTTATACGTTTCTTGGGAAACGGTTTAGGGTTTTGTTTAAGGTTCCTTGTCTATAAAAGGAACACAATAGTATGAGTTATGTACCGATTGAAAAAACAAAGTTTTAGTTAATATAAAGATCCATAGAGGATCACAGAGTTCTTAGTTATTTGTGTTACTTGTGTTTATATTCCGCTACTAAATACAAGTTGTAGAGATTGTCTTTTATTGTGCTTGTGATTACATAGGCATAGCTAACGATCCACGAGCTCAAGATCTATCAAGGTTTGCTAGTTTCAACAATAGCTCAAGATCTATCAAGGTCTGCTAGTTTGCAGGAAATTGTGAATTATACTTGCTTTCTAACCTTTGTTTTGTAGTATTTCAATTCACACATGAAGACTTTGACATCCTAAAGCTAGGGGGAGCTTTATATCAAAGCAATACATTGCAAATTACTTACAATACTAGATTTATTTTTCATGACTTCCCATTGCAAAGTTGCAATCATCTAGGGGGAGCACACTCGTCTCTTAAACGAAATTCTTTGCAAACTTAGTTGCAAATGATCTAGATTAGAATTACTTTCTTGACGCCCTTACATAGGGATGGACTCGTCAAGGGGGAGTAAAGACGAGATCTATTCCCGTTACTTGCTCTTTATTTTTTTTATTTTTATTTTATTTCTTTCACATGTTTTTCTTAAAAACGATGTGTTGCTTTCCTTCAAACACTTTTGTTTCGACAAAAAGGGGGAGAAGAAAGTAAAAACTACAAATTCAAACTTTTACAATTTTAGCTTTTCCTTAAAATAATTTTATGTTTTGTCATCAACAAAAGGGGAGATTGTTAATACAAATAAGCCGTAAAAACGTTTATTTATATTTTACGATCTTCTAATGTTTTGTCGATAACAAACGTAAAATCATATTAACGAAACAAATAAAATACGTAAATGGTATGAACTAATAGTTTTCTAACATATTCACATTTTCACATAAAACACTAAAACAAGTATAAGTGATTTTATGATCTAGATATATATATGTACAACAACTAGTGTTTACATATTGGCTTAACAAGTATAAGTGATTTTATGATTTAGATATATGTGTACAACAACTAGTGTTTACATATTGAGTTAACACATACTTAAGCTAAGTATACTAAAATGGGTAAAAACAAGTATATACTAAAATGGGTAAAAACAAGTATATACTAAATAGATAAAAACTAGCAAATGGTTTTGACCTATAACCCATGGTTTTATATATACCACTTAACCAAGTTCAATGTATCCTTAAGGTACATTGTATCTAGAAAGAAAACCATGGATCAACCCATAACCCATGACCCATAACAAAAAATACCCATGGGTAAAGAGGAGCGTTCCACGGATCCCTAGCTTTGTGCTAGCAGGATCCCAAGTGGAAGGGATCCGTGGGATCCAGGGAACAGTAGGATTTTTCCTCTATAAATAGTGAGCCATTTCTTCATTATTTCTAACCCCTTTCAAGCCTCTTTCTAACACACTTTCCCCCCTGAGTTAGATCTCACTAACCTTAGATCCAAGAGATCTATGTTTGTAGTTTTGTTTTTGTGTGATCTTTTAGGTTCCTCTTAAAGGCAAGATCACCACCTTTGAAGTCGAGCAAGCTCAAATTCATGAGTTGCTATGCTTCCTCATCATCAAGGCTACTGAAGTCCTCTTGTTGATGATTCCTTTCTTTCTTCAAAGAAGTGTAGTGTTGAAGACATTAGTGAAAGATGTCTCAAGTGTCAAGACGGAGATATTAGTGAAGGGTATCTATCGTCTATAGGATAAGCACTTGTGGTAGGTGCTTAGAAGTCAAGACAAAGAAGCATTAGTGAAAGGTGCTTAGAAGTCAAGACAAGGAAGCACTAGTGAAAGGTGCTTAGAAGTGAAGACACAAGACATTAGTGAAAGGTGTCTTGTAGATCTAGTCAAAGGCATTAGTGAAAGGTGCCTTAGATGTACATTCGATATGGTGTGTTTCGATGTACAAGATAGACTAGTATAGGATCCAAGGATATTGATATCCTTGATGATGTTGTAAAGGAGTAGATCTTCTTTAGGATTAGTCGTTGGTGTAGTGTGGTAGTAGTTCCTCCATTGCAATGGAACTAGGTGCTTAGCCTAGTACCTAATAAAGGGTAGGCGACGTTGTGAAGGTGTAGTTCACCTAAGGTGTGAAAGAACTAGGTGCTTAGCCTAGTACCTTATAAAGGGTAGGCGACGTTGTGTAGGAGTGGTTCACCTTGGAGTGAAAGAACCCGGTGGTTAGCCTAGTACCGGAAAAGAGTAGGCGACGTTGTGAAGGCTTCTCCGCCATAAGGAGCTTGGTGTAGTGATTACGAACTCTCGAGTAGGTGACTCGGGGAGTGGAGTAGGGCAAGGAAGGTGACCTTGTAGCTGAACCACTATAAATACTTGTGTTGTGGTTTTGTGCTTCTTACTCTCTTCTTTCATTACATATCTTTTATATGCTTGTTTATCAACATCCAACACACACAACCAAATAGATTGACATAAGTCAATCTAAATAGTTTAAAAGGAAGTTTTAATTGGTAAAACTATTCAACCCCCCCTTCTAGTTTTCCACAACGTCTCTATAACACCAAAGTTTTTCTATATGATCAACATGACTCCACAGATAAGTGTATCCTGAAGTGTGATGATAGATATGGACATGCCGTCTGTGATATTGTCAAGGGTGCGTTCATTTGATTTCCAAAACAACTTTTAAGGAAAAAAAGTGTAGATATAAGATATTTGTTGTGTAGTACTTATTTGGCTAAGTCGATTAAACTTGTTTTTAATGATTTTCAGATGTGTTTAGTCATCATCGTTCACCAATTGGGAATATGGCTTGTCTGTTAAACGTGGCAGATGATCGCATTGGATTCACATATGAACCCCGCATGTTACCTAGGTGTAGGGTGGTGGAGGACGACAAAGCCCTATACCTATTCCGCATCATGACAGTAGTCGATGACGAAAGTGCGAAGGAATCTGTTCCTAACAAGGAGCTTGTTCCAAAAAAGGTAACTGTCCGAGATAGGGATTTGGTCCCTATACTTGACTTGTTGAGGGGAAATGAAACTGCACCCTGCGAGTATTACTATCATGTGATGAGGGATTTTGAAGAAGTTAGCCAATTTCTTGAATCCATCGAGGGCGGTTTGCAAACTCCGATTTAGGGTATGCACAATAATAAAATTTAATTTTATATAAACTATGCAGGCACTTTAAGTGGAGCTATTTGATTATCTTTTGCTTTGACCTTTACAGGAAAGAAGATAGATCTCTCTATTTGTAGACTCGTGTCCTTCAACTTGAAAAATCCACAAGCAGTTTATATTATAATAGCGCTAGGGGGCAGCGATACTGACAACCCTTTTGGAGGTTACGCCATTGAGATATTTTTACCGGATAAGTTATACAAGCTTGAGGATCTCAAGGTGGATCAAACTAGGGAGTTATGGGAAATAACTATTCCGAAGAAGAAAGGGAAGTTGGCTCAAACGATTGCAGGAAATTTACTCTCTTTTCAGGAGCGAAAAATTTGGAAACCAACCTTGTGGCGGCCAACATAGCCGCATAGGATCATGTCTCTCATGCAACAAGTTATTTAGGCAAATCTAATGACTGTCTACAGTTTTAGGCTAATTAGACGTTCTAAATTCTCCAAATTCAATGTCATATTTACTTATGTTGATGTTTGCTGAGTTGGCTTAGTTTTAATGTTGTGTAGTTGGCCATATCCATACCTCGTTCTAGCGAGATTAAGTATTGCTGTTGTTTAGTTGGCCATTTTCATACCTCGTTTCAGCGAGATTGGATATTGTTGTTGTTTAGTTGGCCATATCCATACCTTGTTCTAGCGAGATTGGGTATTGTTGTTGTTTAGTTAGCCTAATTGGCATGGCCGTACGTTTAGTTATGACTGGCCAACTGAATAATTTGTGGAAGTGAACTTATATAACTAGTTTATTTCTCAAAGCTCTAAATATTTTACTCGTCAATATTAACTATAATTTAAACTTAATTCTTGTGTGGCATAAGTTATAAGAGCATCTGGTGTCGTCTTCGCCGTCGCTCGCCGTTCCATGTGGAGGCTTCGTCGTCGCTCGCCGTGACACCGGGTGTCTTCGCCGCGCCTTACCATGGATGGCCTCGTCGTCTGCAAGGCGAGGCTTCAAAGTGTACCTTTGTCAGTTTTTTAAACGTTAACAATTTTTTTTCTTTTAAAAAAAAAATAAAAAAATACACATATTTAACACTATAAATATTACACATTTCAATCAAAATCTACACAAATTTTATTTCAAAACACTTACATATAAGCAATAAACATGAGCGAATCATCTTATTTAGGTGAAAATGACATTGAAGAGCTAGCGGAGCTAGAGATAATTCTTCAAGAGTTTGAGTTCGAGTAATCGTTGCAACAACAACAAGCCGGCCCTTCATTCCACCGTAGATACATCCCACGTGAACGTGAAATTGCTGAAGAACGTCTAATGGCTGACTATTTTGATGACAACCCAAAATATAACGAAGAAAATTTTAGGCGTCGCTTTCGTATGAGCCGTAAACTAGTTTTAGAAATAGTACAAGGTATTGAAACATATACTGAAACTCATCATCCTTTTCCAAAGCATTTTGATTTCCTTAGAGTCCGACTCGATGGTAAGGGTGTAATGAATTTTAGTGTGATTATGAAATGCACATGTGCCCTACGCCAATTGGCTTACGGGATATCAGCTGATGCATTAGATGGGTATTTACAAATAGGTGAACATTGTGCACGCGATTTCCTAGATTTTTTTTACTATGTGCATAATCCATTTGTATGGGAAGGAGTTTTTAAGAAAACCACATGAGAATGACATTAGTAATTTATACAACGCACATAACATGGTTCATAAGATACCGGGAATGTTGTGAAGCATCGATTTTATGCACTGGGAATGGAAAAATTGTCCGAAAGAATGGCAAGGCCAATTTCACAGAGGTGATAAAAAGTATCCAACTATAATGCTTGAAGCCGTTGCTTCATACGATTTGTGGATTTGACATGCATTTTTTGAGGTGGCGGGCGCGAATAACGATCTTACCATTTTAAATAATTATCCGTTATTCGACGACCTGCTTGATGACATCGCCCCCGAGGTTCCGTTTGAAGTATACGGGCTTAAATTTAACCGTGGGTATTATCTAGCTGACGGAATTACTCAGAGTGGGCATCTTTTGTCAAATCATTTACAGTAGCAAGTAACCCAAAATATGTCGCATTCAAAGCGAAACAAGAAAGTGCTCAAAAAAATATCGAAAGAGCTTTTGGTGTCCTCCAAAAACGTTGTCATATCATTGCCCAACCGGCACGTATATTTATTGTGAGGACACCTAATTCTCTAAGTAACACATGGACAACAAGCCACAACTTTTACGAGTTACCATACGAATGCCAATTTTGCCCTCAATATTGTTTTACTCAAAGTTATATTATCATAAAAAAACAAACAGTTGATTTCACCAAATATATTAATAAGTTCATAATTAAAGCAAAGCATTAGATATTGTTGTAACAAGGTGTTTATAGTACAAATAGTCAAATATTGAGTCTTATTGATAGAGAATGATTTTCTCTAAGTTATTTTTATAAGATATTGTTGTAACAAGGTGTTTATAGTACAAATAGTCAAATATTGAGTCTTATTGATAGAGAATGATTTTCTCAAGTTATTTTTTATAACTTGAGTCAAGTTAAGGGGATGTGAACTATTGAATTTAATTTAACGGCTCAAATCAAAAGAACTTTTTTTGATTGAGCAAATGGATCAAATCCAATGGTTCAAAAAAAAAAAAAAACATAGTAAAACGACCGCAACCGCAATAAAAAACATATCCAACAAAAACAAATTAAATAAAAAAACACACACAAACAAAGTGAAAGTTTCAGTTGGGTAGCCAACCGAAAGATTGAAAAAGGTTGGGGTGAGACTTGGTTTGAGGGGTCGGTTGGTTGGGGTGCAACCCATCCCATTAGCATTGGCATTAGAGTAATACTCCCTCTGTCTCAAAATTATTATCAGGAGACAAAAATTATATAGTTTAATAAAAGTGTGACCACTTTAATTTTCAACCACTCAAATAAAATATTCTCTTACAATATTCTTTAGTTTTTACTTAAAAATAAAAGTAGACAATTATTTTGAAACATCATGAAAAGAAAATACGAACAATAATTTTGAAAAAGTCACTTGAGGAATGAGGATTAACTTGAGCAAATGCATTATTCATAAAATTAAAGTATTTTATTGATAAAAGTTAAAAAAAATAGTTTTGCGAACACTTTTTTCCATTGCAGTAAATTTGCACTTTGTATGATGTTTCAAATCAAGTCAGATGAACTTGACTGACATACATGTTTAAGGAAACAAAACAAAGTGGTACAATGTGTAAGAAAATATGCGTGTTCCCAAACAAAACATTATTATTCAGAGCTTTTGAATTTCCCATTTTCTCCCGCCCAAATCAGGCACTCTTAACAAAAAGACAAAACACTTTATAAACCCTTATCTTTCGTATTACTTACAGTTTGCCCCTTAGTGATTTTTGAAAAATATCACAATTATGTAATGTCATATATGAAGGCATGAAGCCTCGTGATTCTTCAATAAGAAAGGACCTATTCAGGTTAATTATGTTCTACTTCTAAGAAGTCACAACGGTAAAAAAATAAAAATAAAAACTTTACTTAATAAGAAAACGGGTCAAATGGGTCAAAAGGGTCTCCCAAAGTATAATCCAACCAACTACTTAGCGGTTGGCACACACCGAGTTCCTTCGGAGCTTGGGGTTTTCCGGTTTGAGTCTCGCAAGAGACAAAGAAAGTCCGGATTTTCCTCTGGCGCTGGCCGTGAGTTCTAGGAGTTTCTCTTTGCGGGTCTCTCCGAGTGGTTCGGGTCCCGAGGTCTGCCCGTTTGGATGGTTTAACTCGAGGGTCGGATTTCAAGTGTGGAGTCGTTCTAAAAAAGAAGTATAATTAAATGCGTAACGTGAAGAAACCAAATTTGTTTTTATAAATTACCTTATTTGACACGCACAAACTGAATCAAGAATGGAATAACTAGTCTGGAACATGTTTAGGCATGAATGATAACACTTAACAAACATGATTCCTTTGAGTCGTAACAAAGAACAGCTTGTGATTCAGGTGCATTTGCGAAAAGACATAAGTATATTATACGCGCCCTTTTCCAATATAGCAGCAAAATACCATATATAGGCCAAGTCGACAAACATCAACATAAACTTATACTGACATTCAAATTTAAAACATCAATGGAAACTATGCAGTAGGAGACATGATCCTATGTAGGCCGCCACAGGGTCGGTTTATAGAACTTTTTCTCGCAAAAAAAGATTATATTTCCTCCAATAGTTTCAATCCCCATCGACTTCTTCTTTGGTATGACTATCTTCGTATTATCACCTGTGAAATCCGGCTGGATTCCATAGATATCGTAGAAACTCTCATCAAGAAATATTTCAACAGCGTAACCTCCATAAGGGCCACGAGTCTCCAGGTCCCCAAAGACTATGAAGATGTAAAGTACTTGAGGATCATCTTCTACTACGCCATACGTTTTTAGCTTACCCTTGACAATACGATTGACAGTGCCCATTGCTTCTCCTGTTCACGTAAACAGTAACTCAAATGATTATAAAAGCTATATAAAAACCGCTTTAGTTAAAATGTTCTATTTTGTACATACGAGTCGTTATAAGATGACTATGTGTTAGTAAAAGGGGTTCGCTTATACCATGAAGTGATTCAATAAACTGGTTTACTTCATTAGTATCCTTCATCACATGATAGTAATACTCGTCGGGTGTATATTCATTTCCCCTCATAATATCGATAACAGGAAACACATTCCTCGTTGGAACAGATTCCTTAAAATCAATCTCATGGGTTCCCGACACAACCTCCTCCTTTGGAATTGGAACAGATTCCTCAACATTTTCCTCGTCTATTACAGTCATAGACTCCTTGTTTGGAGCAGATTCCTTAACATTTTTCTCGTCTATGTCAGACATAGACTTAACATCTTGATTGTAGTATCTTTGACTCATGCCTCGTGATATGCAGAGGGCTTTGTCGTCCTCCACCACACTCCACCTGTGGTGGGACGTTCCATGTATGTATTTGATGCGCCAATCCGCGTAGTTTAATAGACGAGCTAAATTTTCAGTTGGTGAGACATGAGGACAAAACGCGTCTGAAAACATAAGACAAAAAAATGTTAACGATTTTGATTATATTAAACAATGACTTTTAGTAGCCATCAATTATACTCACCATTGACTACACCACGGACTAAAGAGGACCCATTTTTATCATCATACTTCAAGATGCATGCGCCCTTAGAGTCATGCTGAACATACTGGTAACCCGTGCAGCTAAAGAAACGAGAAGATGATGTCACTGATCTGACCCTCAAGAGATTAGAAGCAAAGCGTTTCACTAGGAAGGACGCCATCTAAGATCAAAAAACAAACAAACAATGTTAGCTAAAATACAGTTGAAACAAAAACTAACCAATGACTGAAAAAGCGCTAAAAGTCTAAAAGAGAACAAAACCACCTAAGTGGACCCTATACACCCCGAGCTTTTGCATTTGGAACCCTTTGATCACTAGTTTCCGGTATTGGACTGCTGAATCTCGAACCATTCGAGATTCCGGAATGCCTTATATTAAGGGGTTTGCAATTTAAGAAATCAGAAAACCTCCATTTAGCAAAAAATAATCCAAATTTTTTTATATTCAATAGTTTTTCAGACATAACATAAAAAATATTACAAACAATACTGCAAATTATACATTCCTTTCCGAAAAAGCCATCATATATTACATACCAAAGACACAAAACCGAGACATAACCATAACAAATTCTATATTTGACTTTGCTATAACAACAATCATAAAAACGGAACCTCAAGAGACTGAAAAAGAGACTACTCACGTTTGTTTAGGCTTATGTAGTGGTCTTATGTACTTATTTAAAGTTGGAAAAGCCAGTAATTAAGCTCGCAAGCCCAAAATAGTGAGCTTATTGGCATTTCAAACTTTCAAAAACAAGTCTAAATTAAAAACTACTGTAACAAATAACTGAAAATAGCCTCACAAAAAAGAGACCAAAATCATATAATAAGAGACTAAAAGTTTTAAAGTCGCGGAAATGGACCATATAAACCTCAACTTTTGCGTTTTCCAACCCCATGATTATGAACACTAGTTTCCGGTTTGAGACCCCTGAATCACGAACAATTCGAGATTCAAGAGTCATGAATGCCTAGTCAAGATTCATGAATTTTCAGAAATAAAATCAACAAAACAGAAAAATAGAACCTCAAAAGAGTGAACACCAGATCTTGCCAAACCCTTTGTTAAAAATTCAAGATTCTCACCAACGGGCCTTTGACCTAGCAGTATGTAAGTAGCACTTTGACCAAAAGGTTGTGGGTTCAAATATAGTCTTACACATTTGAGAGATATTAGGTAGTGTACATAGGTGTGCGAATATTCGCCTTTTCTAAAATTTCAAGATTTTCATCCAAAATTTACTGTTCTCGATTCTGGACTGCCTTATTCAAGATACAAAGACGCAAGGGTACATGGATGAGGTTTTCCCTACTCACATTATCCCGGAGGATGTACATGACCTAAGTCACCTAACCAAGGTATCCCATATTCCCCTTGACCATTTAGAACCCTTTCCTGGCCACCCAAAATGTGTACCTAGCGAGGTTTGAACTTTAGTTGAGTCAACTTACCACTAGGCCATTTGGCATTATTCCTAAACTTAAAGTAACTAAAATTGGTACCAAATGATGCATAAATACTCTAATCTTTTTGCCAACAAAATTAAAAATAACATACAAATTTACTAAACAGATAAAAACATAAACTGACAAAGTAAAGAAAACTTACCTAAGATTAATGTGTACCTAAAGTTTTTGTTTCTCAAAAGCAGGGGACTTTTTTGTTTGTATAAGAAAACCTTAAAACCTTTTTGCTTTATACAAAAGATGAATAGCTAGTGCAGCCCCTTATCTTTCTAATTGCTTACAGCTTGCCCCTTATCTTTAGAAATTTTTACAATGACTCCTTCGTGTTATCTTTTTAAGACTCAAAGTTAACTCATGTTGTGTTTGGTTTATTTGGAACAGCTTATAACTATGCAATGTCATTTATGGCGCCTACTTATCGTTATAGTTTGTCAAATAAAAGGATTTACATGTTGTAGCGGTTTGTCATTCACTATTTGTCAAGCTATCTCGATATCAAAAAGGCATTATTATGGTAACTGTTTCGGCTAGATGTCCATATTTACTTATGTCATGAAAACGGATATGAACAGGTAAATCTTGTTAACTTTAAGAAACAAACTGTCTTATGATACTGTACTAGATTGTTATCACGTGTAAATTAAGTTCAATCTGCAATTTACCCAAAGGAAGCAGTGAAACATCTTTTATGTTTGGGCCTATATCAAAAACTTACCTAATTTGACTTTTGACCCGTTGGTCAACCCGTATGTTTGGGCCTCACCAAGACGGTCTCTTGTTGTTATGAACTTCACACACTATGTGAGTTTATAGAGGTTTCATCAAAGGAACCGATCATGGAAATTTACTAGACGAGTTCCCTTTTTTCTGCTGCGATGCTGCCAGTTTGTTAGTATTTAAAGACACGCCTTACTTAGATGAGTCCATTTTGTTACGAAGATGGAGGTTTCGACCAATATAAAAGGGCCTTTTCGGGTTATGTATCGTTACTGTGAAGCCACAGATGTTAAATGAAAGTTTCTTGATAAAGAAATGGGTCAAAAAGATCTCTCAAAGTATATTTCAATGATAAAATCTCCTGAATAGTTTTATTACTCTAAAAGATGCAAAAATTTGGGACATTAAGTGTTTTGGGTCAACCCGGACGGCCGGACCAACATGTATCAGTTGTAACAAAACTTACCCATTACCCGTTTTGGACATCTCGTTTTTTCTAATGAGGTTAATCTCTTAAAACCTGGTTTCTAATGAACATTTTCGAGATATTCGAGATTTTAAATTGAGCTCGGATATATCCTGAACCAAGCTCGTCAAAAGGCAGTCAGGTTCTTGAGTCGATTTTAAACAAGTTCGAGGTCACATAAATAACACGTACACGACCGACTTCTAATACATAATCAAACTCAAACAAGAATGGAATAACTTGCATGGAATAGGGGCTTGTGATATGGGTGCATTTCGAAAAGACAGAAATATGTTATGCACGACCGAAAAGGCCTAAAAGTTACGAGAGTCATAACTGAACAGCCAGCCTTACAACATTAAGAACCATGTAGCCAACTAATCAACAACAAAAACCCATAGGCCAAGTAAAATAAACAACGATATAATGTAAACTACGAGATTTGGAGAATCCAGAAAACATCATTACAAACCATGCAGGAGGCGTGATCCTATGTAGGCCGCCATGGGGTTGGTTTGAAAAACTTCTTCTCGCAATAAAATATCAAATTTCCTCCAATAGTTTTAGTCCCCTCAATTTTTTTCTTTGGAATAAATAGCCTCCTATTAAAACCCGTAAAATCCGACTTCATATCATAGACACTGTAGAGACTGTTATCTAGAAATATCTCCATGGCATAACCTCCATAAGGGTTGCGAGTCTGCGGGTTCCCTAATACTACAAGAATATAAAGTGCTTGTGGTTTGTGTGGTACGGCATACATTTTTATCGAAGCACTGATATTACCATTGACAGTATCCGGTGATCCTGTTCAGGTAAAGAGTAAAAAAAATTAATCCACTTAAAGTTTTCCTTGAAACAATTTGTTATATATAAACAGGTTATAGTTATACCATTAAGGGATTCCACAAATTGCTTGACTTCTTTATCATCCTTCATCACATGATAGTAATACTCGCCAGTAGGTGCATATTCATCTCCCCTCATAATATCGATAATAGGGAACGCATTCCTCTTTGGATCATATTGCTTAAAAATTTCCTTGACATTTCCAGAAATATACTCCTCCTCTGAAGCTGAAACAGAAACAGGTAGACTAAAGTTTTCCTCGTGGTTTCCATAAATATACTCCTCCTCTGAAACTGAAACTGGAACAGGTACATCAAAGTTCTCCTCATGGTTTCCGGACATAAACTCCTTAGCAGATTCCCTGACATCTTCTATGTCTTTTGCAGTCATGTCCCGGTGTATATAGAGGGCTTTGTCGTCTTCCACCACACTCCACCTAGGGAACACATGGGTTCCATGTACGTATTCAATGCGCAAATCCGAAAAGTTTAACAGACGAGCCAAATTTTCAGTTGGTGAGGTATGAGGAGTAAACGCTTCTGAAATCATAAAATAAAAAAACGTTAACGATTTGATTATAAATAAACAATGACTTTAATTAGCCTAACAATTAAAAACCACAAGTATCTTACTTCCAAACAATTTTTTACACCTGATTTCGTTGTGAGGAAATCAAGTGTGTAGACATGGTATATTTGTATACACAATTACTAGTCCATGAACAAATTCTTTACAGCTTTAATAGCGAAAATTGTGTTGATTTTTCATATGTCTTTGCGTTTTCAAGTTTACAAGTGTGAATGAAATATTTGTTGTTTATAAAATTCTGGGAATCAAATATACGCACCATTGACTACACCACGGGCAGCAGAAGACCCAAGGCTGCCATCACACTTTAGAATGCATTCATCCTTAGTGTCATGTTGAACAAACTCGTAACCCTTGGTGCTAAATAAACGAGAAGATGAGGCGACTGATCTGACCCTCAAGAGATTAGAAGCAACGAGTTTCACTAGGAAGGACGCCATCTAAGATCAAAGAACAAACAAACAAGGTTAGCTATAAATAAGTTGAAACAAAAAACTAACCAATGACTGAAAAATGGCTAAAAGTCTAAAAGAGAACAAAACCACCTAAGTGGACCCTATACATCTCGAGCTTTTGAATTTCGAACCCTTTGATCACTAGTTTCCGGTATTGGACTGCTGAATCTGAAACCATTCGAGATTCCCGAATGCCTTTTTAAGGGGAAATTTATGAAATCAGAAAACCTCCATTTTGCAAAAAATAATCCAATTTTTTTTTACATTCAATAGTTTTTCTGACATAAAACCAAAAATATTACAAACAATACTGCAAACTATACATTCCTTTCCGAAAAAGACATCATATATTACGTACCAAAGAAACAAAACCGAACCTCAAGAGACTGAAAAAAGACTACTCACAAAACTGCATTCCAAAGGGGGTGTTTGTTTAGGCTTATGTAGTGGTCTTATGTGCTTATTAAAAGTTGGAAAAGCCAGTAATTAAGCTCGCAAGCCCAAAATAGTGAGCTTATTGGCATTTCAAACTTTCAATAAGCGCATAAGCCCATTGCATAAGCTGAAACAAACAACCATAAAGACAAAAATGTAACATCCATATATTATTTTACGAACACTACTTCTTAGCAGTTTATTTGTAAAAGTGTTTGGTAACGTAGATAATAAAGTGTAAAATAGCATAAAAGCTAAACGCTTCTTCAGGTAGCATTTTTAGAAAAAACAAAATACTAAAATAGCTCTTTGCCAAACCACTTTTTTTGGGATGTTTTCTGACTCGACATTGCTTGGTGACTAATACCGCGATTACCCTTTTGGATAGCTGGGTCGGCAGTGAACCTCCGTCAACAGTGGGGGATTAATTTTCCCCCAGGGTTTGAACCCGACCTCTAGGCACTTTCGCCCTGAGAAGCTAAGCCCTTACCACTAGGTCACCTCCATTGGTTTTGCCAAACCACCTTTCAAATCTAAAGACTAAGTAAACGCTCTTAAGCTCCTTACCAAACATTCCCATACACTACAAATTATCAAATGTGACTTACTCTATCAAACACAACTAAAACCCTCAAAAGTATTTTGAAAAAAAAAAAGTATCACAAAAGTAATGACAAACAAAAGTACTCGCAGTAAACAGAAACAAAAACCCAGGAAATATTTTTACCTGAAACTTAACGTTTTTTGAAGATGCAAGAAAACTTTTTGGGGGAGATTTTTATGTTAAAATTTGATCAAAAATAATATGCACCTAGTATTAAAATTTGTTTTTGAAGATGCACCTAGTCTCAAAAATAATATGCCACTAGTATTAATAAGTGAAAAATAACCTTAAAATTTGATCAAAATCTTTATATTAGTTCAAAAACAATTGGGCAACCGATCACTTATATTCGTTGGTTCACCAATATGTTATTAGAGAGTAGGGGTGTTCATCGGTTATCGAGTTATTTGGTTTACTTGGTTCGGTTTGTTCAAAAAGAAAATTTGGGTAAAATTGAACCAAGCCAAATTCGAATTGGATTAAACCGAACCAAAAATCGAATATGAACTCGGTTCATTTTCAGACTCACCTGAATAACCCGAATTACGTAATTCAGACTTTTGTTTCATTTACTTATATAGATTTTAAGCACCAAAAAGATTTTCAAGTTTAAAAAATGTTATATTTAGACTATGAAAGAGTTTATGGCATGTTTGGTAAAGAGAAATTTAGAGGAATGAAATGAAACAAAGAATAGAAATTCAGAGAATTGAAATCAGTAGAGAATATTGATGGTTCTCACTGTTTGGTGACAACAAAGACTTCACCTGAGAAATAAAAAAATATATGTATTTTTTCCTGAAGAAAACAAAATAAGACTGCAAATGATTTTTTTTAATAGAAAATTAGAACTTGAGATACATGAATTAATATAGACCCAGCAACTCATTATATTTCATTTTCTTGTTTCAAGAAACAACAATGGCGTCTAACACAATATATAGAAATCCCTACTTCTATTCAAGACTAGTCTACAACTAATTTTTGTTGGATCTGAACAAACACCATTGTGTTTATCGTCAGCACAACAAAGATCTTCATCTACCTATGTAAAATATGCATCTATAGATAACTAAATACCACTCATCACAATTGACATCAAAAAAAATTATTGGATCCGATTCATCAATCAGATCCAAAATTCGAGTAATAGTCTTCAATCTTTAAATAACTTTGATTCATCACAAAGCCAAAAGAAGAAAAAAGAAAACAATTCCAACCTTGTACTTATTCATCTTTACATAACTGATAGGTTTTTTTGATATCATGTAGAGCTCACCTGATTTGTTTATGAAGCTCCAAAACTAGAGAATTTGTTTTCCACTTTATAAGTAGAGGAATCTAGAGAATTGAGGTCAAGTGTAAATGAGATCCCTCGAGAATTATAAATTCTCCGCTTTTTTAATTTTCTACGTTCCCAAACAAGGGAAATGTGTCCATTTCCATTTCTCTTAGTTTATTTCTCTCAACCAAACATACCCAAGGAAATCCAAAAGTGTTTGAGCTCCTCATCTTTCATGTTGTTTGCAAATTGCCCCCTTTATTCCTTCGTTAATGATATAATTGTGCATTTATTAGGGGTACGCAGAAAAACCCAAAAAACAAGAACCAAACCGAAAACTAAAAAACCGGAACCAAAGAAACTTACTGAAACTAAAAACCGATGGTTTGGTTTTTACTTTTTCAAAAACTACAAAAATTGGGTTGATTACGGTTTTCGTCCAAAAACCGAACCATAAATATCAAATCGAACCGGTTTTATTATATAATAATATACATATAATTAATATAATATAAACATATAAGTAAATAAACAAGATTTATGAATTCATATTCATTTTGTGTTTATAATATATTTTCTTAACATTTATATGTGTGTTTATCGTGTACGTGTGTTTACTTGATACTACATCGATACATATGTGATAATAATCATACTATATGTATGTTCACTTACATATGTGTTCTCATTATATATGTGTACCGTAGAAATACGAAATAAACATTACTTTAGATTGACAAAAAAATTAAGAAGAATAACAATTTTTTTACGTAAAACAAGCTTGTTGGTTTAAATTGGCCACCCCCAAATATAAACGGGTTAAAAACTGGAATAACCGAAAAACTGAACCAAAACCGATAACAAACCGAAGAAACCGAACCACCAAAAACTGGACGGTTTCGGTTTGGGTTTTATAAAAACGGAATATGTCGGTTCGGTTTCGGTTTTAGCAAAAACCAACCCAAACCAAACAATACTCACCCCTAGCGTTTATATGTAAGAGTGGTATTTGAGTAAAACGACTTTTCTTCTTTATTTATTTAGAATGACAATTTTAACTCTCTCATAACATTTACATCACAAATTTATCTCACATGTATTAAACAAGTCATAAATCCACAAACATTTAATTGAAGAGCTTCTCATGCAACAGGAGTACCATTAGGACACGAACCCTTTGATAAAACAACGACTTTTGATGGCGGCAAATGTAGCTTATTTTAAAAACTTTTATAAAACTATGTGATAAATATAGTTTTTTTTTATATATAAAAAAATAACCTCGAGACCTTTATAAACCCCAAAAACGCCTTGACAAACATAACCATAAGCTTGATCATTGTAATTCTATTTTCTTATTACTCCATCCGTTCCATATTAACTGTCCACTTTAACTTTTTAGGTATTTTTTTAATCAATTTTGACCTTAAACAATTTTGTTTGTGTTATAATATTTAATGCAAAATATATGACTAGATTGAGTTTTAAATGTATTTTCATTTGAAAAATTCTTGTTGAATGTTATATAACACAAACATAAATATTTAAATTCAAAATTGAAAACGAAAGACTTGAAAAGTGAAAACTGAACAATTAATATGGGACGGATGTAGTAATATCTTTTGTAATTTACATTTAATCACTACACTTTTTAACATTGATGACGTATAGCACGTACAACAGGCCTACTAGGCTTAGCTCGTGCTATACGTATCCTGGGCCCAGGCCCAACAACGAAATAACCACAAGTACCGGATCGACAGTAAGCCCAATAGCAAAATTGGCTACTGTCCGGGCTCAAAGACGCACTCAGAATGCTCAGCGGACCAAACCTCTGGCCGCGGAAAGTGTTCTGCGTCCGCATCCGCGATTACTACGGAACCTTGCCAGGCAAGGGGCCCACTCCGGACACTAACTTTTATATACGAGTTGTTAGAAAACCCTAGCATTTAGTCTCACCTATAAAAAGGGTTTTAACCCTCTCACAAGGTACAACTTTCTCTCTCATAATAACACACACATCTTTATTATCTCTGACAAGAATGTATACTTACTATCACGCCGGAGCTTAATCATGGGGTCTGTCTCTACGGTAAGGCTAACAATTTACTTTCACTTACGCAGGGATTTAATCAATCACTTGGATTAGTACAAACTTAGCCCATCAACAGCTTGTTGGTCTAACCCAACACGCATCATACACACTTATTCTAACCCATCACGCTTTTTGTACTAACAAGTTGGCGCCATCCGTGGGACCGGTACACAACTGCGTTCTCAAAAAATACTTACCATGGCACTCGGTCCGAACCTACTCCTGCTCCCGTATCCACAGTACGGAACACGGCGGGAAGGGGAAACTACGCAACTTTGGCGGAGCTTGATGGACCCGCGTCCGACGCAGCCCTCAAGAAATACTGTGACAAGTATTACGAACATATCTTACCAATTGTGACAAAGAAAGTTCGGAAGCAGGAAGAAAGAGCTAAAGCATTGGACGCAATGAAAACTCGGCTTGACTTCCGTGAAGCTTCACAACATTCCGAGTCGGGAACGCCAAACGGAAGGAGATATTTGAGGAAAAAACTCGAGTCTAAGAAACGTCGAGACACACTAAGGCTTTGACCGGGGACACAGTCGGTCTAGATCGCCAAGAAAGAAAGATGTAGAGAGAGAGGCGGTGTTTAAAAGGCTACGCAAAGGTGTGTTTCACAGGCTGGGAGACAGGGAGAAGAGCATCTCAGTGTATTCCGAAGATCCCAGACGATCAACTCGCCACAGTTCCCAAAGGGGGAGGAAAGCTACTATCATAGCTCCTACTCATGAAGAACAGAACCTAGTTACAGGAGGCATGGAGACAATCAGGCACACTCACGGAGGACATGTGAGCTCTCCGAGAGTGAAGATAGCGGAGGCGGACATTGGAAGTCCGGATCCAAGAAATACAAGTAAAGTGTTGACGACGATGATCTAGCCAGACCATGAGTGTGCAAGGAGACTGATCTGTTCACTCCACGCATTCGTTACTTTGACATGCCAAAGAAAACACGTATGCCAACTAATGTGAAAACGTTTGACGGAAGTGAGGACCTAGAAGACCATCTCAATATCTTTCAAGCAGTGGCAAAGGTGGAGCGTTGGGTCATGCCAACCTGGTGTCACATGTTTAACTCTACACTTACTGGATCCTCTAGGGTTTCGTTTGATGACCTTCCGCCAGAATCCGTGGACAACTACGATGGGCTGAAAGAGGTCTTCCTGGCTATTTTTCTCCAACAAAAGAAGTGCATCAAGGACCCTGTGGAGCTCCACCATATCAAGAAAAAAAGGAGAAACCACGGAAGACTTCGTAAAGAGATTCAAGATAGAAATAAGAGATGTAAAAGGGGCTCCGAAAGTCATGAGAATCTCAAGTTTCATGCACGGGATCACCAACCCCGAGTTAATCAAGCGCTTGCATGACAAAATCCCCAAATCGATCAGTGGATGAAATGATGAGGGTAACCACGTCTTTCCTCTGAGGAGAGGTGGCCACAGGAAACCAGGAAAGGAAGAAGTCGCTCCCGCAGGTGCTATGGAAACAACACGAGCTCTAGCAAAAACAAGGTTTCAAGAAAGGGGGTTTAAAAACCAACTAAGAATATAAAGGAAACAAGATAGGTTCACTCACTCTCCAAAACACCGAAAGAAATCTTGGCACTAGAAAAAGCAAAATTCAAAACTCTACCTCCAATGATCACACCGGTCGAAAAAAGAAACGCCAACAAGTTCTGTGAGTTCCATGGTGAAGTAGGACATAACACAGACGAGTGCATGTACCTAAAAAGACAAATAGAAGAGTTACTCAAAAATGGGAAGTTGTCAAATGTAATAAAAGAGCTGAAGCAGAACAACGGAAAGGACCAGCCCAAGGCGCCTAAGAAGGAGGAGATGTCCGGAAAGGACAAACCTCTGGCAATCCTAATGGTATAAACTCAACAACGAGTAACCCAACAAATAATTACAAAAAGTTTTTCCCCCAACCCCAACATCTTATTCCCACCACTCGCATCGGAAGAAGGGAATGAAGGGCTGATGATAATTGAAGCAGAAATCAGAGGACACTTCATACACCGCATGTACATCGACGGAGGATCCGCTTCGAAAATCTTGTATGAACATTGTTTCGAAAGGCTCCGGCCTGAGATCTGAAAACAAATGATACCGGCCGCAACACCCCTTATTGGATCAGTGGAGAAGTGATATGGACAATAGGACAAATATCATTGCTAACCAAAGTCGGTGATGAGGAGCACTCAGCATCTGCATGGATGAACTTCATAGTCGTAAGATCCCAATCACCATACAGTGGGATCATAGGAAGACCAGGGGTATGGAAATTACAGGCAGTACCTTCAACATCGCATGGAATGATAAAAATTCCAGTAGAAGGAGGAGTGCTCACACTAAGAAGTAGCCGAATCATCTCGCTCGAATGCACGATGGTTTATGAACCAACACCACAAGCTCCAACTAAAATCCAACCAGTGGAAGAACGAATTAAAGTAGCAATCCACCCGGAGCACCCAGAGAAAACCATAGCTATTTGGTCCACCTTATCAATGGAAGGCCGGAAAAAACTGTGCGACCTACTAAGACAAAACCTGGATATATTCACCTAGTGTCTGACAGATATGACGGGTGTTCCGAGACATATAGCATAACACAATTTGAATATACGCAAGGAATACACCCCTGTCAGGCAGAAGAAAAGAGGCCAAGAACCGGAAAGAAATAAGGTGATCCAAGAGGAAGTAGAAAAGCTCGTGAGCGCAAGAATTATAAAAGAGGTGCATTACCACAATTTTTTGGCTAACCCTGTAATGGTAACAAAACACGATGGAAGTTGGAGAATGTGCGTGGTTTTTAAAGACTTAAACAAGGCATGTCCTAAAGATGGATACCCATTGCCAAAAATAGATTGGAAAGTAGAGTCACTCTATGGATACCCTTTCAAATGTTTCCTGGATGCATACAAAGGTTATCATCAGATTTAAATAGCAAGGGGAGACGAGGAAAAAATGGCATTCATCACGAGCCAAGGAATATTTTGTTACACCAAAATGCCGTTCAGTTTGAAGAATGCGGGAGCAACATACCAAAGACTGGTAGACAAAACTTTCCACAAACAAATAGTGTTGGGAATAATCTGTTACCACTGATAGTTGTGGAAGACACTGCTTGGATTACACTAGCAGTGGAAACGTAATACCACTGCTGGTACATTATTACCACTGCTATTAGATAATGGTTTGGAAAACGTGTCTAGATAAGTATAGAAAAGATCTTGTGTATATTCTAAATTGTTAGCTTTATACTTATCTTGTAAAGGACTCCTTGTACTATAAAGGAGGTCCTAGGTCATTGTCTTAGGTATCTACTTACTTATCTACGTACTTACATACATACGGCTTCAAGGTGCAACCCTAGTGATACGAAAAGATCACTCGTATTATTCATTAATAATATTGGAGCTTAAGTTTTGTGTTTAATCTGTGTTTACTTACAATACATCATACAATCCGTCTTCTAAGTATTACTAAGTAAATTCCGCGTGCTTATTAATATTATACAAAATATCATTGACACAAGGTGTGTGTCCAGATCCATCAAGTGGTATCAGAGCTAGGTTCTGATATTTTGTTTTAGAAGATCCAAGGAATAAGCTTAACCTACTCACTCAATTCAATGGAGATGAAAAACAACCAGTCCAACTCTTCTACGCCAAGGCTACCTAAGCTCAAACTTAATGAGTTTGAGATGTGGAGGATACTGATTGAGCAATACTTTCTCATTCAGGACTATGCTCTGTGGGAGATCATCTTAGCGGTGATTCTTTCCGACCTGTGACAAAACACAGAAGGTTGGTGACACAGATGTGGTGGCAGGTTTCATTACTGAATCTAATCTGAAAAGGCACTAAAGAAGAATGATCTAAAGGCTAGAAGTTTGTTGCTGATGACTCTTCTAGAGACCGGATCATAGCATTCACAAGTTCAAGATGCTAAAGAACTCTTTGAAGAGATTTGCTCGTGTTTGGTGGTAATGATGCTACAAAAGACACAAAAAGACATTGTTGAAGCAAAGTTATGAAAACTTCTCTGCTTCAAGCAATGATTCACTTGATAGCATCTTCACAAACTCAAAAATTGTTACACAACTAACTGTGTTTGGCATTGAGGTAGAAAAGGAAGACCTAAATTTGAAGTTTCTAAGAAGTTTGCCTTCAGAGTTTCAAACTAATGTTACTGTCTGGGAAAACAAAGCAGATATTGAAACAATAAAGCTCAATGATCTTTACTACAACTTCAAACTTATTGAACAAAGGTTGAAGAAGGCAGGGAAACTTGGTACAAGCTCAAGCAGCTTGGCTTTGATGTTAACATTTGTTGACAGTGATGATTTTGAAGATGATAGTGATGATGATATTGCCACTGCTGGTTCTACAGTTTCCACTGGTAATGTTAGTGTTACCACTGCAGGTTCAAAGAAGATGATTGCTAGTATTGGAGATCCTACCTTTTATGCTTTTATCTCCACTCAAGTTAATGGCTCTATATTAACTCATTAAGACATAGAGCAAATTGATGAAGATGACTTGGAGGAGATGGATATAAAGTGGCAAATAGCTCTTCTTAGCATGAGGGCTAGGAAATTCTACAAGAAGACTGGCAAGCCTATTCACATCAATGGTGGTGAAACTGCAGGCTTTGATAAAAAGAAAGTGGAGTGTTTTAAGCTGCACAAGTTGGGACACTTTGCTAGAGAATGTAGAAGACCAAAGACCAAGGACAACAGGTCTACTTGGTACAAGCAAAAGAAGGAACCAACTATGGAAGAACCAAAGGAAATGTTGGCCATTGATGGTGTGAGCTATGATTGGAGTTTCATGGCTGATGATCAAGAGGAAGAACCTTCAGATGCTGCTCTTGTTTCTACTGAATTTGCTCTCATGGCTTTCTCTGACTCTGAGGTACAAAACTTTGAAAGTTGTTCTAAAACATGTAGGGCTGCTAGAGAAGTTGAAAGGCTTAATGAATCTTATCAAAGTCAAAGAACAGAGTTGATTGCTGCTAATTATGCTGTGACAAACCTTAGGAGAGGTTTAGCTGTATTAGAAAAACAATTAGAGCACTATAGAAATAATGAGTCTAAATATAATGATGATTTGATTCTTCTTAGAAGAGAGGTAGAACATACAACTGCTGTGAATGAGGCTTTCCAAAAAGAGCTTGATAAACTTAAGAAGATAAATGAGAATGTCAATTTAACTGTTGACACGTGTTATTATCAGTCTAAGTCAATTGATAAAATTTGGATTGCTCAAATACATAGTAAAGTTAAGTTTGGTATGGGTTATAATATAGTGCCTCCACCACTAAGGGGTGTTCATTCACTTCCAGGTATAGATTTAGCTCATATAGGTCTAGAAGACTTTCAGGATCTTGATCTTGAATATGGTCCTCCCAAAACTGTGAAAAGTGAGGAAGAGGTTAAGAATGATAATGACGTTTTTGAGAGTGCTAGTGACTCATCAGTTGTTGATGAGAATGCTAAAAAGAATGTAGAGACTTCTATCCTAAAAGTTGTTAATACTGTTACAGAGGAACCTAGGAAACCAGTTAATAAACCTAGATCAACTGTATTTTGTTATGTACAACAAGGCATGCTATATCTGTGGTAGTTTTGATCATTTACATGCTTATTGTGACTATCATGTTGGGAGAAGGGAAGTCCATGGGAATAAAAGGGTGGAGTCTAATAGGTTTCAAAATAATGTACACAATCCACATGAAAAATGGTCCCAAAGCGATTAACTAAGAAGTGGCCTCAAAACTTTTGCCACTTTGCAAAAGCTATTAACAACACTCACCCTAAGTCTGTTAAAAGTGCAAAGTCCAAAAGCGACTTTTGCAAAATGCACTCAGCAGGAAAGGAACTTTTCAAACTAAAAGGTTCATTATAATAGCAGTTGGTACCTAAAACCAAACGGCGGGTTTCATTTGCTCATTCAAAGTTATCCTTGTAAGGGATGTAAACAAGAAAAGTAGGACATAGGCAATCTTTGTGAAGGCCTGATGCGTTGGAATGGAAACCTAAAGGAACTACCTCTACAACCAATCCCAATGGTGTGACCTTTGATAGATTTAACTATATTGATACCAGTCCAGTCAATCATGGCTTGGGTCCCCAAAATAACTCTCTTACTGTGCGGGAACATCCAAGGACAAAAGGATCAAGATCAATCTGAATAGTTGGATGTTCAAGGCACATAGCGGCAACAAGTCCTATCTCTTAGATTTTGAACATTATGATGGGCGGTATGTTTGGAGGTGGAGTTAATGGAAAGGATTCTTTGGTAAAGGAGTCATCAAAGCTGGTAACTTGGACTTTGAACACGTGTTATTATGTAAAAGAGCTTAAGTATAATCTTTTTAGTGTGTTACAAATGTGTGACAAGAAGAACAATGTTCTTTTTACCAAAGATATGTGCTTCGTTCTCTCTAAGGATTTTAAGATGCGGATGAAAGTCATATTCTTCTTAAAATTCCTAGAAAAGGCAACCTATATATCTTTGATATGAACAACATTGTTGCTAAAGATGATTATGCTTGCGCTGCAAAGGCTATAGATGAATCCATGTTATGGCATAGAAGACTTGGTCATGTTAACTTCAAAACCATTAATATGATTGTCAAAGATGATTTGGTGAGAGGCTTACCTCGGAAAAGATTTGAAAATGATCAAACCTGTGTGGCTTGTCTTAAGGCAAAGGAGCTTTTGCTTGGTCAAAGTTGGTTAACTCTATTGCTCACCCACTTCAAATGTTACATATGGATTTGTTTGGTCCTACATCATGGCAGCTTGAATCTTAAGAAATATTGTCTAGTGGTGGCTGATGATTTTAGCAGGTTTACATGGGTTTTCTTTCTTAGAACCAAGGATGAAACAACATGCATCCTCAAGATCTTTATCACAGAAGTTGAAAACCAATATGATATGAAAGTTAAAATCATTAGGTGTGACAATGGGACAGAATTCAAGAATCGAGTTATGGATGATTTTTGCATAGATAAAGGTATTAAAAGAGAATTTAGTGTTGCTAGAACTCCTCAACAAAATGGTGTTCTTTGAGAAAGGAGCAGGACACTAATAGAGGCTGCTAAAACCATGTTGGCATTTAAATTGCCAATCACTTTTTGGGTGAAGCGGTTAACAGCATATGTTATGTGCAAGCAGGGGTTTAGTGGTAAAACAAAGAACAAGACACCTTATGAGTTATTTAGGGTAGACCACCTATCCTTGACTTCATGAGACCATTTGGATGTCATGTATCTATTCTCAATATAGATTATCCGGGAAAGTTTGATGAAAAATCGATGAAGGGTATTTGTTGGGTATTCCATGAGTCAAACCAAGCTTTTAGAGTATTCAACTTAAGAACCCAAGATTGAAGAGAATGCATGTTGAGTTCACGGAAAACAAAGAAAATCTCAAAGGCTGGTCCGAAAGGTCGTTTGATCTTGATACTCTAACACCACTATGAATTATGTGCTGTTTCTCTGGGTATCTTCTTTGATTTTCTGGGGTTTAGAAGAGTTTCTTGATGATGATGAACCAAGCAAGGATCATCAGATGATCAAGATGAATTGATCTACCACAGGGGACTATCGAGATAATGATGTTATACCAAAAACTAGAGATGCTCACCCTTCTAATGATTTTGGAAAGGAAGAGCAACTTGAATGTTGTAAATTATGCGGTGGAAATTCATATTTCACTTTTGCTAGCCGAGTTTCCTTGCACAGAAGTGGATATTACAATTCTGAAGAGCTCAAGCCATTGATGTTGAAATCTCAAATATGCCAGAAGTGAGATTGTTCCTCAGACTCCCACACTTCTATTCATAAATCACGTCCTCTTGAAAATGTGATTGGGATGTCTATTCACTGTGAAGACTAGAAGACAAACAAAGGCACTTTGATATTCATGGATTTATAAGTAAAATATATGAATCTAAAACTCATGAAGGCAGAATGAATGTATCTCTTTATGTGTTTTTACAAATGGAGCCAAGAATGTTTACAAGGCGCTTGAAGATGAAAGTTGGGTGGAAGCAATGCAAGAAGAGTTGCTCCAATTTAAGCTTCAAAAGGTATGGGTGCTTTGTAATTTACCTTAGCAAGAAGGTAATAGGTACTAAATGGGTGTTTAGAAACAAGAAGGATGAAAGAGGAATTGTTATTAGAAACAAAGCTAGGCTTGTGGCTCAAGGATACACTCAAGAGGAGGGTATTGACTATGAAGAAGTTTTTGCCCCAGTTGCACAATGGAAGCAATCGGCTTCTTAGCCTATGCATCCTTTATGGGCTTTAAAGTCTATCAAATGGATGTAAAGAGTGCTTTTCTATATGGGTAGATTGATGAGGAGGTTTATGTCTCACAACCTTAGGATTTGAAGACCACAATATCTAACAAAGTATACAAGGTAGTTAAACTTTGTATGGCTTGCATGGGCACAAGGAAATAGTATGAAACCTTAACTACTTATCTTCTTGATAATGGGTTTCATAGAAGTGAGTGGACAAACTTTGTTCATTAAGAAGACAAGAATGATATCTTCTTTGGTTCAAGTGTATGTTGATGATATCATTTTGGATCTACAAAAGACATAAATGTGCAAAGAATTTGAGAAACTAATGAAAGAAGAATTCAAGATGAGTTCTATGGGTGAACTCACATTCTTCTTGGGACTTCAAGTTCAACAAAGGCAGATGGTATTTTTATCAATCAAGATAAATATGTGGTGAGATACTAAGGAAGTTCAAGTTCAGCGATGCAAAGTCATCGAGAACACTGTGACAAGACTACACATCTACTCTTGATGGAAAATAGTGGTAAGCGGTTGATGTGCACATGTGGTCTATGATTGGTTCTTTAATGTATCTTACATCATCTGGACCAGACATCATGTTTGCGGTGTGTGCTTGTGGGTTTCAAGTCACTCCCAAGTTCTCTCACTTGGCTGCGTGAAGAAGAGATTTTCAGGATATCTTAAAGCATTTCCTACAAGATTGTGGTACTCTAGAGATTCACCTCTAGATTTGGTTACTTACTCGGATAATGACTATCTTTGGAGCTAGTTTGGATAGAAAATCTACAGCGGTGGATGCCAATTTCTTGGCAAGTTAGTGTCATGGCGGTGTAAGAAACAAACTATGGTGGCTAATTCATCAATTGAGAGCGGTATGTGAGCTTTTGCAAGTTCGTTGCTCAAGTTCTATGGCTTAGGAATCAACTTTTGGACTATGGATACAATTTCATGAATACCATCATTCATATTGACAATAGCAGTACCATTTTCATTATTAAGAATCAGGTTCAACACACAAAGACTAAACATATTGAAATTAGACACCATTTCATAATAGACTATTATGAAAAAGGACTAATTCAAGTTGTCAAAATTCATCTTGATGACAACTATCTTTGATTTATTAACAAAGGACTTGATGTGGGTAGATTTGGTACTTGGTAACAGTGGAATGCTAAATCCATAAACTTTTGTGTCAAATTGTCTTTGGTGTTGAGTGGCGGTTTACGGTACTTATATTGTTGTATAAGTTTGTATATATTTTGTGCTTGTGTTTTTGCTTGTGCAATAACTTTTATCACGACATAAATGGGAGTTGATCTTAAAAGGTGTATAACTGAGATACACAACAAATGGTTATTGATTCACCATGTCTAATCCACAGAAGAATCAACTAGTCCGAGCAAGCGGCTCTTTGGTAAAGACTTGTCAAAACCGTTTATGGTTGGTAGTTTACCAAAAACTATATGGTTATCAACTCACCATATTCTTTATGATTAAGAGTTGGCTAGTCCATAGCAAGCGGCTCATGGTAAAGACATATCAAATCCGTTGATAGGCGGTAGTTTGCTAAAACTATGATAAGAGTAGTTTTCATATGTTTTCTTTACCACTTTGCTCTTTGAAATTTTTATGAAAAATTACCACTTTGTTCCACAGTTCCAGCGACGGTGTTATTTTACTTGTTGTTCTATAGATTACAACTGTTGTATCGGTAACAAAATTTTTACTAGCCGTTGTAGCAAAATTGCTTTCCATATATATAGGGTAACTTCTAGAGAATTATCTACTTTCCTATTACTTTCCTATTTGATATTTATCCTCTAAAGATAAATACTTTCCTTAGATAATTTTTCTTGCACTACACTCTTAAACCCTACCTCTATATATCTTTTATCTCAATTGGCTAGTTATTCATTCAATTATTACTGACATAATATTGTTTTTCATCAAAAGTTTCTATGGCACCATTAAAATTTGCAGATGAGCACAACCAAGTGGCCTACCTCCAAAAGTCAAAAAGAGAAGAGTGGCCCTGTTTTTCATTAGATTGTGGACTTTCTCAATACTACCCATATAAGGTATGCTTTGCTTTTAAAACCCACAATCTATATCTCTCAAATTAAATAGTTTTGGACTTACGCTCACTCATAACACTTGAGAATAGAGATATACATGAACGATTGGATGCTCTAGAGCCATGGATGGGATGGGGTAACTATTGATATTCTTGAGGCATCCTTGAGGAGAGTTCTCCAATTGGATGATCTCAATGGAATTATCATATTACCATGCTTGGAATACATGATACTTTATCATCCATGGGGTATGATACCTTGATAAAAGGCTACTTTCAAAAGAGTGGTTTTTGTCCCAATGGAGATTTTTGATACATACTCTTTTACATTGTCTGTCCAAAAAACATCTTATGAGCAATTTAGTTCAACCATGGCTTACCCTTTGGTTTGTCTAAGCGATAAGATTTTTAGCTGGTCCAAATATATTTTTACAAGTATGACTGGCAATGTAAAGAGTTCAACAAAAATTTTAATGTATCAAGGTTTGTGCATTGCTAAATGAGTTTCAACTGCAACCCCATACAAATGTTTATAAAATCAGTTGCCTCAAGCCTAAAGTTTTTTAAAACATGAACAAAGATGGCAACATGATTTTTACACCTCTCTTTCCTCAAATGCTTGCAAAGATTTCACACGAACAAAACACACCCATAATCTCTGTTCCAAACATTGATTATACTCCACACCTTCTCACCTATGAGAGGGCTGCGACCAACTTCTCTCGCATGACAACACAACATGTTTACGAACCTTTTGGTCTAGGAACAAGCGGTGGTGGTTCTAGACTTCAACCAGTCCAACTAGGGAGGAATGCAGGCCATTGCCCCATGATTCACCTCTCCCAGCGGTCACAGTTGGAAGTGATGAGGCGATGGGCAACAATTGGAATTGATGGTTTTGTGTACCAAGTTAGCCAAACAGGTTGAATCTACATGAAAGGACTGGCATATGTCAAGAAGCGATGCCAAGGATATTAAACACTTAAAAGAGATTAGGACCTTGAAGGATGAGTTTGAGGGGGTTAAAAAGCAAAGGAAATGCAAAGTTGGTGCTCTCATCTTCATCCTCACTAATGATGGTGATTCATTTGGTTTGATCAAGATTTGGGAAATTCTTCCAAGCAGGGGAGGAAGCAGTCTTTGAAAAACTGAGGAGGAAAATTGATTTTGAAGATGAAGGTGTTACTAAAGGTGCAAAAGGCGATACTCAAGAAGAGCAACTAGAGCAAGATATGTTATGTACTACAGGATTTTACCATGATCCAATTTCCAGCTGCGAGCTAAATATTCCCAGCGATGAACATAATGTTGTCTTTGCAAGTGAAGAAATTAATAAAGAAAGATGAAGGGTAAAAGCGGTTATAGAAAGTGAAGAGCAACACGGAAGGAAGATTTCAAAGAAAGAACAAGTTGGTTGCTCAATGAAAGTTGCTAAAATATATATGAAGATGGCGTTGCTTAGAAGAAAAGATTGAAGAATTGGAAGTTGCAAGCTTTATGGAGGCTAAAAGGCTGGATAGATAGATTGGAAAATCAATTTCATTGTTCAACCTACAAGACTTAGAGAAAAGACTCAGAGTTGACTATGTACCTCTTTGAAAAGAAATTGAGTTCTTGATTGCAAATGATCCATGATCAAGAAAAGGCAATTGACCTTAGGCGATGCATCTTTAGCGAAGAACAAAGAACGGCCACAGTTAAAGATTTTACTCTGAGATGAAGAATAATCAAGCACTTCAAGAGGCTATTGTTTGGTCAAGAAAGGCCAAAAGAAAGCAACCAACTAGGCACAAGGATTGTGCATACATGAAGACTTATTGTTGCAATGTTGGTGGTTGGAAGAGATATCAATTCAAAGGAATGTCTGATGATAAAGTTGAAAGTATCTACTATAGAGTTCTAAGATTTGATAAAGATTTCATTCCAATGGATTCAGAAGAAGAAGCAAGAAGGCATCCTGATTTGAAAAGAAAGGCTAAAGATAGTGAATCTCATACTGGTAAGAAGACCAAGTTCTTTGAAGAACAATAAGTTCCAAGAGAAGTTCTTGAAGAGCAGATGGTAAAATGATTGTGATAGAAGAAGAAGATTTTTATCGGAACCTGCAAGTTAGACATCCTATCATTGATTGGGAAGTTTACTTGCTAACAATTTTGCTCCAACATGGAAGATCACGAGGCTAGGTGGTGAAACTTCATCATTCATTCAATTTGAAGATCTCATCAAAGCTTTTGACATAGATGACCTTGACAAATTATGGAAGTTAGTTCAAGAAAGGTTTGATGCTCAAGATTTCAAAGATATGAAGGAGATGCGATTATGGGTTAATCTTAGAAGGCTCTATGAACACGATGTTAATGATGATTTGGAAATTCTCATGTACATGTCACAGTACTAAATGGTTTTACTATGACTCATGTGAAGTTCACCATGTTTCTACGGCAAATGGAGTAGATGCATTCATGCTTGCTGAGAAAGAATATCCACTCAGAGCTAGAAATCTCACAGTAATGTTATGTACAACAATAAGAGTTCATGAAGAAAATGAGAAGGTCAGAGCATTGTTACATAGGCTTCAAGATCAATGTTCAAGAGCTATTATTGGAAGAAAAGAAAAGTGTTTGGTTGAATTCCCCAAATCCTTGAAGATGATGCATGATAACATCAAATAGTCCTGATTATTAAGTGTCAATTTCCCCCGTTAATGCTCATTCTTTATATCATTTATATGGATTTACGCTTGTTTTCCATTGTTTTACTGAAATTGCGAGCATTGGAGCTAAAGAGCGCAAATGGAAACATTACTAGGATTTATCACGGTATGCCTATTTTGAAGAGTTCGCAGTAACTTCGTCTCTCACGCAGTAACTATTGCGTGACCCGGTCCAACTCATCAAGAGGTTCAGTAACTCCTCAAAGATTACGGCGTAACTCCATTAGGTCAAAAGAGGTTCCACGTAGCGGATACTTACGCGTAACTACACATCACTTGCGGCGTAACCGGATTATTGAAGACTACGGCGTAACCACTTATAAGGTTACGCCGTAACTAGCAGATCTAGTGCATTCACGGAGGTTCTGGCGTAACTCATCTTTTGGTTACGCCGTAACCCACGGCCTATAAATACCCGAATTCCGGCATTTTTAATCATCCATTCCACACACAATACTCTCGAGAATGTGGGAAAATACTCAAGGAAGGTCTAAGGAAGCATACGGTTGTTTCCAAGGGAGAAGTCATACCATTACGATAAGCTTTAGCGTTTATTATTTCTTTTCCTTTCAATTCATGTATTTCGTACCTTTGAATATTGAATTGGTTTGCATGATTAATATGGCTTAAGCACCCTTTGGTGCTAGCCTAGTTATGATTCCTTAATTGTTTTGTTTTCGTTTACCTTTACTTTCGTATAATTATTTCTAAGTGTATGCATGCATAGTTCTTTGGTAGTCAGGTTAGGTAGTTTTGAATGGCGGTAGAGGCCAATTGCCTAGGAGATATGACCAACTTACCCTAGGTGAAGCTGATGAGGCGGGAAGGGTAAGATATGACCAAGCTGGCGACCTTTTTCTACTTGTGCGATTTGACCAACCGATCACCTATCGTTTGGATGAACTTAAGAATTGGGGGTGTAGTGTCTAAGTTCCTAACGACCGGGCACTCACTATTTAGAATCTAGCATGTAGCGGTACTTAATGACTGGCTTAGGGGACCGGAACAACAGGACTTTTGGTTTGCGCTGATTTCTCTGTGGTGGCATCTTCTGCGATAGGTTGAGGCGAATTGACCAAATCTTTGTCCTCTCGATTTGACCCACTGATAATTGGAAGTAGGTAGACGTAGACATAACTAGTTAGGAGGATTAACTAGGTTAGCTATTCCTCTATTGATTTCCTTTCTACCATTTAATTGCTTTTATATTCTGCATTAGTAGTTTAATTAATTAAAACCATATCAAACCATTTATATTATGTGATAATTAGACTTAGTAATTATCCGACATATCTTGGGGCGACCTGGGAATGTATTGATTTTTGAACATTGCTATAAGTGGCACATGGATCTGGATATGGACCAGAGATAACCCGATCATAAAGTAATGAAGACTATAACAAAACAAGAATACAACTGGGGAAAGTTTGAAAAGCGGAGGTTGAAAAGATTTGAAGCATGTAGGATTGAAAAAGTTAATAGTGTATTTGAGACGATTCGGAAGCAATATTGAGAAAATGATTCTCCGACCATCAAGGAATCAAGAGAGCACGGCGATAGGTTGAAAAGATGATGAGAGCATTTGTGAATAATACACTCTTCATTAAAGGTCGAAGATAGGATAAAAAGATTAGAAAAGTGTTAGTTCATGTTGAAGCCATCTTTGATTACCTAGCGACTCGGGAGGAAGAAATTTTCCACCACGGTAGAAACTATCCTCGAAGAACCTTTGACATTTTGAGAAAAAGGTTAAGCGACGGATCAGCATGGAGAAACAATCACTTTTGGGCCAAACTTTGCTGGTGAACCCTCCTAATGATACTAATCGTCATGATACTACGTGGGAAATTAGTTATGATGAGACTATTAGCCTCTGAAAGATGCTCATTTGTTTTGAGCGAACTACCACAAAGGAAAAAGATCAGGGATGCTTTACTCCGCTTGCTATATCGGGAGCCTAAACATGTGTAATACAGCAGATCTTGGAGCTAGTATTAGTATAATGCCTCGTTCGATGTTTTCTGAATGGGAATTGGCGACTTAAAACCGACCAAGATGAAAATGAAAATGGCGATCGATCTATGCAATCACCATTGGGAATTGTTGAAAATGTATTAGTGAAGATAAAGAGATTCCTTTTCCGATAGATTTTGTGATTCTAGATATCCATGAGACAACGGAGATACTGTCATTCTAGGAAGACCCATGCTTCACGCTGCACTAAAGTGGATGTCTTTTAGAAATTAACTCACGGAAGCAAATGGAAAGATCGCCACATTCGGACCTAATGAACATTTGTCCACCTCGGAGAAGGTGTGTGCAATTGACCCATGGGGATTTTGATGAAGCCATTAAAAGTTTCTTAACCCCGGATCTAGAGAGGTTGACTCGGGGAAGGATTTTGATGTTTTGGTGATTTTTTAGGAAGAAGATAACTTAGGATTAAGTCTTTGTGACCTCTATAGTGACGTCGAGAATGACCCATTGGCAAGACAACTCACGAAAAACTTTCTTGCAATCGGACAACCCGCGGTTTATATGAAATGGGAACGCATCCATCATAGGAATCCCCACAATCTGAAGATCTCATGCAAAATTGGGTTCATTGACTTTCACCCATTTATCGACCAGATTCCCAGTCAATATTATCTCTAAGGAATGCTACAACCAGGTTATGGAAAAGGAGCTTGATTACAAAGGAAACAACTTCCTCGGGATAGCAACAAATATATGAGTTTTTGTAGGAACACACTCATTTCTAGTGACTTTGTGGTTTTGGATAATGTTAGCGAATTAAGTGGCGAGATAGGCGGCTAGGGTGATTTTAGAAAACCCTTTAAAAAATATATGGGCTTGATAAAAAGCGAAAGAAGTGGTTTGGCTAAAGATTGGCGATGATAAAACTATTTTCAAAATGCCAAGGACTGTCAAAAACATTAAAAATTGGACTAAAGAGCAGTTAAGTTATGCTAGACCCATTGCTTGGTATTAGTGAAGAAGATAAGGCCAAAGGTTTTTCGACCCTACCAAAAATCAAAAATTTCTTTGGGTGTTTAGAACTTGGAGAAGGATACAAAGCGATGACAATTTGATCGGTGGCTTCAACATGGAGATTGCCCAGTCCACGAGATGACGGACAAACACAGTATGACTCTTGAGTCTAACTTAAAGACTTCGTAATAAAGAAAAGTCTCTTCGGGAGACAACCCGAATTATCCCTTTCTTTTGTTTTTTTATTTCTTTTCTGTTGGGTTTTGTGTTTTCTAACAGTTTTTGCAGGAGACAATGAAGTAATTACTCACGTAGTTGCTGATCTGAGAGCAGAGTTCTGGCGTCTCATTCTGTGGTAACCCATTGCTTGACCCATTTCTTCCGCATTACCAACTACGTAATACCATCTGGAAGTGGTTCGCCGTAACCATTCGCTTCTCAACTCATTCCAAGTTTTGCAAGTTCTGGTAACTCTCTTATTGGGTTCTGGCGTAACTCTCCTCTACTTTATTTATTTTTAAACGGTAACATTGTATTAGTTTTTAAATGAACTTTGTGGGTGTGTTCCCTGTAAACCCTCACGAGACTTCACTTTTCCACTTGGGACACCAAGTGGTTTAAAACTTGTTGCATTACTTCAAATGCAACCGTGATTCTGAGAAATTGAGTTAGGTTTGTTTTCATTTTATTTTCTTCTTTTGAATTATGCATTACGGTATTGTGATTTCGGGATTGAAGTTTGCTCATGGCTTTACTTGAAGCCGCGATCCTTTCGTGGCCTTCTTCTTTTTGGAGCAAATTTCAGGGAAGTTCTCGCTCTAATTCTACCTTTTTCTTCACCTTTATTTTAATGCCTAGTACAAAAGGGACTTTGTACAATTCAAGTGGGGGCGGTGAGTAGAATTATATCTTGAACTTTATTTAGCCCTCATTTTTCTAGTTTATTTTGAAAAATTATGCCATTTTTTATATTTTGACATGTTTTTCCGAACCTAACTAGATTAGACCTTAGCCGAGCACATACAACTCTTGATATTACATGGTGAGATTAGCCTTATCCGTTTCCTATGATTTACCCCAAAACCACCAAATTATGGTGTCTGGGTAGCTTGTAAACTTTAGAACTTGGCCTTTAAATCATTTCAAGACCATAGACGAGGTATGTTGAGTTAGCTCGATGTATTTGGACTTTTGGTTTAGAAAGGCGATATTATAGGATTATCACCCAAAGCGACCTACCATTGTGAGTCTATCGATAAGTCACCGACTTTTAGACCCCATGTGAAACCCTTTTTTTTGCACTCCCCTTTAGTGCAAGATACCCCTAGATACACCCTTCTGAGCCATTCCTTTCATTTTGTCACCCCAATATATTTTTTTCATTACACCCTTACACCTTAGCCTACCCCAGAGTCTTTATTTGTAATTGGGAAGTCATCATTTGCCTAAGTTCAAGGTTCGAGTGGAAGGTTTGGAAATCACGCTTTCATCGACAACAATTATGAAGATCATTGAAGAACCTCCGAATTCCCATTGTTCATCTCAAATTGGGGATGATATGTTATCATGTATGTTAAAAAAATAGTGCGAAAAAAAATAATAATAAAAAAATAGTTGATTCGGTTATGATTTTGTAAGTGCTATGTTATAAGCACTATAGTATGAGCTTTATTGTTTAGTATCGAGGAGCCACCTGGGTCACATTTGAAGATTGAAGTTGGAGTAATACCAATGAAGAAGAAAAGGTAGTGTGCCCATCCACGGCGCCTCTAATGACACATCTACCTTGCATTTCATGATCCGGTCTCTAGACTTCTAAACTTGAACTTTGGTGGACGGTAAGTGGTGATGACTTAGTTATAGATATAGACTACCTGCTTGTTTTCATTTTACACCAATTATACATCCCATGTCTTATCCTACCCTTTAGTCATAGGCGTGTCTAGGTGATCTGGCTGAGCAATCTTTGGTGTATTGGCCATGGATTTGGTCATGTATCATTGATTTTGTCCACTTAGCGTGACATGTTAGTAATGTGAGTCACCCCTTAACTTTTATGGTGTCTACCCATATTGCCTTCTAGAATTGTTTAGCCCTTAACTCCGGTGGTGGAGATTTGTGTAACCGCCAAGCTTATGATAGAATACATGCTATGGTTGTGCGATTGAGTGATCACCCCAAAATTGACACTTAGAATAGTTGAGAGATATGAGTGTTTGTTCCCACTTTCGCGGGTGTTAGGCTTTGTTTTATTCTAGCATAAGGGATTTATAAACTCATATTTTCTAGGTTTTGGGAGATATCTTTTTAGGAATCTATCTAATAAGGTCTACTTGAGGGCAAGTAGAGTTCAAGTGAGGGGATATTTGATAACATCAAATAGTCCTGAATTTTAAGTGTCAATTTCCCGTTAATGCTTTCGTTATTTATATATTTATATGGATTTACAACTTTTTTCCATTGTTTTAAACTTTCGAATTAAATGCGTGCATTGGGCTAAAGAGGCGGAAATGGAAACATTACTAAGGATTTATCACATCATGCTTATTTTGAAGAGGTTACGGCGTAACTGCGTCTCTCACATGCAGTAACTATTCGTGACCGAAGTCCAACTCATCAAGAGGTTACGGTACTCTTCCAAAGATTTTGGCAACTCCATTAGGTCAAAATAGGTTCCACCCTTGGATACTATTTGTAACTACTACATCACTTGCGGCGTAACCATGATTGTGAAGACTATGGCGTAACCACTTATAAGGTTACTGTTGTAGCAGAGATCTAGTGCATTTCAGGAGGTTACGGCGTAACTCATCTTTAGTTCGCAACCCGGACACAACCTATAAATACCCACGAATTCCAACATTTCTAATCATCAATTCCACACACCTACGAGCGTGGGAAAATACTCAAGGAAGGTCTAGGGAAGCATCACGGGTATTTCAAGGAGAAGTCACACCATTACGATAAGCTTTAGCGTTTATTATTTCTTTTACTTTCAATTCATGTATTTCATAGCTTTGAATATTGAATTGATGTGCATGATTAATATGGCTGCTAAACCCTTTGGTGCTAAGCCTAGTTATGATTCATAAATTGTTTTGTTTGCGTTTACCTTACTTCCATTACAATTATTTCTAAGTGTATGCATCGTAGTTCTTTGGTAGTCACTGGTTCGGTAGTTTTGAATGGCGGTGAGGCCAATTGCCTAGGAGATATTGTTGGTGAGCTTTGAGGAAGAAGGGTAAGATATGACCAAGCGGCGACCCTTTCTACTTGTGTAATTTGACCAACTGATCACCTATCGTTTGGATGAACTTAAGAATTGGGGGGTAGTGTCTAAGTTCCTAACGGCCGGGCACTCACTATTTAGAATCTAACATGTAGCGTTACTTAATGACTTCGACTTGGGGACCGGGAACAACGGGACTTATGACGGTGCTGATTTCTCACCTGGTGGCATCTTTCTTTGATAGGTTAGAGGCAGAATTGACCAAATGTTGTCCTCGAATTTGACCCAAGTAATTGGAAGTGGTAGGCGTGAGACATAACTAGTTAGGAGGATTGGTTAGGTTAGCATCACTATTCCTCTATTGATTTCCTTTACCCATTTAATTGCTTTTATATCCTCGCATTAGTTTAATTAATAAAACCATATCAAACCATTTATATTCTGTGACAATTAGACTTAGTAATTATCTGACACACATAGCTCTTAGGGCGACCTCGGCTTTACCATTTACTACACTACACGGCCGGGTACAATGCCCGTTAGTGCATTTGGGTAGACCATAGGTATAGCGAGACACTATAAATATTAAGACACAGTTGAGTAAAACTGCATCAATGCGATTGGAAAACTTATTGATTTGCAGAGAAATATAAGTTTAGGGGAGGATTGTTGGGAATAATCATTTGCTACTTGATAGTTGTGGAAGACTTGCTTGGATTACACTAGCGGTGGAAGCGTATTACCCTTCTTTGGTACATTATTACCACTGCTATTAGATAATGGTTTGGAAAATGTGTCTAGATAAGTATAGAAAAGATCTTGTGTATATTCTATATTGTTAGCTTTATACTTATCTTGTAAAGGACTCCTTGTACTATAAAAGGAGGTCCTGGGTCATTGTCTTAGGTATCTACGTACTTACATACATACGGCTTCAAGGTGTAACCCTAGTGATAAGCAAAGATCACTCGTATTATTCATTAATAATATTGGAGCTTAAGTTTTGTTTTTATCTGTGTTCTTACAATACATCATACAATCCGTCTTCTAAGTATTACTAAGTAAATTCCGCATGCTTATTAATATTATACAAAATATCATTGACACAAGGTGTGTGTCCAGATCCATCAAATAGGCATGAATCAAGAATTATATGTTGATGATCTCGTAATCAAAAGCCACTCAGAAGACGAGATACTGAGGGATGTGGAGGAAACCTTCAAAACTTTAAGGGAAATAAACATGAAGTTAAATCCTAAGAAATGCACCTTCGGAATGGAAGAAGGAATGTTCCTCGGATACACCGTGACAACTAAGGGGATTAATGTATGCCCAAATAAAGCAGAAGCGGTACTAAACCTCCCATCCCTAAAATGCCTTAAAGACGTTCAAAAATTAAACATAAAATTGGCAAGTTTAAATAGGTTCCTAGCTAAATCCGCTGAAAGATCACTGCCTTTCTTTAAAACACTTAAAAAGTGTACAAGAAGCGTTTTCAATGGAAATGAGCGGAAAAAGCCTTTAAACAAATGAAAAAGCTAATAGCGGATCTTCCAACACTAACGACACCAAAGGAAAAAGAAGAGCTTATCATATACCTTGCAGTAGTTAAAGAAGCAGTCAGTGCTGTCCTAATGATGGAAAGGGAAGGTAAGCAAACACACATATTTTAAGCAGCCTCAGAAGGACCAAAAGTCAACTACACGCCAATGGAAAAGTTAGTATTAACCTTGGTGCAAGCTACAAAACGACTGAAGAGATATTTCCAAGCGCATACAGTTGTAGTTATTACGGACTAGCCGATAACGCAAATACTATCAAAACCGAAAGTGGCAGGGAGATCGCAAAAATGGAGTATCGAATTCGGAGAATGTGACATACAATTCAGACCAAGAATATCAGTCAGAGGACAAATCTTGGTGGATTTCATAGTGGAAGGTCCAAAGGACAATGAGGAAGATGACTAAATGGAAGCTGAGGAAGAACTCCCACAACATTGGACCCTGTTCACATATGGTTCATCCTTCATAGATGGTCGTGGAGCAGGGCTGATACTAACAGACCTAGAAGGGACGGAGTTCACTTATGCCCTAAGGTTTCGCTTTGGAGCAACAAACGACAAAGCCGAATACGAAGCTTTGATAGCTGGGCTAAGAATAGCAGAACAAATGTGAATAAAAAACCTACAAGAAAATGTGGATTCAAGACTTGTGGCTAATCAGGTTACCGGAACGTACATAGCTAAGGAATCAGGGATGATTCAATACCTGGAGAAGGTAAAGGCACTCTTAAGCAATTTACGGATGTTCTCTATTAAGCAAGTCCCTCAAAGCGAAAACAAGAAGGTAGGTGCTCCAAGCAAGATGGCATCTACCAGCTTCGCACATCTGAAAAAACAAGTGCTAGTTGAAGAACTCAATCAAAAGTCAATAGAAGAAGTAGCAATACTCGCAATGGTAGAAGAAAAGGGGCACACCTGGATGACCCCGATATATGAATACATGACATAGGAGATACTCCCGGCAGAACCAAAGAAAGCAAGCTCAGTTAAGAGAAAGTCACAACAATTTGCAGTGATCAATGGGACGCTTTACAAGAAGTATTTTTTGGGACCATGGTTACGTTGCGTAGGACCCCTCCAGGAAAATTATGTACTAAGAGAAATCCATGAAGGATCCTGCAGTATGCATGCTGGGACAAGGTCTGTAGTGGCCAGAGCCTTGCGAACCGGATACTATTGGCGCACCATGCACAAGGATGCAGGGAAGCTGATACTAGCATGCAAAGACTCCCAAGTACACAAGCCCGTTCCAAGGAATCCATAAGAAAATTTAACTCCAATCACTTCCCCATTGCCATTCTACAAATGGGGAATCGACATTGCTGGACCCTTCCCGGAAGGCCCCGGAAAAGTCAGATTCCTCATAGTAGCAATACATTACTTTACAAAGTGGATAGAAGCGAAACCAATTGCCACTATTATGGAAAATCAAATCAAAAAGTTTGTATGGGAAAATATAGTATGCAGATTTGGACTCCCCGAAGAAATAATATCTGATAACAGAAAGCAATTCCGAGATAAGCCATTCAAAGATTGGTGCGAAAAACTGAATATACAACAACACTTCGCTTCCCTTAAACATCCACAAGCCAATGGACTGGTTGAAAGAGCAAACAGGAGTCTAGGGGAAGGAATAAAAGCTCGATTGGAAGAAAATAGCAAGAACTGGATGGAGGAACTATCGCATGTCCTATGGGTACATCGTACAATGATCAAATCAAGCAACTAAGACACTCCATTCTCTTTGACATATGGAACGAAAGCTGTCATCCCTGCCAAAATAGGAATGCCGACATGGAGGATCACGGAGGTAGATGTAGAAGAAAATGATGAGCCCTAGAAATAAATTTAGACCTTGTGGAAGAGAGAACGGAGCAAGAAGCAATATGTGAGGCGAAAAGCAAAGAAAAAATGGAAAAATATTACAACTCTAGATTTCGCAACACAAGCTTCAAGCCAGGAGACTTGGTATACCGTAGCAACGATGCAAGCCATGCGGAAGAGGGAGGAAGATTAGGACGTATGTGGGAAGGACCTTACGAAGTCACAGAAGCATTAGGAAAAGGCACGTACAAGCTGAAAGACCGTGCAAGAAACCTAATTTCGCGGACATGGAATGCCTACAACCTTAAGAGATTTTATATCCATCAAATGTAAGCAGCCCGCCCCCGTGACTCCGCAGGAGGGGTTTGATATTTTAATTTATCTTTTTATAATGTAATGTTTCTATAATTATGAATGAAAAAGGTGAAGATTAGCTACCTTCACCAACTTTTACTTTAAAATTTTCTAATCATTCCTTTTTTACTTTAAAGAAGTTACGATACATGTAAATAAGACACGCATACATTTAGGAACGACCCATGAAATGTTATTCCGAATAAAAATAGGTTGAGTAACCTCAAAATTCACTCAAGATATATAAGAGATGTTGCAAGTCCAGTATCAAGAGAATAAACCCAAAAATATTCAAATAAGACTATTATAATAAACATACCAGTGTGAAGATTAGAATAGCAGCAACTGAAAAGTTATAAAAATAAAATGTACATACGCTAGACACAAAGTATAAAGATAAAAATGTCGTACATACACGGCCATAAAACCAGTAAAACAAAAAATGTTATTGCAAAACACAATCAAGATCAAACTAAGCTTGGTCAGAAGGATTTGACTCCAAGATAGGGCTCGCCCCAGATTGCTCAAAAGCACCTATACTCGTATCATCAACATTATCACCTTGCTCAAGCACACTTGACATCTCATAATCAGACACGGAAAGAGGAACATAGCAAGAAGGAACATACAAAGAAACAGTAGCTACAGCAGAAGCTTGGACAGAACCCGATGTGCAAGCCATATCCGTAAAAGTCTCCACGGATAAAGGATCAATCAAGGAATCCCACATATCCGCAAGAGCTGACCAATCATGAAGGACACCTTCCTTTATCTTCCTAGCTCTTTCAAAGTAAGCATTCATGAAAACTGACAGGGAAGACTTATCTACCAGGGCATGATTCCCTGGATGGTAAATAGGAACAGTCAGCCGCTCCAAACAAAATCGAGAATCAACGATACGAGAAACACCAGCGGCAGAGGCCTCAGGGTGAAGCAAACCCATAATATCTTCGATACCCGCATCCTTAAGGGTTTCCAAAGAGGATAATAAGTGAAATTTAACATCGCGAAGCTTCTGAAGAGCATCCTTGTAATTGGCCTCGGCAAAAGAATTATAGGCCTCTACATCTGAAAGTTCCATGACTTTCTGGCAATGATGATGGCCGAAAACAAGCCCATCATGTATTCCCTTCTCAGTGGCACAACTAAAAGCCACAATCAAAGTCCCCAGGTAATCGGGTGAATCCCAACACTTGGCAATCGCAAGCTCGAGGCCCTCGGATAAAAGCCACTTGCGGACCGACACGGCAGCAAACAAACAAGGATGGAGTTTCTCTTTCAGATAAAGAGCAGCCTTAACAAACAACTCTTTTAAACGATCAAACTCTGGTATCTGAGGACGAAGACTAGAGCATTACCCTCCAAAACCCGCACCTAAAAAGAAAAATTTTTAGTAAGCAAGAAAAGCAAGGAAAGATAGATATCAAGATACAAACCTGTTTAGCAAGATCATCATTTTGAGACTTCAAGGACGAAGACGCACATCACAACTGCGCAAGTTCGATGTCTTTATTAGCAATGCAAGACTCAAGTTCTTTAACCTTAGCAAGCAGGATGTCATTCTCTTTCCCAGCGGTTTCAAAAAGGGACACACGGCAATGGAGGCGGATTGCTTCCGAAGCTTCAGCCTCCGTCAACGATAATCTAGACTCCAACCTAACAATTTCACTACACTTATCTTATAATAAACCAGCTTGTTGATTACACTTGTCAGATAACCTCTTCCTCTCCCGAAGATCATGCTTCGCACCCATCCGAACCTCAGAACCAAAGTACAACTGATGAGCCAACAAGACATTGAACTCTGAAAGCAACCGGTCATAATCCTTTTCACAAAAGGAAGCAAAGAGCTTAGGAGGAGGGACTCCGTCAACAACCTCATGACAGTCTGAAGAGCCATCCAAAAGAGAGCTATTACGCACTCTCCAGCTCGAAAGATAACGTTCCTGTAGCTGCAAAGGGTCCAGGTCAATAGCAGCACGAATATCATCGATTAAATGTTCACCAGTGGAGTAACCTGGAAAACCCCCGGCATCCTGATCAGCACCGCCACCTGAGGATGAACCCCCAAGGAAGGGGGAGGGGTTAGGAAAATTATTCCCCATGGTCGAAGCAGGAACGGACACTGTAGTAACAGTAGTAGTGGCAACTATCTCCGGGACAATATCTAACCTGGTAAAAGAAGTAACCTCAGCTTTAGCAGCAAAGGTGCTACAATGAGAAGAAGAATCTGAAGAAATAAAAAACCTGTGAACAGGACCAATGAAACATGACTTATGCCCGACAGAAAAATCATCATAAAGCTCAACCTCGCGCTCAGGTGTCGTCAAAATGGAGGACGTAATAAAGGGTAGCGTCTGGGCAGTTGTAAAGCCAATCTCAGCATCTAGAATGCTACCGTCTAAGAAACCTTGAAAACCAGAGGTAGGTGCACCACCAATAGGAAGCCCTTGGGAAGGGTTGTTGCACAACCTCTTCACAGGATTGGAAGATGTGCCATCAGCCGGTGAGGAAGGGTTCTCCTTCCTCTTCAGCGAAGGACCAGAAACGGTGTCTTCAATAGCTACAGCAGTAGCTTCCAAGGATGGTCCATACTCAGCATTAGCACCAGCATCTTCAGACATGAAAAGATCATTCACACCAGTCTCTAACTTACCATCAATAAGAGGAGGAGCAATAGGGAGGAGTGGAACGGTACGCCTAATAGTGGTCTCCAAAAGCCTGGGTTCCCCCTCACGACGATTACGCCCAACCATTCTCACCTTCATAGGATCGGGACACTGAATATAATCAGGCCAATCCATCATTGCAAAAAGATGAAGCAAATTAAAAACTAAATAGGAACAGGAACCAAGGAAAACAAAAACAAGATAGAAACTCACCCGTTCCGTCGTCATTGAAAAACTCAGGATACATGTCCTCATCTAATGGATAATAACGACTCAAGCAAACCAGCAAAGGAATGCTTTAGGAAACCTCCAAAATGGAGCGAGATGGGCAACACGAGTCGCATAATCATTGGAATTATACTCATCAGCCTGAGGCATAGGATCCTTAAGAAGATTTTTATTAGGATTCCATGGAAACAGGGCAGGACAGGAGAAATCATCAACCCAGAAAAAATGATCGTTCCAGCTCTTCAGAGAGTCAAGGGGTTTAGAATAAACTACAGGAGCACCATCGCGCTTACTAAAAGATATCCACCCTTTGTTCTTTGAATTCACATAAAAACAGCGAAATAAACCAACAGTGGGAGAAATACAGTGGGCCCGACACAAAATCTCAAAGTGGTAAACCTTAGCCTTACCTATAACTGAAAGCTGAGTAATATTAATATGGTAATACCTAATGATATCCACAAGGAAAACCGATAGCGGAAGGCGAAAATTCGCGTAGTAAAAAAATCTAGTGTATAAACCAATCTTATTCCTGGGGCGCTCGTGCATAGTATGGTTAGGCGAAGGAAGCTCTAGATGAACTTTGGGAGGAATGTGAAACCTACCAAGAATCCCTGGGGTAGTGTGATATTTGATATCTGTAATAGTACCCATGACGGAAAAATAAAGTCAAGATCTAACCTGGTAAGCGGATGAATCTCTTTTTTAAAGAAAAGGAAAAAACAAAGCGACAATGGCGAAAAATAACGAAGGAAGAGAAGTAAAATGGTAAAAACCAGGTGTGGTATTTATACAAGGGGTATATCTAACTCAAGATGGCATAAGATGACTACACGTGTCGGTGAAAATCTAGTTAAACGACTAGGATAAAAAGTAAGAAATAAGGACAACAACAACGCGTGGCCCACTTAGTTAAATCAGCCAGAAGATGAAAAGCCCAAAAGTGTCCACGTCACACGGTACACCTACCAAGAAACGAAGCGTCAGAAGGACGCTTCGAAGACGCGGAAGATTAGCCGTTTAGTTACCTTAATTCTAGTAACATTCATCGCACGCGATAAATGAACCACACGCAATTAACACACTAGACTGGGGGGACTTGATGACGTATAGCACGTACAACAGGCCTACTGGGATTAGCTCGTGCTATACGTATCCTGGGCCCAGGCCCAACAACGAAACAACCACAAGTACCAGATAGACAGCAAGCCAAATAGCAAAATTGGCTACAGTCCGGGCTCAAAGACGCATGCAGAATGCTCAGCGGACCAAACTTCTGGTAGCGGAAAGTGTTCTGTGTCCGCATCCGCGATTACTACGGAACCTTGCCTGACAATTGTCTCACTCTGGCCACTAACTTTTATATGCGAGCTGTTAGGAAACCCTAGCACTGAGCCTCGCCTATAAAATGGGTTTTAACCATCTCACAAGGTACAACTTTCTCTCTCATAATAACACACACATCTTTATTATCTCTGACAATAATGTATACTTACTCTCACGCCGGAGCTTAATCGTGGGGTCCATCCCCACTGTAAGGCTAACGGTTTACTTTCACTTGTGCAGGGATTTAATCAATCACTTGGATTAGTATAAACTTAGCCTATCAACAACTTGTTGGTCCAACCCAACACGCATCATACACACTTATTCTAATCCGTCACACTTTTTGTACTAACAAACATATAAGTATTTCGATGAAAGCATCACCATATAAAAACTTGAACTTAGATCTATTAGCGTGTCTATATTGTTCTTTAGGGTTTTCAAGTTCCTTTCATGTAACCTCTATATATTGTGCCTTGATAAAAATCATAACTCACAGGGTTAATATTATCTAACATGGTATCAGAGCATGTCGATCATATGAGCTAGTCAGCCTTGATTCACCGCCTTTAGGCCACCCTGTTAAATTCTAGTCATCGTATCATTGATCTTAAAAAAAAGATACAACCCATTGTATTGACTATAAGTCTCAAATCGTAAGGAGCTAACTGATGTCGTTAGTTCCATTTGGTTCGTTTTGAAATTTCAAAGAAAAGAATCGCCGTATCCGCCTCCACGCGCCGTAACAAGCCGTCGGGTTCTTAAAATACAACTGGCTCACTGTTTTGCTTTTAACTTTCAAAACGCTAAGAGTTTGCTCATGTCGTCAACGAGTATGGATTTGTAATTAAATTCTGAAAAGAACATGACGATATTGTCGCCTCCACTGGTCGCTCCATTACGCGCTGTTAAAAGTTCAGACGGTCGTCGGAAAAAATTAAATTTATCATATTACACTAATACGTTGCGACTAGGTGCCCATCGAAGTCTTGATAACTTTTTATTAAGATAAATATCTTTTGCTTTGTTTGTGTGTTTAGCTAGTAATAATTAAATTATATCCTCCTTTTCGAGCTTTCGTGATTTTACCGCTTGAATTGCAAAAGAATATTAGATGATAAATAAGTCGAAGCCCATTTATGTGTTCGGGGTTTCTAAACTTCCTCTCATATAACTTCTAATAAATATCGTAACCTACTAAGTTTACATGGTGTGACTAAATCTTGCGCTACAAATAAATAAGACCACAACACAGTATTATGGTTTAAAGAAACTAATCCGTATAAAATAACTATCTCTACTATTTATAAATAGTGCATGTTCATTCTTGAAATTTAAAATCGAGTAATGTTAGTCAACTATTATACCCTTGATTAAAAATGGTAACAACATTTAACACTAAATTAATGTTTTAAATGTTGATAAAACCTTACATTTTTATCATTTTTTGTTTTAACCCACAATTATTTTTCTCGCAATGACTATTAATTGAACTCGTAAATTTTGCATGAAAGATCAAATAAAAATTACGATTTTATAAATATAATCATTTACCACTGTACAGCGTGTAAATATCATTTTAATACTACATCTTTTGAGCAAAAAGTCTCATTGTCATCTTTCTTTACACGTACATCACCATCTTAGTTTTTCAAGAAAAACAATACTGTACTCTAGCCATCCGTCCCATCCGTCTCTCTTGTTGGAATTTTATACTCATAACAATTATATAAAACAAATAACATCATCAAAGCATGCAGCGGAAGACAATAGGAATAATATATGTAAGTAATTAACCGAATAAGAAAACGCGTACCTTTTAGCAATTCAAGAATCAAACGTTGATTGAACAAGAACCAAAACCCAAAACCCTAATTTAGGGTTTAATCAATTCGACCCAATCAAAAGAATCGACCACCAAGATTACAAGCTCAAGCGTGCTTGTCCTTCGTTCTTGTACACACGTACTAATAGTGATTTGATGTGAAAAGCTAGTTTCTTGAATCACAAATAAAACCAAATACTTATTCTTGAGTTAAGCAAATCGAAACCCTTGGGGTTTGGGATGTTCGACCGGCCACACAAGAAAGAGAGGAGAAGGAGAGAAATTAGGTTATCAAAGTGATCCAAGGTTAGTCAATAATGAATACATTGATTTGTATTTATAGTTAACATAGCTTGGAGTACAAGTTTGAGTGGGTTTGGGTTTGGGAATACCCTAACCGATCGGCCAAAGCCCCAAAGGGATTCTAGAACTTTCCCGACTTGTAATTTCATCTCTAGTCATTCTAGTTAATATTTAACGACCGTTAACCAAACCTCGTTAATTATTTAACTAGCGTTATGTTTTATTTCGTGACTAATAATTAATAATAATAACATTTTATTTATATTAATTATATACATCAATTCTCATACGTAATGTGTGCAATCCCGAAGTCTCGAGTTCGAATCTGGACATACTATTATTTAAATATCCATAAAACCTTTCAGCTCCCACTTGGATATTACTAAATATAGTAATGACATGGGTTAATCTAGCTTTCACACGCCAACGCCCCCAGATCGAATCGAGTATGGTCTCCTGGAAAAAACCATTTAATGATTCATCATTTTTACTTATCCTTTTGTTACTAATACTACATTAACTATGAATATGGATCAAGTCATTTCATAAGTTAACATTCTGATTCTCGTTGTATATGATTGAGCAAGATTACCAAATCATCTGAACGTATTCCAGATAGATCTTGGGTATGGCCATACAAACATCTTGTCAACCCTACGCGGGGCCCAAATATAGTATTATGCTTTGAAACAAATTCAAAGGAACAAATTCTCTTGACTACAAACATAACTCATGAATTTTGCAACACTTCCGAAAATAGCCCTTATAACTACTAGTTACGGATAGCGTTAGACTATATTACACAAATGCACTACATTCATATCAGTTATCTGGTATCTCAAGTCTGAGGATAAACACTTCATGATATACTTCATGACAAAGACCCATAAAGTATCATCATGTAAAGTTGGGATGAGTCCTACATTCAATTCATTGAATATCATGTGAATCTGGCATGTCCCACGCATCAATATACTTTAAAAGTATATTCTACCAAAACTCAGATTTGTCTTAATTCAATGACATTCCTACATCATTGATCGACAACGGACTATTTAGAACAACATAAGTTATTCACGGATTAAACATGCAAATATAGGATATAATATTAAGAAAATGAAAAATAAACATAAACAACTATTTTATTTCATTAAAGTAATATTTGTTCATAACATCCTTTATCCAAATACTAATCACAGATCTGCATGAAACTACTAGCTAAACGAAGTCCTATCCCATCAGCATGGTCAATAAGTTTTTCTTTTGGCAAAGGCTTCGTAAAGGGATCAGCTAGATTATCATCTGTATGAACTTTGAGTAGATTGATTTCACCTATGTCGACTTGTTATCGAACATAGTGATATCGACGAGGAAAATGTCTGGCGCCCTTCATGACTCCAGGCTCATTGGCAAATGTTATTGCAGCAGAGCTGTCACAATACACATTTAAAGGTAATTCAATTGAGGGCATTACTCCGAGTCCCGAAATGAATTTCCTAATCCAAACAGCTTACATCGCAGCTTCGAGCGCTATGTACTCAGCTTCTGTAATAGACATCGCAACCGTTGTTTGCTTCTTGCTCTTCCAGTCCACTGCTCCTCCATTAATGACAAAGACATAACCCGTCTGAGACTTCGTATCATCTTTATCAGTTTGGAATGACGATCGCAAAAACCTGTAACATCAAGTTCTGCATCTGGATTCTCACCATACACTAGAAACATTTCTTTAGCGCCCTAGATACTTAAGAATGTTCTTAACAGCTTGCCAGTGTTTCACACACTGGTTTCTGTTGATACCGACTGGTAATGTTCTGTGCAAACACCACATGAGGCCTTGTACATCTCACAGCATACATGATAGATCCTACAACCGAAGCATAACGAACTTTCTTCATGTAAGCCACCTCTTCAGGTGTTGACGCGCATAGTTTATTACTTAAGCCATGTTCAACTTGCATCGGCAAATATCCCTTCTTTGAATTTTGCATACTGAATCTCTTCAATATTTTATCAATGTAAGCACTTTGGCTTAGTCCAATTAACCGCCTTGATCTATCTCTGTAGATCTTGATTCCCAGAATAAATGCTGCTTCCCCTAAGTCCTTCATAGAAAAGCAATCTCCAAGATAAGACTTTACATCCTGCATACTTGGAATGTCTTTTCCCATGATCAATATGTCATCAACATATAAGACAAGGAAAATAACATTACTCCCACTAGCTTTGTGATACACATGGCTCATCAAGATTTTGAGTGAAACCAAATTTCTTGATTTCTTCATCAAACTTCTTGTTCCATTTCCTTGATGCTTGCTTCAACCCATAAATGGATCTTTAAAGTTTGCATACACGCTTCAGAAACTTTGGATTCACAAACCCTTCAGGCTGCGCCATATAGATGTCTTCATCTAGGCAACCGTTTAAGAAGGCAGTTTTGACATCCATTTGCCATATCTCATAGTCATAGTACGCAGCTATGGCTATAAGAATCCTAATAGCTCTAATGTCTGCTACAGGAGAAAATGTCTCCTCGTAGTCTACCCCATAGGTTTGAGTATACCCTTGAGCTACAAGACGAGCTTAATAGGTGTGTGCATTTCCATCCATGTCAGTCTTTATCTTAAAGAGCCACTTACTTCCAACTACCTTAGCATTTTGAGGTAAGTCAACCTCTATCCAGACTTCGTTATCTTTCATGGATTGCATTTCCCCATTCATTGCAACTCGCCATTTTTCCTTTTCAGGACTCATCATGGCAGCTTTATAGTTAGCAGGTTCACCAAGATCCCCTAATATATTTTCCTCAGCTTCTACGTTGAGACATAGACGCTCAGGTGCACGCGTAGCCCTTGCGGATCTACGAATGGGAACCACTTCAATCTCAGGTGGAACGCCCAGACTTTCAGGTTCTACTTGAGGTTGGCTAGTGTTTTCAGAAGGTGTTGTATCTTCTTGATCATCTTCCAGATCATAAACTCTCCCACTGAATTCATGAGACATGAGATCCTTTTCAAGAAAGTCTCCATACCTAGCAACAATTACTTTGTTTTCAGGTGGAAAGTAAAAGTAGTAACCAATAGTTTCCTTTGGGTATCCTACGAAGACACACTTGACAGATTTTTGTTGCAGCTTATCAGCAGAGTCACGTTTAACAAACGCCTCACAACCCCAAACCTTTAAGTAAGACAAGTTGGGAGGTTTCCCATACCACACTTCATAAGGAGTCTTATCAACCTTCTTAGTTGGAACCATATTCAATATGCGAACAGCAGTTTCCAAAGCATAATTCCAAAAGGATAAGGGAAGAGTTGTAAGATTAAACATCAATCGCACCATGTCTAGCAATGTATGATTCCTTCTCTCAGATACACCATTTTGTTGTGGAGTATATGGAGATGTGAGTTGCTGGACGATACCACACTCAGCTAGATAATCTTTAAACTCTTGGCTTAAATATTCACCACCTCTATCGGATCGAAGAGCTTTAATCTTCTTTCCTAGTTGCAGTTCTACTTCACTCTTAAAAACATTAAATGTTTCAAAGACTTCATGTTTATGTTTAAGTAAATAAACATAACCATAACGACTGAAATCATCCATAAAGGTTAAGAAGTAGCTAGCACCCTTTCTTGACACATGTCTTAGTGGTCCACACACGTCAGTATGTATCACACCAAGAAGATCAGAAGCCCTTTCTAAACTATTTGTAAAGGTTTCTTGGTCATCTTCCCAGATATGCAAGATTCGCATTTATCAAATGATTCATCATTGATGTCTTGCAAAATCCCATCGGTTGCATTTGTTGCATGCGTTTCTTGCCTATATGAGCAAGTCTACAATGCCAAAGAAATGAAAAATCCAAATCACCTTTGATTCTTTTATTATTGATGCTAAAGACAAAATTATTTTTATCAATTACATTATCATGCAAATCAATTTCAAACACACCATTTACTGGAATAACATTAAAGTAAAAACACCATTTAAAGAAACCGAAATTCCATAATCAGGAAATGTATGAACGAAACCAATATCTTTTAACAAGGAAACAGAAACGACACCCTAACAATGGAAGGTGCGTAATGACAATCGTTTAATGATAGTACTAAACCCGAAGGTAAAACTAAATCAAACGTGCCTATAGCTTCAACGATTGCATGTGCTCCATTACCCACGTGCAGGTATTGCTGTCCATAGGCAAGCTTCCTTGCTCCTCTAAGTCCCTGTAGTGTATTACATATGTGAATACCACATCCAGCATCATATACCCAGGAATTTATTTTATGAGGAAAAGAAAATTATTCTATCATCAAAAGAGTACCGAAGTATGGCACAGTGCCATATTTTTTATACCTCTTATTGCGCAACTCATCAAGGTATAGTGGACAATTCCTCTTCCAGTGTCCAACCTCGGTGTAGTGATGACAAGCCATATCCTTCTTCGGATTTTCACGCTTCTTGGGAGGGTACTTCTTGGGTTCTTGTTGATAAGTCATAACTAGTTTTCCCTATCGGCTTTACCCTTACCTTTCCCTTTCTTGTTCGCTAGCGGCTTATTAGTCTTAGAAATTCTACCCTTCGGGTGGTCAAACCGCAGTGTAGAGGCCTTCTTGGGCAAACCTTTCGTAATCAATGAGCATTGCATAGTACCTCACGACCCTTCCCGTCTTCAATCGCATGCATATTATAATCCGAAACCATCAAATTCCTTGTTAAGAGGATCATGATCGAGCCAATTTGTATGTCATTAGGGTAGACATAGTTAAGACTCCCACACTCCATGTAACTCATCATTTCCAGGCAGTGGGCGCTTACAGGTTTCCCTTCTCCTTGCTTGCAACTATGATGAGCATCTATCAAGTATACTGCTCTACAGTCAAGGCTTTTCAAACAACCTTTGCAATCAGCATGAGATTAGGGAAGTAATTCTCAAATTTCTTTTGCAAGTTTGAGTTCATACTCCCGAGCATAATGCAGGCGACCTCATTATACTTGTCATACTCAGTTGCCATGCGCTCGTGCTTAAGCGTAGCATCAACTGACATGGTTCAGAAGGACAAAGGCGTAGTCAAATAATTGAGTCTTTTGGTAACCCTCAAGACAATTACGATTGCGAATACCAATCATTGAAATTGGCCATCTCTCTCGATCTAACATAGATAACGAGATTAACGACGAGGCTAGTGCAAAGATTCAAAGAATTCCACTTTCTTTCTAAAATAAAAGTTCAAAAGTTAGTACTTTCGATAAGTAAACATTCAAGAAAATAAAATACCCTTTGGTCAATATTCATATTAACCATAGTATTTTCCTTGAATATTGGATCCTCATTATCATAGTTCCACCACATTAGTTGATCTGCTAGTGGTGAAAGTATAGAATAGGTAATCGTTGAAAAACGATAATTGATAAACAAGTTTTCAATTCCAAAAATTTATGGGATTTACAATTTTGCCAAAATAATTAATGCAAAACGTAAGCATGTTTTATCCCATCTTATGCCTTAAGTCATAGGTCTCACTAACTAACTTAATTAAGTTGTCTAATTTAGAAACTACAAATCATAAAGCTGAGGTCTCACACAACAAAATAATTCACCTCGTTATTGTAATCTAGATCAAGGTCTCACATAACTAAATTAAAACTTCAAGTGTTTCATATCATTAGATGGCATTAACTTAAATTTTAAAGGGTAAAATTTTACCGTGTAATCAAAACTTATGTATAAAGAAGCATGCATACAACTTTATGCCATAAAATTTTCGAAAAAACTTACTATAGATTTTAATTGCTAAGATTGAATTCTACAAAGTTTTAATCGATGCGTTGAGAAACTTACAACTTTGCACTAAGATGCTTCGTACATAGAATGGTTATACTAGGTAGCTCTAATCGAACTCACAGAGGAGGAGGACCGGTAAGCGTTGAGCAAGAACCCTAGACATCCATTCAGTGAGAGGAGCTGCACTTCTTTAATAACCCCTTTATAGTTTGTTCTAGTGGAGCCGTTCTAACCATTTAGTACGCGATCGCATCAATCGATTAAAAGTTCAAGAATAATTCTTAGATAACAAATCAATTTCGCCATTATTTAGTCCATTTAATTTTCTATTCAAAAAACCCTTTTTGCTTACTAACGTGTCAAACAATTTATAAACAAAAAAGCACTTTAATAAAAATTAAACACACTCAAATAATATAAACATATAACTAAACAATTAGCCACATGCATAATTATTTCAATAAACTCTAATAACAATTCTAGTCGTAAATAAATGCATACATTAACTAGGACTTTCATCTCGCGAGAAGATGAGCCACATACATCGACAAGTCGATTGCGTAAGCCGAAGTTAATAGTATACCAATTAGCACATAACGAATTTTATTAGATATAATTGAGGTCTTCCCCAATTCAATAATTATTAAACCAATTCAATAATTATTAAATAGATAAAACATATGTGTATCACTTAACAATTAATCAATAAACAATAAACAATACTCCATGGCAAAACATGCATGTTCCACCATGGATTCCGCATAACAATTATCACCCAAGATACGTATATTACATGGCACATAACAATTTATTCATTAATTAACCACATAAAATAAGCATGCAATCCTAGGGTTTCTACAAGTTTTACAAAATTAAAACCTAATTAAATAAATAAAGGGTAATCGACCCATAATAAATAAAATTAGGGTTTCGAATTCAAAACCCTAGAAACCATAAAAAGCATGCATATAATCATAAAGATTCAATTTTATGTGTTTCGGTAATTAATTACATCATATTAACGCTGTTATGCCGTTGGAATTTTATACTCATAACAATTATATAAAACAAATAACATCATCAAAGCATGCAGCGGAAGACAATAGGAATAATATATGTAAGTAATTAACCTAATAAGAAAACGCGTACCTTTTAGCAATTCAAGAATCAAACGTTGATTGAACAAGAACCAAAACCCAAAACCCTAATTTAGGGTTTAATCAATTCAACCCAATCAAAAGAATCGACCACCAAGATTACAAGCTCAAGCGTGCTTGTCCTTCGTTCTTGTACACACGTACTAATAGTGATTTGAATGTGAAAAGCTAGTTTCTTGAATCACAAATAAAACAAAATACTTATTCTTGAGTTAAGCAAATCGAAACCCTTGGGGTTTGGGATGTTCGACCGGCCACACAAGAAAGAGAGGAGAAGGAGAGAAATTAGGTTATCAAAGTGATCCAAGGTTAGTCAATAATGAATACATTGATTTGTATTTATAGTTAACATAGCTTGGAGTACAAGTTTGAGTGGGTTTGGGTTTGGGAATACCCTAACCGATCGGCCAAAGCCCAAAGGGGATTCTAGAACTTTCCCGACTTGTAATTTCATCTCTAGTCCTTCTAGTTAATATTTAACGACCGTTAACCAAACCTCGTTAATTATTTAACTAGCGTTATGTTTTATTTCGTGACTAATAATTAATAATAATAACATTTTATTTATATTAATTATATACATCAATTCTCATACGTAATGTGTGCAATCCCGAAGTTTCGAGTTCGAATCCGGACATACTATTATTTAAATATCTATAAAACCTTTCATCTCTTTTCCTTGTAGCCTTGTAGGCATCATGACATGCTATATAGGTTCACGAATAGATAATTTATTTTGCTAAATGTCTAGTGAAAACTGAATGCTAATATTTCATATCAAACGATCTTAGTTAGGCTAGTCCCAATCGTGACCGAGCATGACCCTGCCACATCAGTTTTCTCTCTCTGACGACCAGACACGACCAAGTTGCCACAGTCGATGACCAAATAAAAAAAAAAAAAAAAAACAAAAAAAAAAGAAATAATCGGTCGAAAGTTAGACCGATATATATATTTTTTCTCCCCGACCGATGTGGCGACCGAACCACCGCAATCAGAATGTCTAGTGAAAACTGAATGCTAATATTTCATATCAAACGATCTTAGTTAGTCTTTTTTATTCTCAATTATATTTATACACTGCAACCTTATACGAAATTTATCTACATAACAATAACAATTAATATAGATTACATAAGTAAAAATTCGTATAGATTACACAGCCAACAATTACATATAACTTATCTATATAAGTTTTATAAATGAAATATTAAATCGTATCGACATAGGCAGATTTTATAATGTTTTCTGGTCTTAGAACTTAAGATTTTCGCACGCTACTTTTTGTTGGCATATCATGTTTTGTTTATCATATACGTATCATCTTCTCGAGACATTTGGTAAAGTTTCTTCTATATATTTTTTCTAAATATTTCTGCACATAGATAACCCTCGTTACACCCTAAAAGCGCACACCGGCCAAAACGCAAATAAAAATAGAAGTCGATCGGGGAAGTAACTTGCTACCTCGTCGAAGCATTATGTCTTGGGTGAATCCTGTTAACAAAATCATAGACATAAACATGTTAAGAACCAAAATGCACAACTCCATTACAGATCATAATATCATATCATACGAAATGCCAAATTCAGCACCCAAAAGAGCCATCGTCAAGACACCAAAATGTCGCTGAAACACATAATAGCCGATTTAAAGGCCATTCATAGGACTACCACAACATATAAATACATGCATCATAACTAAACGGCGAGCTAAACATCCAGAAAACACCATAAACTATGCAGGCCGCCAGAGGGTCGGTTTGCATATTTTTCTCTCGCGAAAAAAGATTAAATTTCCTCCGAGTGTTTGAATATCCTCCCCTTTCTTCTTTGGAATAATTATTGTCCATATCCCACTCATATGACCCGTCTTCACATCTAAGATACTGTAGAAAATTTCTTCTAAAAACATCTCATAGGCATAACCTCCATAAGGGCTGCCAATACCCGGGGGGCTCCGAGTCCCTACGATAATGTAGGCCGCTTGTGGGTGATTCAGTAGCACGTGCACACATACATTTACATTGACATTAACGGTTCCTGGCGGCCCTATTCCTGTAAAGAGTAATTATTAAAAAGAAACTCCGGTACTTAATTATGGTGGTGCATGCATACCTTTAACTAAAAAGTTGTAACGATTAAGCAATACAAGTATCTGTTATAGTCATACATACCAATCAAAGATTCCTTCATAGATTCAACGAAACTGTCCACTTCTTCAGCGTCCTGCATCTCATCAAAGTAATAATCACTCGGTTCAGATTTTAATCCTCTCATCAAGTCTAGTATAAGGCTCAAATCCCTCTCATGAACAGAAACATCTACTTCATGGGGTCGAGATATAACTTCTTTCTTTGGAACATAATCCTCAACACATCTTCCGTATTCCCCAGTCATGTTGCGGAGTAGGCAGAGGGCTGTGTCATTCTCAAACACAATCCACCTAGGGAGCATGTGGGTCCACTTTCGGAATCCAATGCGGTCATCCGCCGCACTTAATAGACGGCGTAAGTTCCCAATCGGTGTGAAATCAGGACTAAACGCATTTCAAATCATGAGGACAAAAATCTTTAATCAACTAGTTACAAATACGTTATTTCCACACTTTTTTTTAACGTCAGTTTCTTACAATCTACACCACCTATATGACATATATTATTTCGACAAATTTTATATATACGCACCATTTACAACACCACGGATAAAAGAAGAGCCATGTTTGTCATCACACTTAAGGATGCACTCGCCCTCATAGTCATGTTGAACATACTGGTAACCTTTGGTGCTAAAAAAACGAGAACATGAGGCGACCGATCTGACACTCAAGAGATCAAAAGCAACGCGTTAGCAAACAAAATGAGGCCATCTAGGAACAAACGAACAAAGGTTAGCTAGTTAATTAATTTTGTTATACTGATATTTCGTTCAACTTAGTTACTTCTATAGTTCTATATATCTACATGG
>OU343217.1:278868935-278913012 GCA_910596185.1 Chrysanthemum makinoi
TATGTTTGACCTATCATACCTTTGTTTAAATAAGGAAGGTGTTTAGTTTGTATAAGGAAATTTATTAGTTCACAAAATGAATCTTTAAATCAAATTAATATGAGTTTGGGTAGTAAAATTCAATTATGATTTTTGTGTGTACCTGTAAACCTGTTTTGGAGTTTTCCTTTTTGTTTTTTTTTGGTTTGTGCAAAGCGTCGTTGACATGAAAGCGAAATTGAAATTTAACCCTTGTTTATGTAAAGTGATGGATTGTTAGCATGACGTTGTATATAATTTTGTATTTGTTAATGAATCGAATATTTTTTGTGAATTTAGATACGAAAATGTATTAATGTCATATAACGATGAACTTAAATTCGGAACAAAGCTCTCTGTTAGACAACATTAGTAGTTGATTTTGCGTACTTCCCTTCTTCGTCACAGCATAAAATCTTCAATCCTTTTCTGCTTTTGACCCTTGAAACTGATGCTATGCACAGTAGCAAAAACAACACAACATGTATCCTGCATTTTCCATAGTTTTATTTATCATAAGCAAATACTATATTATGACAGATGTTTTATGCTTTTTCATAATTAAATAAATCACATAAAATACTATTGTCTTACCGGTTCAATACTTCGGATCATACCAACAAAACTCTTTAAACAACCATGCATAAATTCTGCTGGTGTAACAACAACTTTCTCTTGATTGTGCAACTGGATCTTGAATTCATTTGCATTATATCCTTCTTGTGATTCTTACCTTGTATGTTTCAAAATATAGTTACATACACACTTAAGATAAATTCATATTTATATGACAACAGAAATAGTATAGTTATTGTCAAAACCTTTTCCGGAATAACAATAATGGCGGAATCTTCCTGTTATAAAATCCTACTTCCAAATAACGCATTATGCACAGCTGGTTTGTCTGATTTTGTACAAACAACATAAAAAGAAAAAAAACAAACAAAAAAAATATTATATTAACAAAAACAATACTACTTTACCGTCTTGCAAAATATTTGTAAATAAATTCAAAAACAACTTACTGTCCCAATATTTGACCTTCCCAAGCATCAAAAGGATGTCTATATTGCCAATTTCTTCCAATACTGTTTCATAATCATTCCACATTAACGCCCAGTTATCCCAAAAGTGAACTCAAGGCTTTAGGATCTGCATAATATCATATAAATAAATACATTTACATTGTAATATTGTATAGAATATAGATATTATATTAAAGTTTTCATTTACTCAGCATCTTCAATAACAATTGTTCTGCGGATTTTTGGACCACCATGGTTGTTCACACCTACGATTTTCCCAATAGCAACCACTGTTCCAATCACATCTGTTCAATAACAAAGGTTAATGTTTTTGTATTTACAATAGTAAATACAAATATCTATTATAAGTAGGTGTCAATGAAATACATACCAACACAATCATGATCATGATACTCATTCACAGGATCTAATATCCGGGAAAATGGCTCATATATAAAACCAATGACATTATCATTTATTTGCTCAACCTGTCATTAGTCCCTTTGAAAAAAGATATTTTCCATCTGTTTGGTAACAATGGTAATCTTCCACCATTTTCCGCAACACCAAAGTTAGATAATATATAGCATTGCCCTTCTTGAAGCAGAGCCTCAAATTTAAACATTAATTCTTTTTTTATATAAATCTGGATTCGGTTGTCCTGGATATACATTGTTAAAAATTAGTCGTCATTTATATTAATTTCATTAAATATACAAAAAACCAAAAATAAAAGACTTACCTCTAGATCTTGGAAAACACAGTCCAAACTATATGGATCATGTTCTTCATTTAATTTGTGAGAATGCCAAATAGAAATACATCTTCCTTTGATTGCCATATTTGTAGCCATAGGATTAACGTTTCTTATTGGAATTATGATTCGATCCTTCAGTCTTTCATCTATATATTTGTAAAGATTAAAAATATAGCAAACAAAATTTAAACAACAATGTAAATTATACTAAAATATAAGAATATACCTGATGAACCACTTCCAATGGAGGAAGTATGCATTCCATTACCCTTTTTAGAATAAGATTCACCTGTTATGAAACAATAATATCATAAAAACTTCTTTACTACCTGTAGCTTATGCATCATTTAAAGTCTGATTGATTTATTTCTTCTTGTTAAAATAATCATTACTTGTTCGTATAAACTAAAATATAACGATATACCTGCTGAAGAACTTCCATTGGAGAAACTATGCATTCCATTGCCTTTTTTAGAATGAGATTTACCTGTTGCAAAACATTGTTATATATAAAATGCAATTACAAAATAACTTATATTTCAAAATCAGTAAAACACAAACCATAAGACAATTTCCAAGCGACGTAGAATGTACACTATAACCTTCTTTTGTTTGTTGTCTGCTACAAACTATTATTGAACCCAGACTTAGGTGTCTCTGAGTAGACTTCTTGATAACCAAATTTGAAATTTCTTGACTTCAAATAAGCAGCACTTCTAGGATCTTTTTGCTGATTCCTAATGTATTCCATCCTTTTAAAGTTCACAGTATTGTAATCAACTGAGCCTTTTTTACCAACTGATACATATATACAATATATAAGTACCAACTCATTCATAATATAGTATATGTTTCTATTTAAAAAAATATTGTACCTTTTTCTGATCTTCCACAATCAACAATGTTAGATATAGACTTATTAGCAGGTGTGTCACTTTGTGAGATATCATAAGATGTCTGAGACTTTAAAAATGGCAGTTGCTTTCCAAAATTTTTGGCAATTGCAGGTTTAACTAAGACAAATAATCAAACACTTATATTATCAAATTTTAAAAACAATGCACAATATAAAAACTCAAATCAAGTTTACCCTTTGATGCCATTGAAACAGTCTGCACATGAGTTCCAGATCTTTTTCCGAGTGTGTCACTTTCAAATAACGACATATCACAAACACTCTTATCACCCTAATGGTGCAGGCAACTGTTCAACAAACGTACCAAAATTTCAACAAACGTACGAAAATTTTGTTTGGTTTTCAATTCAATTGTAACAACACCAAAAATATCTACACTATAAAACATTAATATTAACTACCTGTAGAAGGATCTCTAATTGTGCTTGTCTCATTTGTATCCTTAATCTTATCTGTGTTATTTCAGAATAAAAGGTTATAAACATGTATGCAAAAACATCAAACACATAAACGTGCAACACTAATAAAACCCTATAAACATGTATGCAGATAAACACAAAAGCTTCAATTATACCTAACTATGTAAACCTTATAAACATGTATGCACTATGTAAACATGGATAATGCAAAAACATCAAACATAATAACTTCTTTAATACCTGCACCTTCTGGAGCAACATTACTGTCTTTACTTCCTGTTTTCTTGTTAACATCCAAACAATTTGTTCCTATAAATTCATTAATTAAAAAAACAACAAACAACAACATGAAATCTACCATTCATGCAACATGCAACAATAATATCATAGTAACTCCTATATTACCTGCATCTTGTGCATCAATTCTAATGACATTGATTTGTCTCTTCTTGTTAAAATCAGAATTACTTGTTCCTATTAAACCATAAGGCAAATAAAAAACCAAAACAAAAACATGAAGAGAAGAATAAACCATATAATACTCATAGTTGATAAAGGTTTTAAATTAAAGAACATGTTACAAATTCTAAAAAACTCAAACTGTTACCTAATGAAGTTTTTGTAGCCACTTTCTTACCAACACGTTTTTTTGATCCAGGAACATTCATTCCTGCAAATACATAATATACAAACAAAACAATCATATTCTGTTTTTAAAAATCAAATTTCTAACTAATAAACAACCTGAATGTTCAACACTCATTGACTTACCTTCTTCGGATTTTTCAGAATTGTTATTGTGCTTGGCAGTTGAAAGCCTCTTTGAGAACCTCTTGGACTCCATATTCGACATTCAAGATTCAAGAATACAGAATATGTAATTGTGTAAACCATTGTAAATAATGGTCTATATATAGTGTCAAATTAGGTTAAAAAAATAAAAAAAAAACTTAAGATAACAATGATTTCATACCAAACTTATCATAATCTTATTTTAAGTAAATATCAAAACACAAACACAATCCTAAAACAATACACATTCCTAAATATTTTATTAAATCCGAAATTTATAGAGGTAATTATATATTATAGAATGTAACATAATAATCAAAATAACTTGTAGCCTAATTGGTAAACACATAAGTTATTAATGCTACTCTTCAAAACAACCCAAGTTCAAATCTTACTAATGACATTTTTTATAAAAACGAATTTTAAAAAAAATAATAAAAATTAATAAAAATTATATATTTAAACCGAAATTATTAGTTATATTAATAATTGGATTATTAAATTGCTTAGGTGGACATAAAATGTCTAGGTGGCATTAAAATGATTATGTGGCATTGAGGTGGCATTGAGGTGGCATTGAGGTGGAATTAATGCCAAATGCCTCCTGTTATATATAATATATAATATATATATATATATATATATATATATATATATATATATATATATATATATATATATATATATATTTTCATTTGGTCCCTAAGTACATTTGAAGCTTAAATCTTGACTGAGAATCATGAATCTTGGATTAGGGTTTTGTGAAACTTTTTTTTTTTTTCAAAATACTTTTGAGGGTTTTAGTTGTGTTTGATAGAGTAAGTTACATTTGATAATTTGTAGTGTATGGGAATGTTTGGTAAGGAGCTTAAGAGCGTTTAGTACTTAGTGTTTAGATTTGAAAGGTGGTTTGGCAAAACCAATGGAGTTGACCCAGTGGTAAGGGCTTAGCTTCTCGGGGCGAAAGTGCCTAGAGGTCGGGTTCGGGGAAAACTAATCCCCCATTGGCGACGGAGGTTCACTGACTCCGGGCTATCCAAAAGGGCAGTCGCCCTGGTATTAGTCAGCTCGCAATGTCGAGTCGGAAAACATCCAAAAAAAGGTGGTTTGGCAAAGAGCTATTTTAGTGTTTTGTTTTTTCTAAAAATGCTACCTAAGGAAGCGTTTAGCTTTTATGCTATTTTACACCTTATTATCTACGTTACCAAACACTTTTACAAATAAACTGCTAAGAAGTAGTGTTCGTAAAATAATATATGGATGTTACATTATAGTCTTTATGGTTGTTTGTTTCAGCTTATGCAGTTGGCTTATGAGCTCATTGAAAAGCCAATAAGCTCACTTTTTTGGGCTTGCAAGCTTATTGCTTTTCCTACTTTTAATAAGAACATAAGACCACTACATAAGCCGAAACAAACACCCCCTTTGGAATACAGTTTTGTGAGTAGTCTGTTTAATTTTCAGTCTCTTGAGGTTCCGTTTTTGTGAATGTTGTTGTAGTAAAGTGAAAATATATAATTTGTTAGGGTTGTGTCTCGGTTTTGTTTCTTTGGTATGTAATATATGATGGCTTTTTTCCGGAAAGGAATGTATAATTTGCAGTATTGTTTGTAATATTTTTGATGTTATGTCTGAAAAACTATTGAATGTAAAAAAAAAATGGATTATTTTTTGCTAAATGGAGGTTTTCTGATTTCGTAAATTGCAAACCCCTTAATATAAGGCATTCGGGAATCTCGAATGGTTTGAGATTCAGCAGTCCAATACCGGAAACTAGTGATTAAAGGGTTTCGAAATGCAAAAGCTCGGGGTGTATAGGATCCACTTAGGTGGTTTTGTTCTCTTTTAAAATTTTAGCCCTTTTTCAGTCGCTGGTTAGTTTTCTGTTTCAACTTATTTATAGCTAACCTTGTTTGTTTGTTCTTTGATCTTAGATGGCGTCCTTCATAGTGAAACGCGTTGCTTCTAATCTCTTGAGGGTCGATCGTCGCCTCATCTTCTCGTTTATTTAGCACCAAGGGTTACGAGTTTGTTCAACATGACTCTAAGGATGAATGCATTCTAAAGTGTGATGGCAACCTTGGGTCTTCTGCTGCCCGTGGTGTAGTCAATGGTGCGTATATATTTTATTCCCAGAATTTTATAAACAACAAATATTTCATTCACACTTGTAAACTTGAAAACGCAAAGGCATATAAAAAATCAACACAATTTTAAGCTATTAAGCTGTAAAGAATTTGTTCATGGACTAGTAAGTGTGTGTACAAATATACCATGTCTACACACTCGATTTCCTCACAACGAAATCAGGTGTAAAAAATTGTTTGGAAGTAAGATACTTGTGGTTTTTAATTGTTAGGCTAATTAAAGTCATTGTTTATTTATTATCAAATCGTTAATGTTTTTTTTATTTTATGATTTCAGAAGCGTTTACTCCTCATACCTCACCAACTGAAAATTTGGCTCGTCTGTTAAACTTTTCGGATTTGCGCATTGAATACGTACATGGAACCCACGTGCTCCCTAGGTGGAGGGTGGTGGAGGACGACAAAGCCCTCTATATACTCCGGGACATGACTGCAAAAGACATAGAAGATGTCAGGGAATCTGCTAAGGAGTTTATGTCCGGAAACCATGAGGAGAACTTTGATGTACCTGTTCCAGTTTCAGTTTGAGAGGAGTATATTTTGGAAACCACGAGAAAACTTTAGTCTACCTTTTCGTTTCGTTTCAGAGGAGGAGTATATTTCTGGAAACGTCAAGGAAATTTTTAAGCAATATGATCCAAAGAGGAATGCGTTCCCTATTATCGATATTATGAGGGGAGATGAATATGCACCTACTGGCGAGTATTACTATCATGTGATGAAGGATGATAAAGAAGTCAAGCAATTTGTGGAATCACTTAATGGTATAACTATAACCTGTTTATATATAACAAATTGTTTCAAGGAAAACTTTAAGTGGATTAATTTTTTTTTACCCTTTACCGAACGGGATCACCGATCTGTCAATGGTAATATCATGCTTCGATAAAATGTATGCCGTACCACACAAACCACAAGCAGTTTATATTCTTGTAGTATTAGGGAACCCGCAGACTCGCAACCCTTATGGAGGTTATGCCATGGAGATATTTCGGATGAACATCTCTACAGTGTCTATGATATGAAGTCGGATTTTCACGGTTTTAATAGGAGGCTATTTATTCCAAGAAGTAAATGGAGGGACTAACACTATTGGAGGAAATTTGATATTTTATTGCGAGAAGAAGTTTTTCAAACCAACCCCATGGCGGCCTACATAGGATCACACCCCTGCATGGTTTGTAATGATGTTTTCTGGATTCTCCAAATCTCGTAGTTTACATTATATCGCTGTTTATTTTACTTGGCCTATGGGTTTTTGTTGTTGATTAGTTGGCTACATGGTTCTTAATGTTGTAAGGTTGGCTGTTTTTTTTTTTGTGAAAAGGAGAAATATTATGAATCACAAAAAGAGAAGAAGACACTCATTTACACTAATGGACATCCCCCATGAAGCATAAAAGAGGCTTGAACAAATTAGCATTCATACAATCAACAACAAACATTGAGGTTAAACTAACCTATACTCTATATCAAAAACATACACAGAAAAAAACTATCTGCTATCAAGACCATCAACCAGACATTAAACAAAAGCTCTTTTGAACTTCACATTCCATTTTGCTTCCACATTTCTCACTCTGCATCGATTCCTTGACATGAAGCTCATAATCCTCCATTTAATACTATTCATAATATTCTGCACAAGAGTATCAATACTTCTTTCTTTGTTCATGAATATCCTGTAGTTTCTTTCTTGCCACACAAAATAAACGTTGCATTTGCACCCGGACCAACCTTCTAATAGTACTCCAATACTTCATTAGCCTTCAACTTAGAGAATTCATCAATTATTTCTTTCCAGTTAAAAGAAAAGCCTTTATCATTAAGATTCACATTATGCTCCAAACTTTGTAAGTGTCTTACATTGGAAGAATAGTGATCATGGGAGTCCTTGAATTGTTTACAAAAAACACATTTCATATCATCATCTTGTTTCCACACAGCAATCCTGCCCTGTGTTAATAACCTCTCTTGAATTGCCATCCAATAACAATGAGTGTCTAGGTATGTTCTGAGGGAACCATACCAAGTCTTTCCATACAACTTTGCTCCCATTACTTCTCATATCCATGCAGACCACTCTTGTAGCATACTCAATTCTCTTATCTAAATTTGTCACCCACATAGCTTTATCCTTACAACCATTATTCAATACAGGAACTTGAACATTATTAAGTCTGGAAAATTTAACATTCCAATCCATTGGCCATCTCCAGTTATTATTATCAACCAATTCCCCAACTGTGCATTCTAAACTCAATCTTGCATTGTAAATATCCCTTGCTGAAATAAAATCACACATAGGCCCCTCACTACACCACTTATCAAACCAAGCAGATACATTTTTTCCATCTCCAAGCTTATAGAACACATGCTTTTTTATTTTTTCTCTAAGATTCAATATATTTTTCCATCCAATACTACTACTACTATCCTGATTCACTTCCCATATACTTTTTCCTTTCGGTTTTTCCACACTAATCCACTTTACCCATAGAGTATCTTTCTTAGCAGCTATATTCCATAGATGCTTCATAATCAAGACCTCATTCCATGTCTGTAAATCTTTAATACCCAGACCCCCTTGATCCTTTGGTTTACAAATATGTTCCAGGAATCTTAGCTTTACCTTTAGTAATTTCTCCTTGGCACCACAAGAACCCTTTAAGCAACTTATTAATTTCCTTACCCCTGCTTTTAGGGAGAATGAAAACAGAAGCCCAATATACTTGCATAGAAGATAGAACTGATGCAATAAGTTGTAATCTCCCAGCATAAGATAGTGTTCTATTTCTCCAATCATGTACTCTGTTTCTTACTTTCTCAATCAGAGGTTTACAGTCATTGACATTTAGATTCTTGGTTATCAATGGTACTCCTAAGTATCTCACAGGCAGTTTTCCAATAGTGAAAGGTAAAATTTGAATCAAATTACCTTGTTCTGGAATTGATAAACCACTAAAGAATATAGTACTCTTCTGCATGTTGACCTTAAGACCGTAAATACTACTAAATTGATTCAAAGTATCTCTAATAACACCAACCGACCGCAATCACCATGACAAAAAACAATCAAATCATCAGCGAAACCCAAATGTGTAATCTTTAGCTTCTTACACCCCTGATGATATCTAAAACTATCACTATTCTCTATATTCTTCTTCAAAAGCAGATTGAACACTTCCATAGCTAAAGTGAATAAGTAAGGTGAGATTGGGTCCCCTTGTCTTAATCCTCTACCCCCACTAAAGTATCCAACTCTATCCCCATTTACATTTAAAGAAAATTTAGTTTTTGAAACACAAGTCATTATCCACCCAACCATTTTACTATGAAATACAAAGTATTCCAGAGTACTCCTAAGAAAATTCCAGTCTAGGGTATCATATGCTTTCTGTAAATCTATCTTAAGAGCACATTTCTTAATCTTTTGTTTTCTATTATAACCCCTCAATAGTTCCTGTGCTAATAAGATATTATCTGTAATCTGTCTTCCTGCTATAAAAGCACTTTGGTTTTCATCAACTAACCTTCCAAGCACTTCTTTTATTCTGTTAGTAATCACCTTGCTAATACACTTATACAATACATTGCAGCATGCTATAGGTCTAAAATCAGAAACCTTATTGGGTGTAGGAATTTTAGGAACTAGTGAGATTAAAGTAGCATTCAACTCACCTAGTAGTTTACCAGATGTGAAAAACTCTTGCACTGCTAGAACAACATCATTACCCACAATGCTCCAAGCTTTTTTGAAGAATTTGGATGTAAAACCATCTGGTCCTGGTGCTTTTGAGTCCTCTATATCAAACATGGCATCTTTAACTTCCTTTTCAGTTACTTGTCTTATCAAATATTCAGCATCACCACTTGATAATTTGTTGTTGAAGTTAACAGTATTCCTATGAAAACCAGCTACATTGTCTTTGGTTCCCAGAAACTTTTGAAAATGTTCAAGAAACTGCCCTGCAACTTGTTCTCTATCATATCTGACACCATTCTCCCCACAAATTTCCATAATCCTACTTTTGTGTTGTCTACCTTTTATGATTTTGTGAAAAAAACTGGTATTTTTGTCCCCTTCCTTGAGCCACTCAATTCTTGCTTTTTGAATTAAAAGGCATTCTTCATCTCTAACAGCTTCACAATATTCTTGTAACAATGAACAATTTTCCTCTTTCCATTTCTCACAAAAAGGCTCTTTATCAACTTTAACTTGAGCAGCTTTCACTTTCTCTCTCAAAGTATTCACCCTTTCATGTACATTTCCATTTTTCCAGCTTAGATGTTTCATCTTATGTTTAAGCAACTTCATTTTTTGAACAACTTTATACATCTGGAACCCATTAATACTTTCTCCCATTCTTCCTTAACCATTGGCAAAAATTCATCTTTTTCAGTGATAAAGTTTGTCATTCTGAAAGCTTTCTTCTTTCTACTTCCCCCATTTGGAATTACTAGCACAGCTGGTGAATGGTCAGAAATGATATATGGAAGGAATATAGTGTGTGCAGTCCCAAAACACTCCAAGAACTTCTCATTAACCATAACTCTGTCCAGTTTTTTCATAGTTTTACATTTAGGATTCTTCAAACTCTTAGTCCAGGTGTACTGAAGACCTGAACTCAATAAATCTTCAACTTCCACATCATCAACACAACTTTTAAACTCAATCATATCATTTGAAGGGACTGAACTACCATTAGAATGTTCATTGATGTCTAAAGTTACATTAAAATCACCCATTAAAATCCAAGAGACCCTCTTGTAATCTGCTTATAAATTGCCAAATCTTTCCATAATTTCCTTCTTTCCATTCCTGAGTTACTAGCATACACAACCGTACAAAAGAATCTAGTCTTCTTGCATATAGATTCAACCAGCAATAACATACTTTGTTTAGACTTGTGAATCAACCATGCTTCAATCATATTCTGATCCCATCCAAACATTATTCTACACCCTTTGTTGTTGTCTTCAGCATTAGTAACATATTGCCATGTACCAAAAACTTTATCTCCAACTTTCTTGACATTCTTGTATTTAATATGTGTTTCCAGCACAGCACATACTTGTAATTTTTCCTCAATAATAAACTTTTTGACCTCCTTTTGCTTGTCAAAAGTACTTAGGCCCCTTATATTCCATGTAGCAAACTTATAATCCATAACTCTCTATCTGTTTTTGGCTCCTAAATCTCTCTTCATTGGCTCACATGCACCTCTATTCTTTTATACACACTCTCTTTTTCTATTTTTGCTCACCTATTCTCTCAATTCTTTTTGCTCCCCAAGCACCCCCCAAGCACTCTCCTCTTTTTTCAAAACACACAAAACTCTATTCTTCCTGTTTTTATTCTTTCCAACTCTCTCAATTCTTTTAGCTCACAATACACTCACCGTTTTTAAAACATACAATACTCTCTTTCTGTTTTTTAATCTTCCCAACTCTCTCATTCTTTTTAGCTTTCAATTCATCACTGTGCTTTTTTACACAAAATAAAAAACTATAAAGAAACAAAATACTTTCTATATACATATACTCTCATATAGAGATGGAACTATCAAATATACTAGTAAGAGAGTGACTTCACACTCACCTTCAACTTCATTCCTAATGAGACATTCTTCAATAGAGGATAAGTCTTGCACAATATCTTCCTCATCATTTGTTTCCTTATTATCATTAGTTATACCTTTTTTCCTTTTATAATATTTTTTCATTCTATCACTCCAACTATCCCATTCAATCACAGGGGGTCACCATTTGTTTCTAACACCTGGTTAACCATCATTCTTTCCTGATCACTTATTTCCTCCTCCTCCTCATTATCCAAACTTCCTAGAGGGGAAAAACAGTTACTTCCTATAATTCCAACTTTAGCTTGCAGATTACTAGTACTAGCCTCTGAATTCTTGTTATTAGGAGATTTAGAAACACTCTTGCTTTTTTCATTTGTTGTATCACCTTTATCCATAGTCTCACAAATTCCCTTTCCTTTTTCTAAATCAGGTTTATTAGCTAATTCTACATTCCTTTTTTTCCAATTCTCTTGCTTATTGTAGTTATTTTTCTGGCCATTCATTCTCTTACTGTAACCTGAATTTCTATTCTGACCACCAACCCCATTTTGATCAAGACTACTATTCTTATTATTATAATTCTCATTCCTTCCTTTAATTCATGATTGAACCATCATTGCTCATCCACTCATTCTCATCTGTGTCCTTGGTTTTCTACAACACTTTCCTTTGGTACCATTCTACACTTATCCACTTCATGCCCAAAACACACAATGACTACACCTAGAAGGCCCATCATATTCAACTTGAACATACTTAATCATACTAGTGCATGCCATTTTACTCCGATAAGCAATTTCAATAACATCTTTGAATTGCTTTTCAAAGATTAAGCTCAACTAGAACTCTAGCAAATCCAAGCCTACACACACTTACAAACTTTAGTTGTAACCTCATCCATTATTATAGGCTTACCCAAAACATGCTTGTTGCAATTGAACTAATTCCTTTAACACTCCAAGCTTCTAAGGGTAAGCTTCTCAATTTAACCCAAAAGCATTCAGTCTTAGGTTCTTTTTGTCCAAACAAACATCTATACTCCACCTCTGCACAAATAATGGCTTGTTATTAACCATCCAAGGTCCATTGCTTATTACTTGCAATATACCCTGTTCATCTTGGAATTTAAAAAAGAAAATCCCCTTATCATTAACAGTCATGTCCATTAGGCCATACTTACTCCACATTCTCCTTAGGTGGTATCTAGCCTCATTGAAATTAACCACACACCCTAGAAATTGTCCACATACAGTCATTTGCCACTTAGCACTTCCTAATTCAATAATCTCCTCATCAAACATAGCAATTTCAACCCCACTTTCAATAACCTCAGTTTGTATCATTTGCAAAGTGTTATCCAAGGATTTAGCAGTAAGTAAATCAACAAGTGTGCTCTTCTTAATCACATTATCATTATCACTTTTCTTATCATCCAATTTCACATTCACAATCTCATCACAAACATCAACAGTTTTACTAACACTAACACTATCATGTCTTTCACTAGCATTCAAAACATCATCATTAGTATTATTACTAACATCTTCATTAGAATCATTCACCACATTATCATCAATCACATGATTATTCAATTCACTAGACTTATTGATGTTATCAGCAATGAGAGGTTCAAGAGATACCGACTTTGAAGACCAGGAAATTCATCACCATTCAAATCACCATCAAACACACTCTTAACCCCATCATTCTTATCCTCATTGTAATTCTTCTTCCCCCCTTGATTCTTTCCCATCTCACTTTTTCCTTTTTCTTGATTACAACTTTTTCCATTGTTCTTATCACTATTCTTCTGATTACTTAATCTCAATCCCCAATCTAGCCGGAACCCTAATAGCTCGATCGATGCTCTTTTTTTTACCCTCGACATCGGTCATACAATCAAACTTCAATTCAGATGAGATAACTACTAATTTTTGTTTTTCTTAGAGAAATGTAAAAAGAACACTAAAATCAGCAAAAGCCCTAATTCAATTAGTCTAAGTTAAAATTGGCGCCAAAATCTCAAATTGGGGGTTTTATCAAAAAAACGTAACCAAATATGAATCAAATCATATCATCATGTGCGCAATGACAAGACGAAACAATTGGTGTAATCAGAATTCGGATTCGTTAAATTTTGATGAAGAAATGATGGATTGTAATGGTTTTTTTGATATGCTAGATTTTCGGAAAGTTAGTTATGAGAGAGAAGGAGGGAAAGTTTTTGTTAGTTTTAACGAATCAAATTATATATTTCTCGTGTTATTATAAGGCTGGCTGTTCAGTTATGACTCTCGTAACTTTTAGGCCTTTTTGGTCGAGCATAACATATTTCTGTCTTTTCAGTTGCTAAATTTTTGTTTATGAAAATGTGGCATGACCAAATTATCTACTAATCTCAGATTCTTGTATACTTTATGTGCACACTTTCACAATATATTTGGTGATGTTGGTGGGAATTGTCTCTGGGATTTTTGGCAACAACTCATTCAAGGCTCATTTTATGTTTAGAAGTTGGTCTTATACTTGTTATTTATGTGACCTCGAACTTGATAAAAATCGACTCAAGAACCTGACTACCTATTGAAGACAGGGGCGGAACTACATATAACTTATGGGGGGGCGGTGCCCTCCATGTTTCGCCAAAAATTATCAACTTTTAGTGTAAAAAATATTTTTTAGGACCATTTTATTAAAGTGCATTCCATTACAAAATCAAATTGCCCCCCACCTTAAGATCAAACAATGTAAAAAACCTTAGATCTCTATCTTAATCTAAAAAAATATCAGTTTTTACTGTAAAAAAAAAAATTATAACCTTTTTATTAAAGTGAATCACGAATTTTATCAAAAAAAAAAAAATTTTGCCCCCCGCCTTCTAAAATCCTGAGTCCGCCACTGATTGAAGAGCTTGGTTAGGATATATCCGAGCTCAATTTAAAATCTCGAAAATATTCATTAGAAACCAGGTTTAGTTAGTCAATCTCGATTTAAGAGATCAATAAAATGCAGCGTGGATGAATATGGGTTAGAAAAAACGAAAAATCTTGTTCAGTCCTAATTATATAAGCCTCTCAAAGCTCAATACCAGTTCAAGTCAAGTCATAACTGGTAAGTTTTGCTACGACTGATACATGTTGGTCCGGCCGTCCGGATTGACCCAAAACACTTAATGTCCCATTTGACCCATTTCCTTATTTGATCCATTTCATTGAAATATAGTACTTTGAGAGACCTTTTTGACCCATTTGACCCATTTCCTTATTAAGAAAGGTTTATTTAACATGTGTGGCTTCACAGTAATGATACATAACCCGAATAGGCCCTTTCATAAATTAATTAATTGGTCGAAACTTCCATCTTCGTAGCAAAACGGACCCATCTAAGTAAGATGTGTCTTTAAATACTAACAAACTGGCAGGGTCATTGCAGCAGAAAAAAGGGAAGTGGTTTAGTAAATTTCCATGGTCGGTTCCTTCGATGGAACCTCTATAAACTCACATAGGGTGTAAGCGACCGTCTTGACGAGGCTAAATTTCATCGAAGTACAAAAGTACAGGTGCCAAAATGGCGGGTTGACCAACGGGTCAAAAGTCAAATTAGGTAAGTTTTTGATATAGGCCCAAACATTAAAGATGTTTCACTGCTTCCTTTGGGTAAATTGCAGAAAAAAAAAAGTAAAGTAACACCCAATGCCGTCTTCCACGGGTTATGGGTACCCAATACCGTTCCCGGTGTATGGGGGAGGTTAAGATGTAGACAGCCTTACCCCTACCTAAGGTAGAGAGGCTGCTTCCAGTTCTACCAAGGTAGAAAGGACCTCCGGCCTTTTGTAGGGAGTGAGGATCGAACCCCTGACCTCTCGGTTGAGAGGCAAGGGGTTTACCAACTGATCCAACCCTACTTGTTATTGCAGATTGAACTTAATTTACACGTGATAAAAATCTAGTACAGTATCATATGACAGTTTGTTTCTTAAAGTTAAAAAGATTTACCTATTCATATCCGTTTTCATGACATAAGTAAATATGGACATCTAGCCAAAACAGATACCATAATAATGCTTTTTTGATATCGAGATAGCTTGACAAATAGTTAATGACAAATCGCTACAACATGTAAAACCTTTTATTTGACTAACTATAACGATAAGTAGGGCACTAAAACATATCACGTAAGGCGCCATAAATGACATTTCATAGTTATAAGCTGTTTGCAAATAAACCAAACACAACATCAGTTAACTTTGAGTCTTAAAAAGATAACACAAAGGAGTCATTGTAAAAAATTCTAAAGATAAGGGGCAAACTGTAAGCAATTCGAAAGATAAGGAGCTGCACTGTTTAGAATAATTCATCTTTTGTACTATAAAGCAAAAAGGTTTTAAGGTTTTCTTACAAACAAAAAGTCCTACCAAATTTTGAGAAACAAAAACTTTAGACATTCTTAGGTAAGTTTTCTTTACTTTGTGAGTGTTTGTTTTTATCTGTTTAGTAAATTTGTATGTCATTTGTAATTTTGTTGGCAAAAAGATTTGAGTATTTATGCATCATTTGGTACCAATTTTAGTTACTATAAGTTTAGGAATAATGCCAAATGGCTTAGTGGTAAGTTAGCTCAACTAATGTTCAAACCTCGTTAGGTACACATTTCGAGTGGCCAGGAAAGGGTCCTAAATGGTCAAGGGGAATATGGGATACCTTGGTTAGATCATGTACATCCTCCGGGAGAACATAAGTTGGGAAAACCTCATCCATGTACCCTTGGGTCTTTGAATCTTGACTAAGGCGGTCCGGAATCGAGAATAGTGAATCTTGGATGAAAATCTTGAGATTTTAGAAAAGGCGAATGTTCGCACACCTATGTACACTACCTAATATCTCACAAATGTGTAAGACTATATTTGAACCCACAACCTTTTGGTCAATGTGCTACTTACATACTGCTAGGTCAAAGGCCCGTTGGTGAGAATCTTGAATTTTTAACAAAGGGTTTGGCAAGATCTGGTGTTCACTTGTTTGGTTCTATTTTTCTTTTTTTTGATTTTATTTCTGAAATTCATGAATCTTGAATAGGCATTCATGACTCTTGAATCTCGAATTGTTCGAGATTCAGGGGTCTCAAACCGTAAACTAGTGTTCATAATCATGGGGTTGGAAAAAGCAAAAGTTGAGGTTTATATGGTCCATTTCCGCGACTTTAAAACTTTTAGTCTCTTATTATATGATTTTGGTCTCTTTTTTGTGCGGCTATTTTCAGTTATTTGTTACAGTAGTTTTTAATTTAGACTTGTTTTTGAAAGTTTGAAATGCCAATAAGCTCACTATTTTGGGCTTGCGAGCTTAATTACTGGCTTTTCCAACTTTTAATAAGCACATAAGACCACTACATAAGCCTAAACAAACGTGAGTAGTCTCTTTTTCAGTCTCTTGAGGTTCCGTTTTTATGATTGTTGTTATAGCAAAGTCAAAATATATAATTTGTTATGGTTATGTCTCGGTTTTGTGTCTTTGGTATGTAATATATGATGGCTTTTTCGGAAAGGAATGTATAATTTGCAGTATTGTTTGTGATATTTTTGATGTTATGTCAGAAAAACTATTGAATGTAAAATTTTTTGGACTGTTTTTGCTAAATGGAGGTTTTCTGATTTCGTACATTGCGAACCCCTTAATATAAGGCATTCTGGTTTCTTGAATGGTTCGAGATTCAGCAGTCCAATACCAGAAACTAGTGATCAAAGGGTTCCAAATGCAAAAGCTCGGGGTGTGTAGGGTCCACTTAGGTGGTTTTGTTCTCTTTTAGACTTTTAGCCATTTTTCAGTCATTGGTTAGTTTTTGTTTCAACTTATTTATAGCTAACCTTGTTTGTTTGTTTTTTGATCTTAGATGGCGTCCTTCCTAGTGAAACGCTTTGCTTCTAATCTCTTGAGGGTCGATCGGTGACATCATCTTCTCGTTCTTTAGCGCACGGGTTACCGTATGTTCACATGACTCTAAGGGCGCATGCATCTTGAAGTATGATGATAAAAATGGGTCCTCTTTAGTCCGTGGTGTAGTCAATGGTGAGTATAATTGATGGCTACTAAAAGTCATTGTTTAATATAATCAAAATCGTTAACATTTTTTTGTCTTATGTTTTCAGACGCGTTTTGTCTAGGGGTGGCAATCGAGTCGTGTTCGTGTTGACCTATTCGGGTTCGCGGGTTGGCGGGTTGAAATAACCTCTACCCAAACACGACCCATTTATTAATCGTGTCAAGAAGCTCAACCCTAACCCAGACCTGCATAACACGCGTAACCCGTTGTGACCCTTTGTTTAACCTGTTTAAATAAATAGGTCTAGCAATGAATAAGGTTGGTGGTTTGTTGATTTAACTAGCTTAAATGCAAAAATGATATAAGGATTTAAAATATGATAATAATACCATACAAATAACTATACGACACTTTCAATGATAGATATCTGAGTTATAAGCGTCAATTTCAATAAAATCTGAGTTATAATCGTAATTCGTTCATATTAAGTACATAACAAAATACATTTAATCCATATCCAACAATAAAACCAAGTTATATATTTTATTTTTAGAGGCTTATATACTTAAACGGTTTACCGGTCTGACCTGTTTAACATTTGCTCAACCAAACCACCCTTTATTAAACGGGTTAGACGGGTTGACTGTTTTTTACCCAACCTGTTTATCCTCAACCCAACCTGTTTAACTCGTGTCGGGTTCTGTCGTTTATCGTGTCGTGTCGAGAATTGCCACCCCTAGTTTTGTCCTCATGTCTCACCAACTGAAAATTTAACTCGTCTATTAAACTACGCGGATTGGCGCGTCAAATACATACATGGAACGTCCCACCACAGGTGTGTTGGAAAAGAAAATAAAAGAGAGATTTACGAGATCAGTTTCACATCATTTCCCTTTAGAAGATATCGCACATTATTACCAAATCATTTCTCTTCAACCATTTATTGGGTTTCCATAATTAGATTCTCTGTATGTGTATAATCTGGGATGGATCCCAGTGCAATGATATATCGAATTTCACCTTCTTCTCTATTATTCAAAATCTTTGTTTTCCATTGATTAACATTGTTTCAAGCCAATGGTTCTGTCTCATCACTTACCTTTTAGTCACATAAATCATCAATCGAATCCCAAGTCACCATGACAGCGCTGTCGGCGGCTCAAGATTAAACTCGCAACCCAATTAGCCAACCTAAATGAATCGCTACATAGCCAAACCCATATTAAAACCCCAATGGGCCATGGATATTCGACTGTGGAGCAACGGATACGATGTCGTATGAATTATCCGATTTTACTGACATATCCAAGCCAATAAAAAACCACATCCAAGTTGCAAATAGAGAAAAAATTGATGTAAAAACTGGGGGAACGATTAAAATTTCTCCGAGCATCAAACTCCCTAATTGCCTTCATGTTCCTTCCTTATCACACAAACTCTTGTCAATAAGCCATGTGACAAAAGAACTCAATTGCTCAGTTAAATGCACCCGACTTTTGTCTTTTACAGGATATCAGACGGGACAGATTATTGGGCTGGTACTGAAAGAAATGGATTATACTATGTTGATGAAGTGGTTCAAAGTGGTACTGTGATGTTAGCTTGTGGAACTACTGAAAGAGAAGCATGGTTATGGCATAGAAGACTGGGACACCCTTCCGTTAGTTATTTACATACGTTGTTTCCTGATTTGTTTCCTTTGAATAAACCAAGTACTTGTGAAACATGCATTTTAGCTAAAAGTCATAGGCAACATTTTAAACCTAGAAATAATAGGGTCAAAGCCCCTTTTTCGTTGGTTCATTCTGATGTGTGGGGTCCTGCCCCTGTGATCGGGGTCAAAATTTTCGAGTATTACATAATATTTGTTGATGACTGTACCTAGCATGACTTGGATTTATTTTCTCAAAAGTAAGGATGAAGTGTGCGATAGGTTCACTAATTTTTATGCCATGATTCAAAATCAGTTTCAAAAGTCCATCCAAATTTTTTGATCTGATAATGGTGGAGAATATGTGAATTCACAAATGAAACTATTCTTTCAATCCAAAGGAATAGTCCATCAAACCACTTGTCCCCATACCCCGGAACAAAACGGTGTTGCTGAACGGAAAAACCGTCTTCTTTTAGAAATGACAAGAGCACTCATAATTGAGTCACACGTACCAAATCCTTTTGGGCGTAAGCTCTAGCCACCCACATATCTGATCAATCGCCTTCCAACCAAAATCTTGAAAATGAAAACCCCATTAGAAACACTTTCTGAATATACCACAATTCCTCAACCCCTCACACTCCAACCCAAAGTCTTTGGATGTACTATTTTTGTCCACATTCCAAAGTCATACAGGGATAAATTGACCCGTGCCGAAAAATGTGTCTTTGTGGGATATGGGGTAAATCAAAAAGGATACAGATGTTATAGCCCAAAGACACATCGGATGTTTACCTCAATGAATTGTGATTTTCTTGAAACACAATAAATTACTCCTCCAACACAGTGGTCGGGGAGGAACAAGGTGACCCAATGAGTTGGTTGAGTTACACATCACTGCCACTACAGGAAATGAGATACAAAATCCAGGAACACATCAGCTAAGCCCAAATATCAGTGCCACCCCTGAACATCCTGTTCCTGACATGATATCTGAGGTAAGTAGTTCTCAACCGAATAACTTGGATAATTCTCAACCGATAACCCGGATGAAAATAATGCTGATGATATCCAAGATCCCACTTCTGATAGTGTGCAGGAACATGAAGAGGAAATGCCAAGAAAATATGTTCTTCCGCCAAGATCAAACAGAGGAGTTCCACCAAACGTACTCTCCTAAAAAAACCACCAAGGGAGCCAAGTATCCGATGGCTAACATAGCTGAAGGGAATCTTTCTAATAATGCAAAGGCATTTGCTGAACATCTTTTCGAAGAAATTCCCTCAAGCATTGAACATGCCTTAAAATCAGAAAAGTGGAAGAACGCTATGGACGATGAGATGAAGGCATTAAATAAAAATGAAACATGGGATCAATGTGCTCTGCCACAAGGAAAAAAGCCAGTAGGATGTCGGTGGATCTTCACAGTTAAATATAAACCAGATGGGTCAGGTGAACGTTATAAAGCCCGTTTAGTTGCAAAGGATACACTCAAACCTATGGAATTGATTACTCAGAAACCTTCTCCCCAGTGGCAAAAATGGATACAATCAGGGTCCTGCTTTCAGAGCATCGATCAAGGATGGTCTCTTCACCAGTTTGATGTCAAAAATGCTTTCCTACATGGAGAATTAAAAGAAGAAGTATATATGGAAGCTCCACCTGGTTTCTCAGAGAATTTTAAACCTGGAGAAGCATGTCGATTGAAGAAATCTCTATATGGACTCAAACAGTCTCCCAGAGCTTGGTTTGGAAGGTTCGCGCTAGCAATGAAGAGGTATGGTTTCAAACAAAGCAATTCAGACCATACTTTGTTCCTTAAAAACAGGGAAAATCGTGTGACATGTTTAATCATCTATGTTGATGATATGGTTATCACTGGAAATGATGAAGAAGAAATAAAAAGGCTAAAGGAAGGGTTGTTCACAGAATTTGAGATGAAAGATCTAGGAAATCTTAAATATTTCCTTGGAATTGAAGTTCTGAGATCACCAAAAGGGATATTCATCTGTCAGAAAAAATACATATTAGATCTCTTAGCAGAAATAGGGATGATCAATTGCAAACCAACTGACACCCCCATGATGGTCAACCAAAAGCTGTTTATGGAAAAGAAAGATAAATTGGCTGATAGAAACAGGTATCAACGGTTGGTAGGAAAACTGATATATTTGTCACATACTCGTCCAAACATCGCATATGCTGTTGGGGTGGTAGCATCTTCATGCACCAACCCAGGTTACCACATGAATGCAGTCTAAGAATTGTCGTATCTCAGGACCGGCTGGCCATTATAACAACAACTAATTCGGATTATTATAATAATATTTATCGCGTCAGAAAATTCAAATCAATTATTTTCCGACAAAATGCCAATATCTAAAATTTAAAACGGAGGTCATTTCTTTCCTTTAGAAATAAGACACCGCAACTTACAATACTTGCCCACAAAGTATCTGGAAATTTATTATCGTCCGTTTAAATTTAAGCATACATAAGCTTAATCCATCAGTTATTTCGCACACTACAAACAAGGAGTAGCAAACAAAACTAAAAATAAATACTGAGACAAGTGAAATATACTTATTGTATCATTAAGGATAATTTACGAAAGAAAACAAAAGGTTATCTCGTGAATTTAGGAAGTCACGGCACCACGCCCCAGCGTCCACACTATGATAAAGACTTGATAAAATAAATGACAAATGTCCGTGATATGGAATATTACCGAAGATAAAAATTTCAGACTCGTACCAATAAGATACTACGTTATAAAAGTTATCAACCAATGATACTTCGGTCACAATTTAATATCGTGGGACACAAACTAATTAATACACTTGCACTTAAACAAAAACATCTATAAGACTCAAACACAATTAATATGTAAGTGTAACACAAGTACATACATGTACACAAATAAATCATAAGTATAATACCTATACATACATTTTCACAATGTATACAATAAGAATAATACATATATACTTACATATTTGAGATAAATGAAAACATTAAATAAACTTTGAGATATCATCTCTTTGTCTCTCTACCCACACAGGGCCACAAAAACCAAGACACCAAACCAGGAAAAACAAAAGATACCAATCTTCTTCCTCTACCTCTAGACCTACACCTCATCTAGGTCGAATCTTCCAAAGAGGGAAAACCCAACATGTTATCCCATCATATCCTTTCTTTCTACCCAAAACCATGTAAGTTGGTCTCTCCAATCCTCTCTTTGATGCGCCGGCTATGAATCAAATAAACCAAGAAGAATCAAGATAAAATCACCTAAGAGAATCATATCTTCACATCAATCTACCTTGAGCCAAGCCCAAGATTTCCTAAGTTTTGGAAGTTAACTAGTTTTGGCTTCAAACCAAGTCACAAGAAAAGAAAGATGGACAAGCTCTTCCCAAAATACTTCCTTTATCTCTAGTAGAGATGCAAACGCCCCAACTCCTTTCATCATCAACCTTACCAAAAATTAGGGTTCATATCAAAACAAAGGGCTTTTGGATATTGATAGAGGGTTTTGTGCTTGATGCATAAAGAAGAGTTCCCAAGTGGTTGATTGTTCCAATTCATCTCGTGTCCCCTCCAATTGAGTTGGTGGTTTTCGGTTTTTCTACCCTTCGACCCACCAAATGGTTTCTTGTAAGAACACACTCCTTATTATTGTTTTTGGGTTGTAAGTACATTAAATTGTAATTCGAATTTTTCAGCTGTTGGTCTTGATTTCTATTAATTATTGAATGAAGTAATAATAATGCAATATTGGTAGTAAAATTTGGTAAATATAAAAATGTTGTTGTTGTTGGCTACGAGCTGTAAAAGACCAAGAAAAAGGGAAAGATAAAATTTGTAAAGTTGAAATCTGTTTTGGTTAAAGATTTTTGGTTGATATTGTGTGGCATAAAAGACAATATGAAACATTAATAAGCAAATGAGAAAATAACGTTAGAAAAACCAACCATATTATAAAGGAATAAATTGTGTTTGAGGTTTGTGTGGTATATGGGGCTAAAAACTAATAAGCACAATGAAATAAGCTAAAGCTTGTTTCTTAAAGATGTCGACATATATTTAGTGTTTGTAAACTTATCATACAACTTTTGGTCTAAAATAAATATAAGGTATTGTAAAGCTAAGAAAAACATTAAGATTGGCTCATTTTGAAAAAATGTTTATTTACTTCTAGCTTATTTGTTCGCTTATCTAGCTTAATGACTTGTTTCGCTTACTTAATACCCTATTTGAAACGTTTTGGGAATTACACCCCGTTCGTCCCACTGTGACCATTGAGGAATCCAAATTTGGGAATGTATCATTTTCTCTGCTAGTGACTACCAAATTATAATTTCGAATATTACCAACAACTTGTTTAACTTCAAACTATTGGGACTAAATATGGATTTGGAATGGTTTGTGTTTGGGTTTGTGGTGTCAGCCACGCTTGGGCTCAACCCAACAATAGGCGGTTTGATTTTTGCTTATTTTGTCAAACCAATCAAGTGTTAATTTCGTAAAACTCGTTACTTATTAATAATATTTTCAGCTTGCTAGTTATTGTTTGGATCGGGTTTATGTAAAATGTTTATGTCACATGTGTTGGTCCAAGGCGTCAATCGGTGTTTTGGTTTACTTATTATTTTGGCTTCTACTTATTTCCGGCTTATGTACAATTTATTTGAAGTTACTTTTTCATTCGGATTTATCTTTTAGACTTATTTTGAAATAAAAATCCAATCCGCGGCTTCTTTGGCCTATTTTAATGTTAGGAATTAGAAATTCCAGGTATTAAAGAGTCGGTCACCTCAAGTATATGTTATCGTTAGAAAGCTCGTAGTCGTAGTTATTTCTAGCTAAGTAGTATTTAGTTATGTAACACAGTGGAGGACGGACGGTATTTACCCCTGTATGCCTATCCACAGCCCTTGTGTGGCGTTTTATGTAAGACTATAAATACTCTCTACCTCCCAAGGTAGAGAGTTGGAGCTCATAATAAGATTTTTCTTTCTCTCACTAAGTTCCCTAAACCTCTAACTTTCTCTCTCTAAAAACCTCCTTGTACGCCTCTTGTGATTATGGTTTAGTGTGTCTGTGAAATCCAATATCCTACAATTGGTATCAAGAGCCATGGTTAGATCATATCTTGCACATCTTTGGATTTCTAGTGGTTTTTAGGTGGTTTTTGAGTTTGAAAAAGTTTTGTGGTTTGTGCATCATTTGGTTGATTTCTTGTGTTAAAGCTTGGATTTTGTTTGTACTTTTATGTTTAGAATCATCACAAGTGTTTAGGTTTTCATTTGGTAAGCTTGAATCATCTTGGTTGGGTTGTTTTTGGATTGAAAAGTGATGTTTGTGAAGTTTTCTTGCTAGCGACTTGACCTACGGATTTTTTCTTAGTAGCGACTTGCTTTACAATTTTGTAGCGAGTTGCAGTTATTGGAGCTAGCGACTTAGGCCTAGCGACTAACAGTACAAGTAGTGGACTCTCCACTACAGGTAGCGACTTGGTGTTAGCGACTTGGTAAGTAGCGAGTTGCTATTTAGCGACTTGATTCCTTAGCGACTTGTATCTTAGCGAATTTCTGCCAAAATTTCGCTAGCGACTAGAGGCTTAGCGAGTTGCTATTTAGCGACTTGTTTTTTGTTTAGCGACTTGGGACTTTAGCGACTTAGTGGAATAGCGAATTAGAAGATAGCGACTTGGTGCATAATTTTCTAGCGACTTGAGTGATTTTTTTACGGTTTTCTCTTGATTTAGTAAAATCCCGTGAAAGAATCGATTTCCCGGTTTAATCATAGAGTTATAAAATCCCGTTTAATTTATCATTATGTCTACCAACGTTTTCTACAATCATCTCCACTGTTGCCGAGGATGTTCAAGCAGCTGGTTCAGATACTCGTCCCCCCATGCTTGACAGAACTGACTACGATTCTTGGGCTCAACGAATCAGATTGTACTGTCTTGGAAAGGAAAATGGAGTCAACATTCTCAAATCCATTGATGAAGGACCGTATCGAGTTGAGACGACTAGAGATGTACTTGATACTGCTGAAGATGGAACTCCGATTTACGGAATGGACAGACCAAAGATGTATGATGAGCTTGATGATAAGGAGAAAAAGAGATTCGATGCTGATATCAGGGCTTCTAACATTGTTCTTCAAGGTCTTCCTAAAGACATCTACAGACTGATCAATCACAACGAAGCAAAAGGCAGTATGGGATAATGTCAAGATGCTTCTCTCAGGTTCTGAATTAACTATGGAAGACAGAGAATGACAACTCTATGACGAATTTGAACACTTCAAGATGAAACCAGATGAGAGTGTCTATGAGTACTATGTGAGATTTCATAAGTTGGTGAATGATATGAGGAACATCAGAATGACTATGCCTAACATTCAGCTGAACTCAAAATTTGTGAACAACATGAACCCCGAATGGCACAAGTTTGTCACCTCTGTGAAGCTCACTAAAGGATTGAAGAATACAAACTATGAGCAACTCTATGCCTTCCTCCTTCAGAATGAGAGACATGCTATGTTTGAAAAATTGATTCTTAATCAATTCAAAACCAACCAGGGAGAGACAAGCTCATCTAATGACTCAACTGCCTTCTACTCAAACATCAGAATCTCAACCAAAGCCTCACAAGTCATACCCATGGGCAATGGTAATCACAAACTCATTCCTGATCCCATGTTCAAACAAGCTGATGCTGATGCACACGTGGGTAACATCATTAATCAACTAGCTCTTCTGATTAGTCAAAACATGAATTCTCTCCCACAAACCAACAACAACCTCAGAACAACATCTAACCCACACAATCAAGCTACTGTTAAAGATGGGAGGATCGTGGTGCAACCAGTTCAGGGAAGACAGTATGATCAGGGAAGAGGTGGAGCCGGTAGAGGTTATGTTGGTAATCGAATCGAGGAGGAATGGTAATCCAGGTCAATCTAAGCCGATCAAATGTTATAACTGTGGAGGTGAGGGACACATTGCAATGAACTGCACATCTCCAAAACGCCACAAATGCATTACTTCAGAGATAGATGTTGCTTGTACAAGCTCAGGATAATGGTGTTGCTTTGGATGAAGAGGAATTGTTGTTTCTTGCTGAGGGCAATGCCAAGACCTATGATGCAGATGTGGATGAGCAACCTACTCAGGAGATAGGTCACAATCATCAGAATGCCTTTCAAGTCGCTGATTGTGATGCATACGACTCTGATGTGGATGATGGACCTACTGCACACACAATTTTTATGGCTATCATTTCTCCAATGGTTTCTCCCAAGGTCTTCTCTTCACCACAAGCTGGCCCATCCAAAGACAAACTCATCTCAGAGGTACTAAAACTATACGATGATGCTGATGTGCAAAAGATGCATGACAAAGTACCATCAACTGAAACTATTGAATCAAATATTGAAAATATGGGTAATATCAATGTTGTCCCATATGATCAATATGTGAAACAAAGTGAAAGTGAAGTTGTACCAAGTGATGCATCTTCTGCAGTCAACAATGACTATGTTTTGATGAATACACTGCATGTGCCCCTGATGATTCTGTAAGTTCTGAACTAAATGCCTATAAAGAACGTGTTGCTATTTATGAACAACGTGCAAAATTTGAGTTGACCACTCGTGAGCAGGAAATGGATGACCAAGTGCGTACAATCATTAGAAAAGTAATTTTAGAGAAGAAGTATTAAAACAAGAGTTAAATTCCTTGCAAGAAAAGCTTTCTAAAACTGCTAAACAAAAACAAGAACTTCAAGAAAATGTGGAAATGCTTAAGCAAGAATTTAATGCAAAGGAATCAAAACTCTTGAAAGACTTTTCTAATCTGAAAACTTTGAAAAACAAACTTGAAAACAAGTTGTACATACAAGGGAACACCATTCAGACTGCTCACATGATCACTAAGCATAGAGTTCTAAGCGATAAGCATAGTGTTCCCATTATAGATAAACCCAACCCTGAGTATGGTAAGATAGCAAAAGCACTCAAAAGTGATCTATGATGGCAATGAGATTCTTAAACCTAGACAAAAACCTAGTTGCTTTGAGTGCACAGAGGAAGATAAGAAATTAGATATAATCACTAGGGAGAAAATGAATAAGAAACTTAATGATCCTAAATGCAAAGAGAAGAAAGTAATTATCACTCCCCATGACTACAAAAAGGAGAATTGGATCTCCTTGAACATGTTTAAGCCTCAAACATTGTTGACTCCCGAACAAGTGTTCTGGAAAATGGACTTAGATAAGCAGAAAGCAAAAAATATTGTTGAAACAAACCCTCCCCTTAGGAAAATGCCTGAAGCAACTGTGTATCCTCCCAATACACCAATGCATCTTGTTCCTAGAACAATTTCCACTAAAAGCAAGACCTTAATTAGCCAATATGTTATATTTCAACTATTTGTTGATTTTGAGAAAACTTGCAAGAAAAGGATCATACCCACTGGTATAACGAAGGAAAGGGGTTTGAGCAAATGAAAGAATGTTATTTAACTGAGGTCATGCCTTTCTTTAAACTTCTAAAAGATCACTTTGAGAGTCTTAAAAAGGGGATAGAAACTGATATTAAGGGAATGGAAAAAGAATTTGATGCAATGATAGTTGAAGTTAGTGACTATGAGCGAGCACTAAAATATAATGAGATTGAAAGGAAGAACTTGCATACACTGAATGAGAATATGATATCTGAATGTGTTGCTCAAGATGTGTTTTTCACTGCTACAAATTGTTCTATTAATGCTTCCCAATTTCATGAATTATCTGTTGCCCTGAAAGTCTCCCATGATCGAGTCATTGAGCTTGAAAAAACTAATTCCAAACTATCTGAGAAAATTGAACTGGATGATCATGACAATTTGGTTAAACATTTGTCTAAACTAGAGGCTGAGCATTTTAATTTACAATTAAAATATCAACATCTTAAAGAAAATGTCAAAACTTCAAATATCAAGACATCCTCAGATGCTCCAGAGTTTGATGCAGTTTTTCAAATTAACAAACGTGATGAACAGATTCAAGCTCATTGCAACACGATCAGAAAGTTGAAAGCCCAAATCTCTCAATTAAAGGGTCAAAAGAACCATATGACAGGCTCCCAAATGCCTCCTCCTTTCTCAGAATTCTCAAACTTTTCATCTTCAAAACTTAGTTAATGCCTTACAAAAGGAAAACGAGAGTTTTCTAGAAGAAAATGAAAAAGTTAAAAGACATTTTAAAGAGTTATATGATTCAACAAAAGTCACCCGTGACCAAAACAACGAAAAAGTAACGTCTTTACAAAAGGAAATTGAGAATCTGAGAAGTCAGGGAAATGGGAAACTACCACTTGTTTTCAATAAGAATGTTGTCTCAAAGTCACCCTTAGATTGCAAATACACTGTGACAGTTAAATATATTCCTCCTCATCTTAGGAATAATGAACATGCTTTTCATGACTACTGTGCTCACCTTAAGGATAGTCTAGAATGTCTCCGTGAGATTGTCGAAGAGGACTTCATTAACAAACCTCTTGATAGTGAAATTAGGTTTGCTTGCCTCCAGGCCAAACGATCTCAAGAACTGCTTGAATGTGTAATTGCAACATGTCCAAAATCCTTAGGTGAAAAGGCAAAGCTGTGAAGCCTTGTTCTATGCCTTGTGCCAAGCAGGAAATCCGTTCTATGCCCAATCTTAAGAAAGTAAACACTAATGTGCCTTCAAGTAGTTCAGATTCCAGATATGTTAGTGCTAAGAAAGTGAACATTAGTGTGCCTGCAAATAGCTCAAATCACAGTCTTAAGAAAGTAAACAGTAATGTGCCTTCTAGTAGGTCAGATCCTTGCACATCAAGTTCAGGAATGCAAAAATTAGATCAACCAACTAATGTTCCCATTCCCTCTACAGGAGTAATCAGTGACATTAAAGCGAGCAGGTCAAAGTCTCAAGACAATACAAGGAATGATAGGACCTTGCAAGCTAAAAATGTGCATTGGAAGAGAGTAGAAGACCAATCTAGGAACTTTAAGCTTGAGTTGAATAAAACGAATCGTGTTGATTCTAGTATTAGCCTTAGGCGTACTGTAATTAATTTGAATTCTGATACTATTTGCAAACCTTGTAATGATGTCTGCTTGAATTCTGTTGCTAATCATGAATGTGGTGTGAATGCTTTGTCTAATGCTGTCAAATGCCCAGTTAAAATTGTTTACGCTAATAATCGTGCAAAGAAGGCAGAAAGGCAAAAACGAAAGATTGTTAGAAAACAGTGGAAACCCACAGGAAGAACATTTATAAAGATAGGTTATTATTGGATACCTTTTGGCCATAAGAATAATCAGTTTTGCTCTCAAACTGCTAAGATTATGCCCTCTAGAAAATGGATGCCTACTGGTAGAACTATTCCCTTAAGAAGTGAACATACTTTGAATAGGTCAAATACAGACACCAGCATTGCATCTATTCCCAATGATTCCATTGCTTCTACTTCTGATATGGATGTTTCTATTTCTGATGTGGGTGTTCCAATTACTGTTACTAACCAAGTGGAACCCATTCTTGCATGGGGATCCCAATTATCCAGTTATCCATTCTTGTCTGTGTTCAACTGCAGATCGTTCAAATCGTTCTGTGGTACCTGGACTCAGGCTGTTCCAAGCATATGACTGGAGACCGGTCACGGCTCATGAACTTCGTGAGCAAATTCATCGGGACAGTCAGATTCGGTAATGATCATTTCGGTGCAATTATGGGTTATGGTGATTATGTTGTTGGTGATAGTGTTATCTCTAGAGTATACTATGTGGAAGGTCTTGGTCATAATCTGTTCTCTGTCGGTCAATTCTGTGATTCTGATCTAGAAGTAGCCTTCAGAAAACATACTTGTTTTGTTAGAGAACTTGATGGTAAGGAACTTTTAAGAGGAACTCGTGGTTCAAATCTTTACACCATCTCTATCGATGATATGATGAAGTCTTCTCCAATCTGCTTGTTGTCAAAGGCTTCGAAAACAAAGTCATGGTTATGGCATCGTCGTCTCAATCACTTGAACTTCGGCACCATCAATGATCTTTCCAGAAAGGACTTAGTCGTAGGTTTACCTCGACTAAAGTATGAAAAGGATCATCTTTGTTCAGCATGTCAATTGGGAAAAGCAAGAAGTATGCCCATAAACCCAAACCTACTAACTCTGTCACAGAAGATCTTCATATGATTCATATGGATTTATGTGGACCAATGAGGGTGCAGAATATCTTTGGGAAGAAATATGTGTTAGTTGTGGTTGATGATTACTCTAGATTCACCTGGGTCAAGTTCTTAAGGACAAAGGATGAAACTCCTGATATCATCATCAAACTCATCAAACAGCTGCAGGTTCGACTTAACAAAACAGTCAGAATAATCCGAACAGACAATGGAACTGAGTTTGTCAACAAACAACTCAGTGAATTTTATGAAAGCGTTGGAATCAGCCATCAAAGAAGTGTTCCACGAACTCCTCAACAGAACGGTGTAGTTGAAAGACGAAATCGAACTCTTGTAGAAGCCGCTAGAACAATGCTGATTTACTCAAAGGTTCCAATGTTTCTCTGGGCTGAAGCTATTGCCACTGCATGCTACACACAAAATCGTTCCCTGATTCACACTGTTCATGGAAAAACTCCATATGAACTTGTCCACAACAGAAAACCTAATCTCTCTTTCCTTCGTGTGTTTGGTGCATTGTGTTATCCAACTAATGAGGGACAAGACTTAGGCAAACTTAGAGCTAAAGCAGACATTGGAGTATTTGTAGGGTATGCACCAAAAAAAAAAGGATACCGAATCTACAACAAAAGAACCCGAAATATCATGGAAACAATTCACGTTACGTTTGATGAGGTGTCCGGTCAAATGGCTCCTGGACAATCCAGTTCAGGACCCGCACTTCAAAACAGCCCCATTGGCTCATCCCTTGTTCCAAACTCTTCTCAAGAAACTCCATATGTACCTCCATCTGAAGATGATTTAAAGAAATTGTTTGATCCTATTTTGATGAACTTTATGATCCAAGTACTAATGAGGTGTCGATCCCTACAACAGAGGCTTCTCATATTCCTGTGAATGAAGTCAATCCCTCAGTCTCAATATCTTTAAGTCAAGAAGCGCCTGCTGCTGATCCTTCAGTCTCATCAACAAATCATCATTCTTCAAATGTACATCATGGAAATGTTTCTCGCATCAATGATGAAGTTAATCCCTTTGCTACTCCTAAAGATGCTCCATTTGAAAACATATTTGCTCCTGAATCTTCATCGTAACCATCTTCTTCGTGAGACATCGACTCTGCTACTTCAGTCCCTCAACAACTACCACATGAACACCTCGTAAAATGGACTCACGATCATCCATTAGACAACATCATTGTAAATCCTTCTCGTCCGTATCCACTGTAAACAAGCGACTTCTTGCTACCGATGCCTTATGGTGCTTCTTTAACTCTGTACTCTCAAAGATCGAACCCAAAGATGTTAAAACTGCTATGAATGAAGACAGCTGGTTCAATGCCATGCAAGATGAAATTCATGAGTTTGATCGATTAGATGTATGGGAATTAGTACCAGCTCCAGATTGTGCTATGATCATTGCTCTTAAGTGGATCTTCAAAGTGAAGCTTGATGAGCATGGTGATGTTTTGAAAAATAAGGCTAGGTTAGTAGCTAAAGGTTATCGTCAAGAAGAAGGTATAGACTTTGAGGAATCTTTTGCCCCAGTTGCTCGTATCGAGGCGATCAGAATCTTCTTGGCAAATGCTGCTAGCAAGAACATGGTTTTTTATCAGATGGACGTGAAAACGCATTTCTTAATGGAGATCTGAAAGAAGTGGTTTACGTCAGCCAGCCAGAGGGTTTTGTGAATTCAGAGCATCCTACTCATGTTTATCGCTTGAAAAAGGCCCTATATGGTTTGAAGCAAGCTTCTAGAGCATGGTATGATACGCTGTCAAAGTTTCTTCTATCTACCGGATTCAGCAAAGGAGCAGTTGATCCTACTTTATTCACCAGAAAGTGAGCAAACACTTAATTCATGTTCAAATTTATGTTGATGATATTATTTTTGCCTCCGACCAATGGAATGTGATCGCTTTTCAAATGAAATGAGTTCAAAATTTCAAATGTCAATGATGGGACAAATGTCATTTTCTTGGGATTACAAATTTCACAAAGTCCCGGAGGCATTTTCATAAATCAATCTAAATATGCTAATGAGATCTTAAAGAAATTTGGATTTGATTCAAGTGACTCCTGTTGACACTCCCATGATTGATCGAACCAAACTAGATGAGGACCACTCAAGGATCATGATTGACCAAACGAAATATCGTAGTATGATTGGATCCCTGATGTACCTCACCGCTAGTAGACCAGACATCTTGTTCGCTGTTTGCATGTGTGCTAGATACCAGGCTAAGCCTACTAAAAGCACCTTGAAGCGGTTAAACGGGTCTTTTCGGTATCTCCAAGGAACCATCAATATGGGACTTTGGTACCCGAAGGACATCAGTATGTCACTAACCCTATGCAGATGCGATCATGCAGTGTGTGTCAAGATACTCGCCGGCACGTCTGGAGGTGCTCAGTTTTTGGGTGATAAGCTTGTGAGCTGGTCTTCAAAGAAGCAAATGAGTACTTCTATTTCCTCTACAGAGGCTGAATACATAGCCATGTCATCATGTTGTGCTCAAATCTTATGGATGAGATCTCAATTATCTAACTATGGCTTTGAATTCAACAAAATCCCTCTGTACTGTGATAATAAAAGTGCTATTGCTCTCTCATGCAACAACGTCCAACACTCAAGAGCAAAGCATATCGACATTCGACATCATTTCATCAGGGAACAAGTGGAAAAGGGTGTGGTAGAACTCTATTTTGTGAGGTCTGAATATCATTTAGCAGACATCTTCACCAAAGCTCTTCCAAGAGAACGTTTTGAGTTCATACTTCCTCGACTAGGCTTGAAAAGCTTTCAACCAGAAACACTCAAACGTCTTCATGAAGAAGACGAGGAGTAAAGGTCTATGCTCATCTATCTCTTGTAAATATTTTTTTTCGAAAACAAAAACAAAATAAAACTTTCAAAAAAAAAAAAATCTGAAAAATTCGAAAAATCTTAAAAAAATATTGTCAATTTGTCATGTTTTTCTCAGTTCGATTATATCTACGTGTCTGTTGGCTGTCATTCAAAGAATGACACGGACTTTAGATGTTGTTCAATTTAAAATAAAAAAAAAATAAATAAAATAAAAAATATAAAAAATATATTTTGGGAGAAAGAGAAACAATGGTTTATTGTCATTTCAGGCAGTAACCCATTATTCAAAGAAAGAACAGAGCCATGGTTTACCATGTTTTCAAATTCCATGCTCTGATTCTATAAACATTTATCTGTTGAAAACTAACTGCTTTGAAAAATAACTCAGTCTCTATTTTTTGATAATCATCTGGACTTATTTGTCAAAATATCTATCTCTCAATCAACAACCTATGTCATTGATTGAGGGGGAGAATGATTTCAATTAAATTAAAAAGTTATTTGGCATTCAATTGTTTTCAAAAGATAATCATGCATGTTTAACCAATGGAGTTTATAATCTCATAATCAGATCCTTATCAGTTAAAACGCTTTCATAATCAAGTCACAATTCTCCTCAAAAGCTTTCAAAATCAATTTAAATCTATAAGAGATCACAAATCTCAAATGATTTGATAATTGTGATCGGGGGAGAATGTGTGAATTAAATTCGATTTAAACTGATAATTCGGTAAATGGTTTTATAAGGTTGTACAAGCTCTCCTTCCCACATGTGCCAAACGATTTCAAATTTTCCATGCACATGTTGAGGGGGAGCATCTATCTTAAACCACAATGATTTGAAACGTGATCATTTATCTCAATGTGCAGGTTCCCTCTAGTATGTGCAAAACTCTTTTCAAACCTCGAGGCACATATTGAGGGGGAGCATAACATTGAAAACCTCATCCTTCTCCAAAAATGCTTAATCTTCTTGATTTGATTAGGGAAGTGATGTTGATATCTTTTAGAAAATGGAATTCAAAGAAGTTAATTCTTTCTCTTGCCTCCGTGTGCAAAACAATTTCAAACATTCGATGCACATGTTGAGGGGGAGCTCTTATTCTAAAAATATCAAAAACAATTCAGGTACAAAATGCTTTGATAATGTGTCACAAGTATCTGGATTGATTTTCAAATGGTTTTCAGTTGGTTCCAAATGGCAGATGAACAATACCAAATAGACCGACCAATTTTACTTTATGTACGGTGATATAAGGATGATAAGGTTAGGTATTTGTTCCCATGATCCGCCAGAACCGGAGGGATCTACCCATGGACTATCCACTAGTTAGTGTAGAGTTCTTAGGTATGATGATAAAAGGAGAAAAAATGAGATATGGGAAGAGTGCGGACTGAGTCTGAGCTAGTACTGGAATAAACCCAACAAGGTTCTAGCTATGAAGTCTCGGTAAGCACTGAAGGGGTTGAAGAATTAAAAAGAATTGAATGAGAAAAGGGTGAAAACAAATAGCCCTCCATTTATTCAACCTTAGGGCAGAAACCGGGTTCAATTCATATGCTACTGATGGTAACATCGGTATTGAAGACAAGACGTCATGGACCCAGTGACGCACTGCACTTCAACTTTCCAAACCATTCAAGTTCCTCTTAAAAGGACTTGTTTCATTCTCACGGGGAACCGACATTATCTATCGACTTTCTCTTAGAGATTGTTGATATTGAAGAAGGAGACCCTCTCCCTAGTCTCCGATACAGGATCCAAATATGCACAAATTGAGTCTAGTGCCACGAGATCATCTATAAATCTCATTAAGACACCTTCAATGAAGTCTCTCTATTTCACACAATGTGGAAAGAAAGATTATATCTTGAGTCCTACGCATTATCCTTGTGGTATTGCCAGAACATCCGAGTGATATAATAAAAATATTCACAATGAATATGAAAAGCCTTTTGGAGCCAACATCAAACAAGCTCCTGGTAGGTGGCATGTGAGATCTATCCAATAGATCTACCATGTGACAACTGATGACAAAACAATGGAGAGATTCAATCTTTTGGATCAATCGGTTCAGTTATGGATTGACGGATACCTTTGAAAAACGGTTGTTGTGCTTAAAACTCTTTCTTTAGCACATCACTGTTGCCTATTTCTCAAAATAAAAGGTGTTTATGATTGATAATTGATTTTCAATAAAACCTTCGCTTGTATTCAAAACAATTTCTATTGAGCAATACACGATTGCTTTTCAAATCTCTTTTCATCAATCAGTGAATCTCATTTCACTGGTTCACTCACTCCGTGTTGTCTTGTTTGAGACGTTCCGGTTTGAGAACGGCTAGAAAAGCTGCGAAACCCTGTCAAGGAGATTCTTAGGAATCCTTCCTGATCACGTGACAGATTACTTGTACCGATCAACAATGGGGAACCGTGGCCGTACCTCAATTCGACAAAAGTGATCAAAGACACTTTGCGGCGCTTTATTGCTAACGTCTTATGCAGTGTACACCCCGATGTTTTCGCAGTACTCGAGAATGGAGCAGTCAGTCCATAGCCGCATGCTCACACAACACATTCATATCGAAAGAAATCATGACTAGTGCATAAATGACTCTGATATTTTCACTCCATGCTTCTCGCTTACGCCGCCAATATCATGAATCAACGAAAGCTTCGCTACTACTCGATGAGAAGATATCATGATCCAGAATGTGAGCATGTCGGTCCGAAAGTCACATAATACCAACACCAACCTGATGTCTCTTAGATTTTTTTCGCTGATGATCTCAAAGATGGCATAATGTTATTATCACGTGGATCGTAAAAAGACCTCCACTTGATTAACCAAACATGCAATGAGTGGAATCAATGACTACGAAGCTTCGGAGCAAAGCAAACATCAAGAATACAAGAACAATTGTTAATGTAATATTGCTTGTATTCAATGTAATTTTAGTATATGTTTGAGGTGACCTCCCTTAGGGGGAGATTGTTAGGAATTAGAAATTCAGGTATTAAAGAGTCGGTCACCTCATGTATATGTTATCGTTAGAAAGCTCGTAGTCGTAGTTATTTCTAGCTAAGTAGTATTTAGTTATGCAACACCGTGGAGGACGGCGGACGGTCTTTACCCACTGTATGCGACACCCGTTGTGTGGCGTTTTATGTAAGGACTATAAATACTCTACCTCCCAAGGTAGAGAGTTGGAGCTCATAATAATATCTTTCACTTCTCTCACTAAGTTCCCTAAACCTCTAACTTTCTCTCTCTAGAACTCACCCTTTATACGCCCACTTTGAGTTATGATATGATGTGTATGTGAAATCCAATATCCTACAAGGTCTACTCAAGTAAGCCTCCACGCTGGCATTATAATTTTACGCCAGAAGCTCCACGATAAGGTTACTCTATTCACGGTTAATCATTTCTTACGCCGGGAGATGTATTCCTACTAAGCCTGTGCTCATTATAACCCCTGCTTATTATATTAGTTACCATTTCTACGATGTTTCTGATCAAACCTTCATAATGAATTGTTACGCAAGTGGCTTGTATATAAATGAATCATAACGCCATGAAACCAATGTCACTAATGTTTAAACGCTTATGTTGTGATTAATAAGTGATAACATAAACTTTAAAATTAAAAGTTAACTAACTCAACAAACTTTTCAATGCGTCATTGGACTATTAGACATACAAGTGACTTTGACTCAGTAACAACCATTGACATTATATGCTCAATAATTAGACAATAAAACCTTTCATGACTAACATTATGTTCAATATGTTGGTTCTTCTTATTAATGTTATTCGCATTCGACATGGTTACTCAAATGAATGTGGATGCACCCGAGGTTCTCACTATTGCCGCATATCTCCCCTAATGGCTATCCAAGGAAGATTGGAAGAACAATCTAAGAGTTGATTTTTGAAACCCTCACATGCTCAGAGTCTCCTCCGCGATTGTCATGGATTCTTAAAGAATCATCCGCACTTAACATGCTCTCACACTCATCAGCTCCAGATCTACACTCAACAATTCGGAATTCAATGCAAAGGATCAAAGGTCGCGCAGCGGTGATGACGCCAATCACAAACAAATCACCATCACACATGCATTCACAAAGCTGTTCTTCTAATTCCTAACATCGAACTAACCTAATTTCTATTGCCACACCCATCAATAGATGCTCAAATTCTTGATTGATATTGGCTATGATGAAGCTTCGTGAATAATTACTAAGCAACTCTCATGTGGAGCTTAAGAACATTCCTCAAACCGGAGAACCTCTATACATGGCATTCAAATTGGTCTCTGTCGGTGATAGTGGCTGTAGCATCCCAAGCTCATAGAACTACAAATCTTCGTCATTAATCAACAAAAAGGACATCAAATGAAGCACGCATGGGAAGACATGATGTCATTTCAAGAAACTTGGCCAAAGATTCCCTATGTCGATACAAACCGTTGATCCAGAGCACTTTGAATTCATCCCGACATTCCCAAGAGGCTCAATGACCTCGAATCACGATATGTTGACCGAGCCTACCCTATCGGCCGAATCAAGGAATCGTAACAAAGAAACAGTGGTGTCCGGTTACCTAATCACCTTCACTCAATGAAATCAAAAAAGTTCGAGACATACAAAAGGTATCCGTAGCAGTAATGTAAGGCAAAGTTGGTCATCTCGATGAGAAGTCTCTCCGTACTATAAGGAAAACGTAAGAGGAAGTGTGAAGGCCGCAAGCACCGAGAGTCGAGGATGTTCCCTGTGAGGAATCTCCATCAGTGGGGACAGCTCGCCAAGGAAGCCGTCTTATTCCCGATCTAAGCCTCAACCGCAGAAAGCAATGGACGAGGACTCCGAGGGCCTCGATCGATGAAGACTTTCTACTCAAACCGCTAAAGATGACACTACAATATATAAACCTCCCACCTCCAGCTTGATCAAAGAAAAGGAAGACTCCTTATTTTGCTCCTGCATTAAGAAAGTCAAGCTCCGATGAAGACCAACTGGATAAATCATACAGAAGAAGTTCAATTTCGGACTTCAACACGCTGTGTCAATTTGCTCAAGAACACATGGGTGGCCCCGAGGGTCGGTAGTGGAGCTCAACCTTCACCAGTCCCGGAGCGCGTTAATCAACCCGATAAGGGATTCCGTGCCACTTTGGTACAAAACAAACACGGTGGAGTGACACTCTTGAAGAACCTAATCTCGAGAAGGTAGAGAAGTAAAAGCTTATGAAGAAGTCAATAAAGCCAAACGATAAAACAGCCAAGTATGGGAGATGAAAAGAAATGAGTATGATAAGTTTCTTCTCATATCCCAGATCGCCGGAAGAAACTTCGGCCACCAAAGGACCCAGTCTCCTCACATCTCATCATCATCGATTCATCTTCTACTCTTCACCACCACCAATCAAAGAACCAAATCATCATCCAAATTAGTAAAGAAGCCAACTCCATCTTGGATCTCTCAATCAAAGAATCGAATCGTTAAAGCTATAAAATGAAGAAAGATATTCTCTCAGTAGTTGAATTTCATTTGACGGATAACGTATCTTCATGATGAGAATGACAAGATAAAAGTTGAAAGTGGAGTATGTACGTAGCTTATGAAGGATGATTTTCAAGGGAGCATGGACGAGATGATAAAAGGATACTCTCACAAGTTCTCATGGAGGTCGCTCTCAACCGACAAAGGAAATGTATACTGCATAACTTTATCCAAATCTCTTGCATCTAGCCAAGCAAGCCATGAAATCAACTCCAATGAATTTGAGTATCAATCCAGTTGAAACGACAATCTTCTCAGATGATGAATTGGTGAACTGGCTAGTAGCGCAAATGTCGAAACCAAACGCTGCCTCACAACGGCTAAACCGTTTGAAGCTCTCATCGAATACCACCAACCAGTCCGTATTCGGTAGCAGTCGTAAGGCCCAAACGCTCAAGAGACGAATAAGACAAAGATCAAGACAAGATAAGGAGCCTAAACGTACAAGAAGTCCGGTGAATCATCTTCCATCTCCAGATTGGGACAACCTCCACCCAAAGGACTCCAGCTCAACAAAGATCCTCCTCGCTTCTTCTCTGAAAACCTCAGATTCTTCCACCACCACCCCATCGTAAACCGGTGATCCTTTCTTGAGTATACGGGTAGTGGACGATGAGGAATAATGAGCCCCAACAACAACCGCCCTCTCCCACAGCATGTAAAACCAAAACCCTCATCTAGGCCTAAGAAACAAGAAGAAGGCCCCAAGGTCATTCCCTATCATGGCTAGATGAAGACACTACGTAGGAATTTGAATGGTTTTCTACACTTGTTAACTCAACTCCTACCCTCAGCCGAAGGTCAAGATTCAGACGGTAATACATTGGAGGATGTTATTGCAAGAAAATTTCAATAAAGAAGATGACGAAATCCAGTTGAGGCGAATCAAGAATGAAGCTTTCAACTGTTAAAAGATAGCCTTAAAGTGCCATCGAGGTTGAATATCACCTTGAAAACATTACTAGAGCTATGTCTAACAACATGGATTGGCTCAACCCGTAAGCAACATCGACTTTACAAAATGGGACAACCCTCCATTATAATCGACTGGTTAAACCACTACCAACAATCGGCCAACCTAATGAGCCTCAATTCCATTCCGATATTTCTTCAACAAAGACTTGATTTTCTTCACACTGGCTTATGGTTCTAGGAAATACGCCACATCTTTGACACTTCCATTCCGTGAGAATATAATCTCAATCCGATAGCTATCGAGGAAAGATCTAACCACTTGTCTCCAAAGTGGAAGAGTATGACCGATGCAATGTATATGGATTCATCATGGCCGTAACGCCAAGAATCTACTACGAGCCGCTGTGTCTGAAATCTCAACATGAAGTGTTCAATACAGCATCGCTGCCATCAAACACGCTGATCTTTCATCCAAATGGGACTACACTTTTCTCGAAGATTGTGGTCAGGCAAGATTTAAAGCGGGATGGCGCATTCTCTCCTGTTGACTTTGAGAATTGTCTATCAACGCGATCAGATATGTACCTTGCCAAAGCAGTGTCGTATATATTACCCTCCACCGCGCAACAACGAATTCATCAAGTCGCTGCTCATCTTCATCGACGCATAGTTATCAAAGAACGTAGAAGATCTCCAGCCTTAGAACTATCGAATTCGTACTGATTTAACTTCACTCACCGCAGCCTTGATCTTCCGGCATCAACTTCTCCCAATATATTTCATCAAAGAAACCATTCTACGTCGCTTACGCGGTGAACTTCAAAGAAATTGCTTAATGGCGTGTAGAGATCTTCACAAGTTTGGGGATCACAATTTGAAGATGGTTAGGGACGGATTGGCTTATCGGTTGAAGGATATACATCGTAAGATTGGGTCTCTGTTTAGGAATTCTCAGGATCGGCGGATGTGAAGAGGATCATCACGATGATTGATGAACGGTTGTATCGGCGGGATCGCCTGATTGGAGAGCTATAGAGGTCAATCTGTGGATTAACATCACCGCCAACGCCCGATTCACACTCCTCGCAACATCTCGACTACCTCGTACCCTTGAACCGCTTCTTTCATTATAACTGGATGTATGATTTATTATGACAATTTCTGCACATTACAAGGTACAACCCGCTCTTGTAAATAAAGGACCCGTGGTATTTCCTCGCCACAATCCTTATAAAAGGAGTTTAAAGTTTTACTTTTGAGTAAAACCTATCAAACCTTTCACTTTTAAGGTTTTGCCTAAAAGAACAAGTACTTCCCTATGATTTTTCAAAACCTCAACCGTTTATATCACTCATGAGGGGAGTATTTGACAAAAATCTTTGTTCACAAATTGTTTCGGTCATCTTCCCATAAAACTCAAAATGGTCATATTTATTCTCAAAATTTCTTCAAAAATAACATTTATATGCCATTTTTTAGGGGGAGAAAAATACGTGATAAGAAATATGTTGTGTTTTGCTATATGAACTCTTGTGTGAAAAGACTTCAACCCACGAATTGACGACATCTTAACTGTTAGTAACTCGAAAAGACTAGTCCGGGACGGTAATAATTTCAAGCTAGTTCGCTAGTAATGTAAACGTGTCTCGCAAAAGACTTGTCCGAGGGAATGTACCATTCGAGAAACTCTTGATAGACATGAACTTTGACTGTTTGACAATCTTTCGGGTTGTCCACACTTCAAGATAGTTATTAGAGCTAGTTGTCACCTAAAAGTCGGCTACAATGTATCTCTTTAACTATACAATGTAATCGGTTCTCGCAGGATTGTCTATCTGAGTCGATCAATTCAAAAGCGCTGGCTTTTCCTCATCGCGTATTTCTGCCAAACTCTAAAGCACATGTGGAGGGGAGTATTTCGCAAGATAAAACTCTCGCAGTGGTTCAAACATGTTTTCATTTACAAACCCCTTGAGAGATTTTTCTTGAAAATGGTTTTATGGCGATGGAGTTATAAGGTGATTACAAGTTAGAATAACCGTCTCTATGATCCGCCCGAGTGGAGGGATCTACCCAAGGACACCACCAATAGTTAGAATTAGAAGTCCTTAGGTATGATTATAAAAGGAGAAATGAGATCGGTGAGAAAGAAGGAGTTGAAGAATTAAAAGAAATGCAAAGAAAAGGGTGAAAAGAAATAGCCCTCTAGATTATTCAACTTAGTGCATAATCGGTTCAATTCATATGCTATGGATGTCACTAGATGACACCGTATTAAAGATTAAAAGTCGCCATGGACCCGCTGACGATGCACTAACCTTCTTAGCCACTCCAAGTTTCTCTGCTGAAGCTTGTTTCATTCACAGGGAACCCTACGAAACTATCTATTTCTCTAGAGATTGCCGGTATTGAAGGAGACCTCTCCCTAGTCTCCGCCAGAAACCAAAAACGACTATTGAGTCTTAGAGCCAATGAGATTCATCAAAAGATCTCATAGGTACACTTGACATTTCATCACTTGTTGATCAACAATAAGAACACCGCCAGCATCGAGTCCTTCACGATCTTAGCAATCGCCGAGAACATTATGCGAGGTTCACATTCGATCCTCGATTGAATGGAAACTCCCGCTGTGGTCTACATCAAATCACCGTAGTCGCCTTTAACTCCCCGGATTACGCTTTCGGTAAGGGTCTCAAACGGTCTGTCAGCAGGAGGTGGTGATGCTTCGTGTACCTCAACACTATCCACGGAACTGTAGGTGTACTTCTGTAAATCGCTATCTCACTTGTGGGACTCCGTCGTGAACGGGCTTTGTGGAGAATTAGAGTTGTGTTTTCACACTGGCGTAACACCTCGTTCAAACTTGTAAGTGCCGGAATCCGCTTATTACTAACCGCTTTTTATGTCTTTCTTATGGAAGCTCGGAGCGGAATGATCGTATGCATTCTTCACATACTCATGCAAACATCATCACTAATGGAAGTTCTAACTAAAAGCAACACAAAAGTCAATGATTCTTCGTCAAACCAAAGAATCTACAAAGTTAAAGACTTAAAGAACTTCATCAAGATCAAATCCAACGCCAAAGAGCTGTATGAGCATGTTGAAGAATGACGGGAGACACCGGGCAAAGGAAGCTGCACCTTAGGCGGATTTGATGCATAACAACAACATACTATCACTACCACCAAAAGAACAATGATCAAAGAAAATGACAAAGATGACGCCAAAGCGTAACCGCTCAAAGAAGAAAATTTCTACACCGAGAAGATTGTTCGACCAAGGCAATTCTTCCTAAGAAAGAAGAATGTCGGAAGACGCCAAAGCTACTATTACATTCCGCCTTCACCGCTACATTTATTCATCACTAACGCTAGGGGAGATTGTTGAATCACTCCTAAACCTTAATCAAGTGTTAGTAATTCACATGTAATAGTTAGCTTAATTATGGCCTTTATGTTTATTATTAGCCTTAGGCTTATGTAGAAGGCCCATAAGCCTAGGCCTAGCCCAATAAGAAAAGGAATGGAACTAGGAGTGTTGCCCTAGCTTCCCTCCTATAAATACTTGAAACCTTCATTTGAAGGTTGGTTGTTCAATTTATTTCTTTCACATACATCTCTACGCATAATCGGCTACTCATATCGTGTGTGTGTGTTTGATTTATTGTTCAATCGCCTTTATCTCTTTCTATTAAGCTTGTGTGGTAAATCTAGTGACCTATCACTTCTTTAGCAACTACTCCTTCATGTAATAATATTTATAATGGTTTTATGCCACTACTTAATAAATGACGATAAAAAGTTATGTCAAACACCCCGTTGCAATGCGCGAACTACTCGACTAGTTATTACTATAAAAATCGGGATGTTACAGTTTGATAAATTAACTGTGACAACTCGTAAATTCCTCGATGCGTCGTAATTGGAGAAACGTCGATTTGAGCGATCGTTTGATTTAATTTGAGATACGAGTCATATTTTTTATTGGAAATAATATTTTAAGAACATTGGAGTAACTCTCGGGTCATGAATCTTTCGTTCTCTAGTCAAAATGAGCCCCGAATCAAATATATCAAAAGTTTTACGAAGTTTCATCTAGGGCCCCTCTTGATAATTTCATACTTGCCCTTGTAGTTT
>OU343217.1:278913112-279019764 GCA_910596185.1 Chrysanthemum makinoi
CAATAAGCTCAGTTTAGGTAGTTGCAAATTACCCGCCAAACCATTTTTGTCTCCAAAATAAAATTGTGTTTTTCTGCCAAGCTAAATCGTCACAACTGCTCGATATAAACAGGGAAAATGGTTTATAAACATTGCTTTCATGTTCGTTTTTTTTTCTTTGTCAATGTTGTTCTGTATGTTCTTTCCTTCGACCGCATTGATATCATCTTAGATGTTAGATCAGTCACACCACATTTGCAGAAACACACACATACCGACCGTTCAATCATACATAATCAAATTCAATTTGTAATGAAAACAAATTTTCTGGTATATGCATAGGTATGAGTGACTGCAGAAAACTAATTAATATACCTGATTCTGTTGAGTCGAAACAAACACTATGTTTGAACTAGTTTTTCTAGCAAAAGACGTACATTGATAACAGTCATGTCAACAAAAGTTAAACGCTAAATACATATTCATAACTAAACGGCCAGCCATACAACATCAAAAATAACCCATGTGGTCAAACAAAACAGCATCAGACAGTCTTTAAGGCCAACTAACATCCAGAAAACATCACCATAAACTATGGGACAGTGGGCTGCCAAAGGTTCAGTTTGCATATTTTTTCGCACGAAAAAAGATTAAATTTCCTTCAACTGTTTGAGCCCGCCCCCCTTTCTTCTTCGGAATAACTATTTTCCACATCTCACTCGTGACATCCGTCGCAACATCCGTGACACTGTAGAAACCATCTTGTGAAAATCTCTCAATGGCGTAACCTCCATAAAGATCGTCGGTGGCCCCAAGCTCTACAACAATGTAAAACGCTTTTGGATTATAGTCTACGCCATCCACAAATAGATGTACTTCGCATTCAACAGCTCCAAATGTCCTTGTTCCTGTAAAGATAACAACAAAAACCTTAACTTATACTCCATGCTTAACTTTAGCTAAAAGGCGTGTTTTTTTTGCAAGAATTTAAGGGATGTTTGTTTCAGCTTATATAGCGGGCTTATGGATTATTTGGTTTTCGGCTTATGTTTTATAAGCTCACTTTTTGTGGCTTATTTTGAAACTTTTTTGTCGGGGGACAATTATTTTGGGACGGAGTACTTGTTATAGTCATACCAATCAAACATTCAATCCTGGATTGAACAAAACTGCTCACATCTTTAACGTTCTGCATCACATCATAGTAATACTCGCCGGGTTCAGATTTGACTCCCCTCATCAAGTCTATTAAAGCGCCCAAATCCCTCTCTGGAACAGTTTCCTTGTTTGGAACAGATTCCTTAGCATCTTTTTCGTGGATCGCAGACATGAAGTCCTCTAGAATCGATTCTTTAACATCTTTTTCGTGAATTGCAGACATAAACTCCTCTGGAACCGATTCCTTAACATCTTTTTCGTGAATTGCAGACATAAACTCCTCTGGAATCGATTCCATAACATCTTTTTCGTGTTTTCCAGACATAAAATCCTTCCTTGGAACCGGATCCTCAACATAAATTTCGTTGAGACTAGACATATACTCCAACTCTCTAGCAAATTCCTTAGCATAAAATTTCTGTTTTCCAGTAATGTCGCGGAGAAGGTAGAGGGCTTTGTCATCCTCTACTGCAGTCCACATAGGGAGTACCTCAGTCAAGCCCATGTTTGAATCCAAGGACAACATCTGCCATGCTTAAAAGACGGCCAAATTTCCTAATGGGTGATACATGAGGACTAAACGCATCTGAAATCATTAAAGAAAATGTGTTTAATGATTTCATTATGATTAAACAATGATTAATAACCACAAACATATCTTACATAACACATTTTAAATTTGTAAATGCCATATTATAAGTACAAACGATGTTCTTTACACTTTTAAATGCGAAAATTCTGTTGATTTTTTTAACATCTTTCCATTTCAAGTTGATAGTGTGCAAAAGTCATATTTGTTTGTATGAATAAATTTCATAGTTCTCTTTTGGGAATCATATATACATACATTGAACAATGGCATGGACAAAAGACCCATGTTTCTGATCGTAACCACACTTTAGGATGCACTTGTCCTGAGAGTCGTGCTGAACATATTGGAAGGCTTTAGTGTTGAAGCACCGAGGAGACGATGAAACTGATCTGACCCTCAGAAATTTTGGAAGCAACGAGTTTGGCAAGCGTGGAAGCCATTTTCTGATCAAAGGAGAAACAAACAAGTAACAAGGTTAGCTATTAACACTCATTTGATTAAAAGATGATTACCACATACTAAAGTCATTCATTTATATGTCTTCAGCATAACAATAAAGAATAAAAACTTCATACTCACTATTATAGCTTTTGTTTGGATTATAATGTTGCTACTTGGTTATAAAAACAGCTTATTAGATTTTCAAAAAACAGGTGGAATTTTGAACATAAAATTAAGGGCTTATTGTTTGAAAATGTAACTTGTCATTTTTTTGAGTTGTATGTACCATCGTTAGGATCATACTATTTAATAACTAACTTTTTTAATTTCGATTATTTTGTGTATCCATTCCAAAAAATACGTGATTCGATTCCCAAAAGTTCTTGATTCGATACCCAAAAATACGTCAATTGATACACAGAATAATCGGAATTCAAAAATTTAGTTATTAAATAGTCCGATCCTGACGATGGTACATCCAACTTTAAAAAATGACAAATAAGACACATTTTTGGACAATTAGCCCTAAAACTAAACAGTTGGAACTTTGAACATAAAACTAAACAGTTGGAACTTGGAACATAAAAACAGCTTATTAGACCATAACCCTTTTACATTTCCAAACTGTTAGACATTAGTTTTCTGGTTTTGGACCCCTGAACCAGTCGACATTCGGCGATTTGCCCTCCAAATTTTACATCTCGAACCCTTTGAGTACTAGTTTCCAACTTATGAAAATAGATATCCCAGTTTAGCAAAAGCATCCGTAAATTTCAAAACTTTAACATTTGAGATTCTAATGAAATACTAACATGCATAAATTTCACTTAAAAAGCACTACAAATTATACATATATACTACTCTAACAACAATAAACCTCACAAGAGTGAAGAAAACAGAAAATCCCAAACCCATGTACAAGATCCAAGATTCTTTGCCAAGATTCGCGACTCGTGGTCCAAAACCAAACACGAAAGTTCAAAGGGTCCAAAATGTACGTAGAAGATTAAGGTGTATAAGGTCCACTTGTGTAGCTTTTACTAACAAGTAACGTGTAAGTGCTAGTAATAAAGATTAAAAACTTCATAACTAGATGTCTATAAATAAATTTATAACAAACTAAAAGGTTGAAAACCTTTTACATTTCCGAATTTCGAGCCATTTGATAATCTAAATTGCCTATTTAAAGGGGTTCGCGAATACTAAATCAAAAAATTCCATTTAGTAGAAGAAATCCATGAATTTAAGATTCATGAGTCAAGATTTAAGATACATAAATTTTCAGAGATAACAACAATAAATTTAAGCTATCAAGATTCAAAATTCACGGTTTTTCGGAAATAACATCCATATTTTTTTTAAACTAACGATACAAATTGTGCTTACTCTACCAACAATCACAAAAGAAGAACCTTAAAATTGTGAAAAATATATGAATCCCAAACCAAACACTAAACAAGGAAAACATTCTTGTTTTCACAAAATAAATTGCACACACAACAAAGAAAACAAAAATTCGCGTCTAAATAGATTTTTTAATTTCTTCCAAATAATGGTCTAAAAGTTTCTAAATCCTAACATATCAATTAAACATACAAAAAAGTTTTCTTTCTTTATAATACAAAATACAAAATCAACTAAACGCGTTATTTATATTTTCAAACTCTTTTGTAGTGGTGAAAATCTCCTCTAAATTCCTACAAAACTAACGCTGTGTTCTCGAGTCGAATCATTAAAGAAAAGAAAATGAAAGGGAAGTAAAGTGAAGATATTTACTTCCACATTGTGTTCTTGAGTTTTACTTAAGGAGGAAAAGAAAATGAAATGGAAGTAAAGTTAGGCTTATTTGTGTGATTTTGGAAGTAAATGGTTTCCTTCCAAAAGTGGGCGGAAAAGGAAGTAAAGTGTTTAATTTACTCCCACTTTACTTCCCTTTTCTTTAATGAAAAAACTGGAGAACACAGTGTAAGAGACAGAAAACCAATTTTTTTTCCTCCAACTAAACGCACCCTAAAGTCCAAAGGGTCAAATATTTACAAGGTTTGGGTGTACAAGGTCCATTTATGTAACTATCACTAACAAGCATAGTTCTAAAAATCGCACAAAGGCCCCGCAAAGGCGCTTGGTCATGCCACCACACCACGTCTTATACCGCCTTATGACACGTTTTTTTGAAAACTCGATATATACAAAATATAATATAAATATATAAATATTTTCCGCCTTATGCCACGCCTTATAAGCATAAAAGTTTCGCCTTGACAGCTAAAGGCGTGATGTTTGATCATGCCGCCACGCCACGGCTCGCGCTATTTATAACCTTGCTAACAAGTACTCAAAGTAGTTACCTTAACATATAGTCATAGTACTAACTTATAAACCCATATAAATATAATCTTTTTTACAAACAAAACACAAACATTATTAATTTATCATATATTCTTTTGAATGCTAAACAGGTAGTAGCAAGAATTTGAACTTGAACTTTTACTATTTATAAACTGAAAGTAGCCAAATCTTTTTGCTATGAATACTACAATGACATGCAAAACTACTTAACAGAAACAAAAATTTAGTAAGTACAGATAATTTTTACCTGAAAATTTGAGCTGAAGAAGAAACTTAAGGGCTTTTAAGTTTTGGTCAGTGAATAAATTAGGTGAGCAATTTTACATTTTCACTTTAAGGAAATAAAAAACGTTTGAGCTCCTCATCTTTCATGTTGTTTGCAAATTCTCCCCTTTATTCTTTCGTTAGTGACTTAAGTGTGCAGTTAAGAGAAAAGTGATTTGCTCACTTTATTTTTCAGTTTGCACATATTACTACAGTAAATGTGAAGCATTAAGTAAACGTGGATTATATATGAAGCATGAAGTAGTGTGTCATATTAAAAGAAAAAAAATACAAGTTGTGCAAATTAATTCTCATATTTGAAGCGCATAAGGTGATTTAGAGTAATTCGTATTGCATTATAACAAAAAAGTACTGTCATATTAGTATTTTTCTCTATAACTCGAAACCTTTAATTTAAACCAAAAATAATTTACGTTTATCACTCAAGTTATAAGACACTATCTGGCCCACACATAATTAAAAAAACACGAATAAAAAAAAATAGAAATGGCGCCAAAGCCTGTGGCGCAAGAGTGGGTGCAACTTTGGGATGTTAAGTTGGCGTTATAGGTTGGTGCGAGACTTTTCAGCCACCCGAATGCTCTAAAGATAGTGTTTAGATATAACATTGACAAATAAGTTTGACACGTGTCTTCCTTCCTTTCACCCTATTTCATTTCAACACCCTCACTCACATTTCACCTCAGTGTTACCTTAGCTTTCTGTCTACACCTTTTTACCTCACTTACTGTCACTTTTCAGTTTTCACCCATATTGGTCACACCACCCTCACCGATTAACCTTTTTTTAATTAAAAACTAAACTTTTATTCATAAAGTAAAAACATTACATTTAAAAAAATATAAATAAATAAATAAAATAAATTAAACATTACGATAAAGATGTTCGATCAAATCGTAACAAAGTCTTGATGCGCTTGTGACGATTTGATGTGTCTCATAGCTTTATGTCTTTGTTCTTCGGATTGTATGAGGTCTTTTGGTTGATGTGCGCGCCTGAGGCGCGCCTCGACTCAAGGCTCAAGCTCTAGGGATTTTTTCGGATCGAGGCTCACAACATGCATGAATCCCATAAAAAGCGCAGCCCCTTGGGGTTTTTTTCGCATTTGCGCTTTGGGGCTTTTTGCGCCTCGAAGGTGTAACAGGTCTTGGGGCTTTTTTCTAAATATTAAGATAAGATACATGGGCTTTATAAGTTATATGCATGAGCCTTTTAAGTTATATCTAATAACCCTAATTTGGAAAAGAACTAAAACACACAATCGAGTGGGTAACTATATATTCTGGTTATTTTACAAATATGTAATTTCTCTCACGTTATAAGTTTATATCTTGAACTGATTTTTATTGATTGTTTATTTTATTGATTTGTAAATAACATCATAAGTTTATTTTATCTTCAAGCATCACATCATAGGGTGAGTATTTGTATGATTTGTAATATTGAACTGATTTTATATTTATTTTATTGATTGATATTCTTTAACAAGTTACTTTGTTTCATTAAGTATTTTCTTTATGACATATTATCATAAAAATGTGGCATCATGCCTTGAATATTAATATGTTGCTTGCTTGATATTTTGGGTTAAATTGTGAGCTTTGTTAAATGTAATTCTGCAAGTGTAGGACATAAGCATATTTAGTCTGATATGGATTTTAATCTATATGTAGTTCATCGAGCTAAAGAGTTGATCCGTTTGAGAAGTGACAACTGATCCATTTTAATCTTTATAATGGCTATATGTGTCATGTATTAAGTATTTAATGTTATTTTGTGTTATTTAAGCTACATAAATGGTCACATATATTATAAAAAAAACTTAATTTATTTAGTGCGCCTTATATTCGTAAATCCCGCGCCTTGGTATGCGCATCGCCTTGAGGCTCTTTGGTCCCCTTCGCGCCTTAGTGCGCCTTGAGCCTTTCAAAACATTGCGTGCTTCCTCCAGATACCAATCATAAGAGATTGTCTTTCCATTGTCTTTTATAATCATATTATGTAATATGATGCATGTATATATATCATATTTCTTATTTTTTTTCTTTAGTATACGGTCGTACGGGATTGGCTAATATAGCTCATCTCATCTTTAGAACACCAAATGCCCATTCCATATCTTTCCTTGCCGCTTCTTTCATTCGCTTATATCGTATTCACTTGTGGTCATCCGTCGGCCACATTTGACATCATCTTAGCAAATGTCACTCATTCTGGATTTATCCCATCAACAAGATAATATCCCCACTGGTAAGTTACGCCGTTGACCACATACAGAATCTCTGGTGCTTTTCCTTCTTTGAGATTGTAGAATAAAAGAGATTGATGTATAACGTTGATGTTGTTGTTCGCCTCAGAAACACCAAAGAAAACATATCATATCCTTAAGTCTTGTGACGTAACAACCTTTAGCGGAATGAATGTATTCGAACCATGATCACGTCCATAATATTATGCTTTATATGCGTTCGGACAACCAAACCACGACAAATATGTATAATCAAGGCTTCCTAGTTACTCGAAAACCCGTGCTTTTGTTCTTGAAACGCGTATAGCTTTTCAACATCAGTGGCAGTGGGTATTCGCAAATACTCTGATCCAAAAAAATTCAAAACAAACGTACAAAAATTTTCAAGAGATAGACGAGAAGTTGCTTCTCCCATCTGCAAATATTCATCAAGGGCATCGTCGTATGCCAATTGACAAATTACGGAGATACACTTCAACAACGGGGAAATGCCTTTTCTTCCGATACATTCAATCTTCTCACGAAAGTATGCACAATGAATAGTTACTTCTTCAACTATACTTGTGAATAGCGTTTGACTCATTCGGAACCTCTCCACAAAGTTTCATTAGGAAACATCTAATTCGCACTAAAAGAGGCTTGGACTAAACGATCATGAGCACGAAGAGAAGGTCTAAGGGGTGGCGCGTGAGGTTGCTCCCTCACCGAGACTCTCACGACCCGACATGGTAGTCTTAGAAATTCTTTCTATCAACGCATTAACCTTCTGGCTTTTATCATAATGCATTTCTTTCAACTCATCCATTTACTCATTAATACATGAAACCATAACAATCGATCTTTATCACGTATGAACCCTTTTCTTTTTTAGTAATTTTAACATGCAATTATGTTGCAAACATATACACTTATTCTGTGCAGGAGCAAATTTATCAATTATGTAATACAAAATTTTACTAGGGGTACGTTATACAAGGGTTATGTTATTAGGACCCTATCTATAATGTGACGATAGGAGGGTTTTTGTCAAAATATACAAACCGCGATGCACACTGTATAAGCCCGCAATGCACCTCTTTTTCTACAAAGGGCATCCCCTTCCTTTTTTGCGGTTTTCTTTATTATTATTTTTTTTTATAATTTTGTTTATATCAAAAAAATATAAACACAAAGTACGGAACATAAAATATAAAGTTTAATAAGTCGAATGCTTAAAACTTTCAGAAATACGGAACATAAACTGACAAAAAACTATATTATACTGGAAATAAAGAGAAGACAAAAGGCATCTTTGATCAAAACCCCCTTATGTCACATCAAAGGAGGGTTTGTATAGTATGACCCATTTTACTATCTTATTAAGTACGTTCATTACTTATTGAGTTTTTTGGTTTATAAATAAATATTCATAAGTTATGATTAAAGAGATATCATTCGTTAGCATGGGAGGAGATAGAGAGGGGTCATGGGGTTCAGGTGCTCCATAGCAAAAAATATTGTAGTGTAAATTTTTTAAAATATATAGATTTTTTTATGTCATTGACGGCTATTTAGGTAATGACGATTTACTAGAGGTTATGAGATTTCATATTCGGCTCGGATACGAGTTAGGGAAGTGTGAAGTGCACACTCGTTGAGCTAATATGTTTTCGACCATGACAAAATACAAAGGTCAAGGGGGCGCAACCCCTTTACAGGGTCAAGGGGCAGAGACCCTTGCTGGACCCAAACGGTTTATTTGATGCCCCAAATGACTTACACGTTTTTCCCTCCATTTTCCCAACCGTTGTGACTATTGAAAAAACAGTTATGAAAGTTGGTTTCAACCAACTTTAACTGCATGAAACTGTCATCTTCATCCATTTATTAACAGATCCATAAGCATCATTTCAACATACGAAAAACATATACAATTCCTCTCTTGTTCCTGCTTTGTGATATTGTGCCTAGACACAAAGTGTTTCTCTTTTAGAATTATCCTAATAGAGATTTCGTGCAACTCAAGCATAAATAGGGTCGAAATACTTTATACGAAAAGTAAACACAACACGATTATAATAAAATATTCAGAATCATCACAACCCTAACACGAATTTCTAACACCTTGTTCGTTAGTGATTAATTTTTTGGCATGTGGTTAGCGATGTATCATGAATATATTACGATTTTACGTGAGACAAGGGTTGTTAAACTTCAAAAGTAAATTAATAAGATATTTTTTAGTTTAGTTATTGTGGACGTATGGTCCGGACTGGGCCAGGAATGGGTCAGGCTCGGCAGATGCGGCCCACTCTACACCTAAACTCTAATCCATGTCCTATATATACATGACATGTTATCTCTAACCCTAAGAACTTTGATATATGCTACATCGCATACTAACTTGACCGTCGGAGGTGGACCCCGGGGCTACGGCCTCGGGTCCACTCCTAACGGGTTCTCTTTGTTGACAGGTCTACTAGGGCTCGAGAAGACGACTAACGGCCAAGGAGAGTCGTTGAATCCAGTCCGCGCCAGATTATGCTTCAACAAGTTGGCGCGATCCGTGGGACCACGAATAAATTATGTTTCGTGTTCTCATGTTACCGGAAAGCAGAAATCAATTTCTAAATTGGTAACACTTTATTAAATTTATTAAATTGGACGCATCTGAATCAATGATTTAATATCACTTTAGATGCGTACAACTTTATTATGTTAGCTGCGTACAAGTTTTATGCATCAAGTCTAGGATGGTATTTTATCTTTTGCATCAAGTTTTATGCGTACAATTTGATATTTATGGCATAAATAATAATGATAATTATTATAAAATAAGTAAATATCATTGTTTTGATATACGTCATCCGCAATTGACACTAATTCTTTACATATGATACAAGAATAAGTCCGTATGATCGGACCTATTTTATATTTTAGTCCGCACGATTGGACCTAAGAAAATATCCGCACGATCGGAGTTATTTTATCTTTTAGCCGCGAATTAATTCGTTGAGTACGCTTTGCCTTGGCGCTCGAACAACGCGCATGGCGATAAATCTACCCGCATTAGGCGTGCGTTCAGACATCTTCGCGAGAGAACGCGCGTACCGAACACCGATGCTAGTCAATCGCCATGAGCGCACTGGACCAAAGGCCGTGGTATAAACATCTGCGATCATCCACAAACGTTCGAGTCTATTGGTTACGATAAATCCATCTGCGTCTATTAGTCGCGGTCACGGTACATCCATCCGAGTTTTTATTTTATACATTGAAAAAAAAAACACACAATTAATTATTTCGTCGGTACGCATCCCACGACGGGTGCGCACTGCCACTTCTCGTATGTGCTCTACATTATTTATGCTATGCGCATTATATTACTCATGTTATGTGCTGTCTATTAAATTGTTTGCCTGTTAAATTGTTTGCTTGTGTTGACCATTTGGAAAAACGATTACTGCGTATACAGTTAAACAACTTTTAAAATTTAACTAAACCCTCTCACACTAAATACTTGACACTAGTGCTGAGCATGGAAGGTTTAAAACTGAACCGGACCGATCGAACTGACCATATTCATTTCGGTTTTGGTTAAAGTTTTTTACAATTTTCAGTTTTCGATTTTAACGGGTCGGGTCGGGTTTGGACCGACGCAAAGCCCTACTTTGACACCACTCAAATCACCCACGAACACACCATCTTAATAAAGTGCATGATACTCAAAACTTCTTCAAACACCTAGGTACAAATATGAAAGATCAAACCCGTATAAACAAATTATTACCAAAGATCTGTAAAGAAAAGTATGCATTTTATTAGTATAAAATCCATTAACAAATTAAATAAACAACAAAATTTTTTTAGATAAATGGACATAGGGTGTAGAAGATCAGAAGGCATACTCGATTTCAGTATTTAAACAAAAATGTACCAATAAAACTGAAGATCATGTTTAAACAGTAAAGCTGAGGCTCGTGTTTGACAAGATTCCCTTAAAGTCTGTTTTTCATGGTACAACACTACGTAGATTGCCAGACTTGTCTAACATGCCATAAAGATTACAGAAACGTTGACGTGTTTATTGAATATGTTAAAGAGAATTTCATCGGAGACAACATAATTATGTGTTTTTTAGTTTGTCAGATTGTAGAAATATAGCGGAAGAGATCTATTATTTATAAAAAACCCTATGTTTTCCATCAGGAAGATATCGCATTTAAATATGAACAAGATATGCAAATATGCTACTTATTTAATATCTAACATGATTTGAAATCTTTATAAACATAAAAAATGAATTTGTACTTGACTTGTTGAACTGATACAAAAAAATATGAAGAATTCTATAAACGGAAACAACCTCAAAGTTTCTTCATTTTTTATATTACTTTCATTTTTTAGTTTTTTTAATGTTTTAAATAACTTAATTTTTTTTCACATTACTTTCATTTTATAATTTTTTTATGTTTTAAATAACTTAATTTTGGATTCATATAAACTTAATTTTGGATACTCTATAACTGGTTGCAAAGCTTTCTTTAAAGCGAAAATTACTGTGCTACCCATATTCATTGGGTTGTGTCTGCACATACCCAAATTTTTACTCATATTCAAAAATACCTATCAATGTCGGGTATGAAATTACACTATATACACGAGATTGAGGTGTATGGCCAAGATTGAGTTTCCAAATTAAATCTTTAACAATGTCGTGTATATATTTTAAGTATATACACGACATAGTTTTTTAATGTATCCCCACTCCTCCCAAGAACAATGTCGTGTATGCATTTTCACTATATACCTGACATCAATATTTTATTGTCGCCTAGTACTAGCATTGGGTCATGTAGTGTATATATATTAACTATATACACGACATTACCTTTTCCTAATCTTTCTTCCATTTTCAAAAATTAAAAAGTTACAAAAAACACCGTTTAACTTTTTAATAATTACAACTTTGTTATATAACAAACTTTATTTGTCAAATATTTAGCAAATATCTAGCAAATTCGTTAATTAAAAAAATATCGCTACGAAGAGCTTTGAATTACGAACAAAACAAGCCTAATATTGATATGCTTTTGACGTACGTACGATTTTATAAAAAATGTTGAAGTTTGATATATATATATATATATATATATATATATATATATATATATATATATATATATATATATATATATATATATATATATATATATATATATATATATATATATATATATATATATATATATATATATATATATAAACTTTCAAAACATACTCGTAAACCACAGGAGACAAGAACGTACAATTCTATGAAATAAGAAATACCGTTTGGAAATATAAACGTAAGTATTTATAAATAAAATGTTTATGCGAAAGTTTACGTTTTATATGTTTCTAAACATTCATAAACTATTTATTTCATACGTTTACGTTTTATATTTTCTATGTAATATTTTTAATTTATGAATAAATTTTTTTGTTTTATACAAAAAAGTTGGCATTTTTAGTTTTATAAATAAAATGATATCGTTTTTAATTTATGAATATTTACGTTTATATTTCCAAACGATATTTCTTATTTCATAGAATTGTACGTCTTTATCCCTTGGTTTAAGAGTATGTTTTGAAAGTTATATATATATATATATATATATATATATATATATATATATATATATATATATATATATATATATATATATATATATATATATATATATATATATATATATATATATATAGTGTAACTTTATTTTGAGAACCCTGTTAAGTGCGAGAACTGCGAGAACTCCCTTTGAACCCTAGGATGATCTAAGGGCACGTTTGGTAGAGAGAATTTCAAAGAAATGAAATGAAGCAGAGAATAAAATCTCAGAGAATAGAAATCAGTAGAGAATTTTGTTCAATTCTAATGTTTGGTAACAACAGAGACTTGACCCAAGAAATGAAAAAAAAAATTATTTAAATTATTTTAAAAATCTTATCTTTTATTTTAAAATTATTTTTTAAAAATTTATGTACTTTCTTAAAAAAAATTATTTTTTAAAAATGTATTTATTTAAAAAAAACTTGTTTTTTTTTTTAAATATTTTTTAAAATGTATTTATTTAAAAAAAACTTATTTTTGAAAAAAAAAATATTTTTTAAAAAAAAAATTTTTTTTTTAATTTTTTTTTTAAAATGTATTAAAAAAAAAACGTGTTTTTTTAAAAAAATATTTTTTAAAATGTATTTATTTAAAAAAAAACTTATTTTAAAAAAATATATATATTTTTAAAAAAAATTAATTTTTTTTAAATTAAAAATGTATTAAAAAAAAAAAAAAAAAAAAAAAAAAAAACGTGTTTTTTTTTTAAATATTTTTGTGTAAACCAACCAATTCTCTCTTGTACCCCACCATTTCCATACCAATCACAAAGGAAATCAAAGAAACCAAAATACAAAGGCACCCAACTCTCTGAGAATTTCGATTTCTCCGCTTTTTTATTTCTCCATCTTACCAAACAAGAGATATGATGCCATTTCCATTTCTCTACCTGTATTTCTCTTAACCAAACATGCCCTAAGATGATAAGATCAATGGATGAAAATCATTGTGGCATTTTCGTAAATAAAACAATAACCATATATACTTATTTATTCGAATTTGGGCATTTATGTAATTTTACATGACATAATTTCAAAACCCTCTTTTACTTACTCTAAAACTGATTTGAGAGAATCAGTTTTCATTTATATCTTCTTCTCTCTCACAAACTCTCCATCAAACCCTAATCTCATAAACTATTCGCCTCCTTCATCTCTCTTTCACAACTCAACCACCTTATATCTCTTTAAAAAAAACGCAAAACAATCTTCTTTTCTTGTTCCTCGAAGTTCAGAAAGATTTGAAGTCACGGCTAAGATCTTATGTACAAGGTCTCGAGTAAGTATGTTGTTGTATTTGTTTTTATTTTATGATATTTGATGTGTTTGCTTTCGATATTTTAAGATCTTTAAAGGTCATAAAACTCTATCATCTCCGAAAGAAAACTAAGATCTTGTTTCGTTCAAAGTTTCAAGTCTTATTAGTTATTGTGTGGTTGACTGATGACGTTTGAGATGGGATTAATATAAGTTTCGATTTTTATTTTAAGATCCATGATGTGTTTACTCTTGTTGTTATAGTCCTGCGTTTTTTCTCCGGCGGGATGTGGGTGCAGTGGTCGTGGTATGGATCGACTCGGGTTGCAGGTTTTTAAAATTATAGTTGTCATGTAGGCGGTCGCTACGGAGTTGCGGGTTTATAAAGAAGCAGAAAGAATCATAAGGTACCCTTCTGACTAGTATTTGATGATACATGTAGGCGGTCACTACGGAGTGGTCTTAGATTTAGAAAACTAGGATCCATCTTAAATTTAAATTGATCTGAGCAATTGGTTGGGCGGTTTTCTCTTTTGAAACAAGTTTGGGCATGCTTACAATGGCTCACATGTTATTATTATGTAGTTAGTGATTCAAAGGCTTTTGTACCATAGCAAACAACAATTAATTAAGCCAGTCAAAACTGCTTATATTATAAAAAGCAAACTTAAGCACAGGGATATTTTGACTTATGTTTTGGCAAGCACGTGATCGAGAAACAATGGATTACGCTGAAGAAGAGTTTATTGCTGAAGTAAAATAAACATACAAAGTAGAACTATCGTTATTCTCTTGAAGTAGTGAAGCAGTTGAAATACAAGTGGAATCTTAGTAGTGAAGCGATTGAAATCTGCGTGGAATCTACTGGTAGTGAAGCGTGGTTTTATCTGCACAAGTGGATTCTGAAGTTACATTTCTCTTGAAGTAGTAGCGCGTGATTATGCTAATAGAGTGAATCCACGTAGGATAGGGAAGCGCTATTATTTAATGCTAGCCCATCATTATTATCTTGCCCAAGGTTAGCATGGGCATGCGTATGGGCTTTACATTTATTGTTTAGTTGCATGCTTGTACTTTAGTTGCATGTTTGTTCTTTTCCCAAGAAAGGGAATAGTGTTCCTTGTCTATAAAAGGAACATAGGTCTTATGAGTGAAAAAACTTTTCAGAAAAAGACCTATGTTCCTTTTATAGACAAGCAACACTATTCCCTTTCTTGGGAAAAGAACAAGCATGCAACTAAAACAAATGCAACTAAACAATAAATGTAAAGCCCATACATGCCCATGCTAACCTGGGCAGCTAATAATAATGATGGGCTAGCATTAAATAATAACGCGCCTCCCACGTGGATTCACTCTATTAGCATAATCACGCTTTACTACGAAATGTAATCCGGCACTTCCAGCATAGAATCTGACGCTGCTTCACTACTTCAAGAGATTCCACTTCACCGATTTCACTGCTTCACTACTTTCGAGATTCCACGGCCGATTTCAACCGTTTCAATTTTGCCGAGAGAATAACTTCAAAGATAGTTCCTACTTTGTATGTTTATTTACTTCGGCAGCTCTTCTTCAGCAGAATCATTGTTCTCGACCGCAGTAATCATCGGCTGTAATTCCCAACAATTGTTGGTAACATAGGTCTTTACACCCTCACTAAAGAGGTTTTTCTTGAATGTTTTTCTGAAAAAGTTTTTTCACTCATAAGACCTATGTTCCTTTTATAGACAAGGAACACTATTCCCTTTCTTGGGAAAAGAACAAGCATGCAACTAAAGTACAAGCATGCAACTAAACAATAAATGTAAAGCCCATACGCATGCCCATGCTAACCTTGGGCAGTACAATAATAATGATGGGCTAGCATTAAATAATGCTGCGCCTCCCTATCCTACGTGGATTCACTCTATTAGCATAATCACGATTTACGCTTTACTACTTAGTAGAAATGTAACTTCAGCAGAATCCACTTGTGCTTCAGCAGAAACCACGGCTTCACTACTTCAGTAGATTCCACGGCTTCAGTACTTCAACTGTTTCACTACTTCAGTAGATTCCACGGCTTCAGTACTTCAACTGTTTCACTACTTCAGTAGAATAACTTCAGCATAGTTCCTACTTTGTATGTTTATTTTACTTCAGCAGAAACTCTTCTTCAGCAGAATCCATTGTTTCTCGATCAGCAGAATCACTGTTTCACAGAATTCCCAACAACTTATTATGCTAGTTGTATGTGACCTATCATAGGTACTCGTAAGAGACTTGTTTCCGCTTTCAGGTCATCATTGATAAGGCTCCTCTTCATTTTTTTTTACCTTTATACTTGTTTGACTTTTACTATTATACCCTTTTGGATTAAATAAAAAAGTTTAATAATTCAAAAATGTTATGTTGCATTGATATGTTGCACAATATGCATTAATAGGAGTACATAAGGGGTTCTCGCAGTTCTCGCACTTAACAGGGTTCTCAAAATAAAGGTCCCCTATATAAAATCGTACGTACGTCAAAAGCATATCAATATTGGGCTTGGTTTGTTCGTAATTCAAAGCTCTTCGTAACGATATTTTTTTCATTAACGAATTTGATAGATATTTGCTAAATATTTGACAAATAAAGTTTGTTATATAAAAATGTTGTAATTATTAAAAAGTTAAAGGGTGTTTTTTATAACTTTTTAAAATTTGAAAATGGAAGAAAGTCTTGGAAAAGGTAATGTCGTGTATATAGTTAATATATATACACTACATGACCCAATGCTAGTACTAGATTGCAATAAAATATTGATGTCGGGTATATAGTGAAAATGCATACACGACATTGTTCTTGGGAGGAGTAGGGATACATTAAAAAACTATGTCGTGTATATAGTTAAAGTATATACACGACATTGTTAAATATTTAATTTGGAAACTCAATCTTGGACATACAACTCAATCTCGTGTATATAGTGTAATTTCATATCCGACATTGATATGTATTTTTGAATATGAGTAAAAATTTGGGTCTGTGCAGACACAACACAACCCAATGAATATGGGTAGCACAGTAATTTTCGCTTCTTTAAAAAGAAAGCAAACCACAAACTAATACTAGTACATACAACACATGCATATATTATAGTGTCCAAAAATTTACAAATAATCATTTTTCAACAAATTTTCCAACAAGGTCTAAATAAAAACCCATCTCCTTGTCATATGTTGTTTATAACTTAATAGTGTCAGTTGTGCAGGAACTTTGAACAACACGTACTATAATATGTTCATTGACATAACAAAGACATCTAAAAAGTTAAGAACCAAAATGCACCAAGGCCATTACAGATCATGATATCATACAAAATGCCAAAATTCAGCACCCAAAAGCTCCATCGTCAAGACACCAAGATGTCGTTGAAACATAAGACGATTTAAAGGCCATTCCCATGTCTACCACAACATATTAATACATGCATCATAACTAAACGGCGAGCTAAACATCCAGAAAACATCACCGTAAACTATATGGGTCGCCAAAGGGTCGGTTTGCTTATGTTTCTCACACGGAAAAAGATTAAATTTCCACGAATTGTTTGAATATACTCCCATTTGTTCTTTGGAATTGTTATTTCCCATATGTCACTCTTAAGATCCGACAACACGCCAAAGATATCGTAAAAACCGTCTTCTGCAAACATCTCATACGTGTAACCTCCATAAGGGTTGCCAATACCCGGGGTCCCAAATCCTACAATAATGTATACCGCTTGTGGATGATCCAGTACGCCGTACACACTTAATCTTTCTTTGATATTTAAGGATCCTGTTACTGTAAAGAATAATACAAAAGATTTTAATAAATCCATGATATTTTTGTAACAATATGGTATAATAAAAGCGACTATGCATCATGTTTGCGTTATTAAATGAGATGCATTACCAATAGATGACATCATAGATTCAATAAAACTATCCACTTCTTCGGCATCCTGCATCACATCATAGTGATACTCGCTGCGTACACCTTTTATTCCTCTCATCAAGCCCACTATAGGTCTCAAATCCCTCTCTCGAATAGTTTCCATCTTTGGAACCAATTCCTTAACATCTTTTGCATGGGGTCGATAAATAACTTTTTTCTTTGGAATGTAAGCCCCGTATTCGTATGTTGCAGGCATGTCCCAAAACAGATAGAGTGCCTCGTCACTCTCCACCGCGTTCCACCTAGGTAATACGCGGGTCTTAAATCCAACGCGAGCATCCGCCACATGTAATAGACGTGCCAAATTCCCAATAGGTATGAGATGAGAACTAAACGCATCTGAAATCGTGAAAAGGAATTTTCAGTATTTTCATTATATTCAGACAGTATTTATGATATTCGTTGTAGTGAATAAAAAACACGCACCATTGACTACACCACGGATAAAAGAAGAGACATGTTTGTCATCACACTTAAGGATGCACTCGCCCTCATTGTCATGTTGAACATACTGGTAACCCGTGGTGCTAAAAAAACGAGAACATGAGGCGACCGATTTGACCCTCAAGAGATTAGAAGCAATGCGTTTAGCAAACAAGGAGGCCATCTAAGATCAAACAAACAAGATTAGCTATGACTATTTGCTAATCACATTTGTTATAGCAATATTTCTTTCAATTTTTACTTCTATTTATCTACCTGAATCTTGAACGTTTTGAGGTACCATATTCGCCTATTTAAAAGGGTTCGTGATACTAAAAAAATAAAAAAAAACTCCAAAACTGTAATTAATCTACCAACAATCACAAAAGAAGAACCTTAAACAAGGAAAACGCTCTTGTTTCCCACATAATAATTTGTACAAAACAAAGGCAAACATAAATCACGTTCAAATTGATATTTCTCCAAATAATGGTCCACAAAACTTAAAATTTATATATGTATCTATACTATATATAAATGGACAATGACTTTTCTTGAAACTTGAAAACTTAAAAAAGGTAACGAAATATACCAGTAAATGAATAGTTTAAATATGATTTAATCCTTTAATCCTCAAATCTTTAAACTTTTATCATTTTCATTTATAACTCATACATTTTTTTCTCTCGCAATGACTACTAATTAAACCCGTAAGTGTTGCATTAAGGGTCATATCAAATCCACAAGTTCACATGTATAATTATTTACCGTTATATACTGTCGCTTTGCGCGAATATTCGTTTAGTTTCTTCTTAACATATCAACAAAAATAAAACTACTATCAACTATACTTTCTTTTAAATAGTTTGACCTCTTTTGAAGAGATAAAAATCTCCTCCATATATTCCTACGATACTAGATATAGAAAACCAAGAATATTAAAAGGGTGAATAAGGTCCATTTCTGTGACTATTACTAGTAAATTAAAGTACAACATATAAACCCATAAATAGAAATTTCTTACAAACAAAAACCAAAACATATATTATCATACATTTGAACTTTAACTTTTCTTTCTAAAGTACAGTTAATTCTATAGTAACCAATTACCAATATCTTTTTTGCCATCAATATTACAATGACATGCAAAACTATTTTACAGAAACAAAAATTTACTAAATGTAAGGATGATGTTTACCTGAGAGTTTGAGCTGAAGGAGAATCTTCTATGGCTTTAAGTTTTGCTTAGTGAAATAATTAGGTGAGCAATTTTACTTCAAGGAAATCCAAAAGTGTTTGAGCTCCTCGTGTTTCATGTTGTTTGCAAATGGGCAAATCACCTAGAAATGCAGTTAACTTGCCACTTTTTCTCATTGTATGTAGCATTCTTTTTTTTTTCTCATTCTGTCAATAAACTTCTATCGTTAGTCCTTTGTGTGTACTCGTTACCAAAAAAACCTGCATCGTTAGTCCTTTATGCTAACGGCCGTTAATAAATAACATAAAATTTGGTTATCTTACGCTAAACTTGCGTCGTTGGTCCTTTATACTAACAATCGTTAAAAAATAACTTAAAATTTGGTTTTCTTACGTTTTCGTCCGTTTTTTTCACGTTCGTTTTTACACGTTTTCGTTCGTTTTAACACGTTTTTGTCCGTTTTTTCACGTTTTCATACGTTTTTACACGCTTTCATCCGCGTTTTCAAGTTTTCGTTTGTTTTTTCACGTTTTCATCTGTTTTTACACATTTTCATCCGTTTTTACACATTTTCGTCCGCTTTTGCGCATTTTCATTCGTTTTTACACGTATTCGTCCGTTTTTACCGTTTTTCTTTCGTTTTCTCATTTTCATGCGTTTTTACACGTTTTCATCCGTTTTAGCACATTTTCGTCCGTTTATGCACGCTTTCATCCCTTCTTACACGTTGTCGTCCGTTCTAACAAGTTTTGTCCGTTTTTCCGTTTCATCCGTTTTACATGTTTTCATCCGTTTTACACGTTTTTGTCCGTTTTCACGCGTTTTCGTCCGTCTTTACACGTTTTGGTCCGTTTTAACACGCTTTCATCAGTTTCTTCATGTTTTCATCCATTTTTACACGTTTACATCCGTTATTGCACATTTTTGACTGTTTTTCCCGTTTTCGTCTGTTTTTACACATTTTTGTCCGTTCTAACACGTTTTCGTCCGTTTTCCGCGTTTTCATCGTTTTACACGTTCATCTGTTTTACGTTTTCCTCCGTTTTCACGTTTTGTCCGTCTTTACGTTGTGGTCGTTTTAACACGCTTTAGTCAGTTTTTTCACACTTTCATCCGTTTTTACCCGTTTACATCTGTTTTTCCACGTTTTTGACTGTTTTTGCACGATTTCGAATGTTTTTACGGACCACAACATGTAAAGACGGGTAAAAACGGATGAAAGCGTGAAAAAACTGACGAAATCGTGTTAAAACGGACCACAACCTGTAAAGACGGACGAAAACATGAAAAACGGACGAAAACGTGTTAGAACGGACGTCAACGTGTAAGAAGGGATGAAAGCATGCATAAACGGATGAAAATGTGTTAAAACGGCAAAACGTAAAAACGCATGAAAATGTGAAAAACGAAGCGTGTAAAAACGAATCGATGTAAAAGCGAATGAAATTCGCAAAAACGGACGAAAATGTGTAAAAGCGGATGAAAACGTGTAACAGATGAAAACATGAAAAAGCGAACAAAAACTTGAAAACGCGGATGAAAGCGTGTAACGTGAAAACGTGAAAAAACGGACAAAAACGTGTTAAAACGAACGAAAACGTGTAAAAAAGTACGAAAACGTGAAAAAAAACGGACGGAAACGTAAGAAAACCAAATTTTAAGTTGTTTTTTAACGATTGTTAGTATAAAGGACCAACGACGCAAGTTTAGCGTAAGATAACCAAATTTTAAGTTATTTATTAACGGCCGTTAGCATAAAGGACTAACGATGCAGGTTTTTTTTGTAACGGGTACACACAAAGGACTAACGATAGAAGTTTATTGACAGAATGAGAAAAAAAAAAGAATGTTACATACAATGAGAAAAAGTGGCAAGTTAACTGCATTTCTAGATGATTTGCCCTTTGCAAATTGCCCCCTTTATTCCTTCGTTAATGCTATAATTGTGCATTTATTAGCGGTAAGCAGAAAAACCCAAAAAAACGGGAACCAAACCGAAAACTAAAAAACATAATCAAAGTAACTTATTGAAACTAAAAATCGATGGTTTGGTTTTTACTTTTTCAAAAACTATAAAAATTGGTTTGATTACGATTTTCGTCCAAAAACCGAACCACAAAAACCAAACCGAACCGATTTTATTATATGGTAATATACATATAATTAATATAATATAAACAAATAAGTAAATAAACAAGATTTATGAATTCATATTCATTTTGTGTTTATAATATAATTTCTTAATTTTATATGTGTGTTTATCGTGTACATGTGTTTACTTGATAATATATAGATACATATGTGATAATAATCATACTATATGTACGTTCACTTGCATATGTGTTCTCATCTATATATGTGTATCGTAGAAATACGAAATAAACATTATTAGGCTTAGATTGACAAAAAAAATAAGCAGAATAACAATCCGTAAAACAAGCTTGTTGGTTTAAATTGGCCACCCCCAAATATAAACGGGTTAAAAGCTGGAATAACCGAAAAATTGAACCAAAACCGATAACAAACCGAAGAAACTGAACCGCCAAAAACTGAACGGTTTTGGTTTGGGTTTTATAAAACGGAATATGTCGGTTCGGTTTCGTTTTAGAAAAAACCAACTCGAACCAAACCATACTCACCTCTAGCGTTTATGTGTAAGAGTGGTATTTGAGTAAAACGACTTTTCTTCTTTATTTATTTAGAACGACAGTTTTAACTATCTCACAACATTTACATCACAAATCTATCTTGCATTTATTAAACAAGTCATAAATCCACAACCATTTAATTGAAGAGCTTCTCATGCAACAAGAGTACCATTAGGACACGAACCCTTTGATAAAACAACGACTTTTGATGGCGGCAAATGTAGCTTATTTTAAAAACTTTTATAAAACTATGTGATAAAAGTAGTTTTTTTTTATATAAAAAAATAACCTCAAGACCTTTATAAACCCCAAAAACGACTTGACAAACATAACCATAAGCTTGATCGTTGTAATTTCCAGTTTCTTATTACTCCATCCGTTTCATATTAACTGTCCACTTTAACTTTTTAGGTCTTTTTTTAATCAATTTTGACCTTAAATAATTTTGTTTGTGTTATATAATATTTGATGCAAAATATATGAATGGATTGAGTTTTAAATGTATTTTCATTTGTAAAATTCTTGTTGAATATTATATAACACAAACATAAATATTTAAATTCAAAATTGAAAACGAAATACTTGAAAAGTGAAAACTGAACAATTAATATGGGACGGAGGTAGTAATATCTTTTGTAATTTACATTTAATCACTACATTTTTTAACATTGATGACGTATAGCACGTACAACAGGCCTACTAGGCTTAGCTCGTGCTATACGTATCCTGGGCCCAGGCCCAACAACGAAACAACCACAAGTACCGGATCAACAGGAAGCCCAATAGAAAAATTGGCTACAGTTCGGGCTCAAAGACGCATGCAGATAGCTCAGTGGACCAAACCTTTGGCCGCGGAAAGTGTTTTGTGTCCACATCCGCGATTACTACGGAACCTTGCCCGACAAGGGTCCCACTCCGGCCACTAACTTTTCTCATGCGAGTTGTTAGGAAACCCTAGCGTTGAGTCTCGCCAATAAAAGGGGTTTTAACCCTCTCACAAGGTACAATTTTCTCTCTCATAATAACACACACATCTTTATTATCTTTGACAATAATATATATTTACTCTCACGCCAGAGCTTAATCGGGGGGTCCGTCTCTACGGTAAGGCTAGCAGTTTACTTTCACTTATGCAAGGATTTAAACAATCACTTGGATTAGTGCAAACTTAGCCCATCAACAGCTTGTTGGTCCAACCCAACACGCATCATACGCACTTATTCTAACCAATCACACTTTTTGTACTAATAAGTTGGCGCCATCCGTAGGACCGGTACACAACTGCGTTCTCAAAAACTACTCACCATGGCACTCGATCCGAACCTACTCCTGCTCCCGTATCCACTGTACGGAACAAGGCGGGAAGAGGAAATTACGCAACTCTGGCGAAGCTTGATGGACACGCGTCCGAAGCAACCCTCAAGAAGTACTATGACAAGTATTACGAACAGATCTTACCAATTGTGACAGAGAAAGTTCGGAAGCAGGAAGAAAGAGCCAAAGCATTGGACGCAATGAAAACTCGGCTTGACTTCCGTGAAGCTTCACAACATTCCGATTCGGGAATGCCGAACGGAAGAAGAGATTTGAGGAAAAAGCTCGAGTCTAAGAAACGCCGAGACGCACAAGAAGGCTTTGACCGGGGACACAGTCGGTCTAGATCGCCAAGAAAGAAAGATGCGGAGCGAGAGGTGGTGTTTAAAAGGCTACGCAATGGTGTGTTTCACAGGCTGGGAGACATGGAGAAGAGCATCTCAGTGTATTATGAAGATCCCAGACGATCAACTCGCCATATTTCCCAAAGAGGGGATGAAAGCTACTATCATAGCTCCTACTCACGAAGAACGGAACCTAATTATAGGAGGCATGGAGACAATCGAACACACTCACGGAGGACATGTGAGCTCTCTGAGAGTGAAGATAGCAGAGGCGGACATTGGAAGTCCGGATCCAAGAAACGCAAGTCAAGTGTTGACGAAAATGATCTAGCCAGACCATAGGTATGCAATGAGACTGATCCATTCACTCCACGCATTCGTTACTTTGACATGCCAAAGAAAACACGTATGCCAACTAATGTTGTGGAAAACTAGAAGGGGGGGGGGGTTGAATAGTTTTGCCAATTAAAACTTCCTTTTAAACTATTTAGATCGACTTATGTCAATCTATTTGGATGTGTGTGTTGGATGTTGATAATCAAGCATATAAAGGTAAGTAATGAAAAGATAAGAGTAACAAGCACAAAACCACAACACGAGTATTTATAGTGGTTCGGCTACAAGGACACCTTCCTTGCCCTACTCCACTCCGCGAGTCACCTACTCGAGAGTTCGTAATCACTACACCAATCTCCTTATGGCGGAGAAGCCTTCACAACGTCGCCTACCCTTTTTCGGTGCTAGGCTAACCACCGGGTTCTTTCACTCCAAGGTGAACCACACCTACACAATGTCGCCTACCCTTTATAAGGTACTAGGCTAAGTACCTAGTTCTTTCACTCCAAGGTGAACGACACCTTCACAACGTCGCCTACCCTTTATTAGGTACTAGGCTAAGCACCTAGTTTCATTGCAATGGAGAAACTACTACCACACTACACCAACGACTAATCCCAAAGGAGATCTACTCCTTTACAACATCATCAAGGATATCAATATCCTTAGATCTAATACTAGTCTATCTTGTACATCGAAACACACCATATCGAATGTACATCTAAGGCACCTTTCACTAATGCCTTTGACTAGATCTACAAGACACCTTTCACTAATGTCTTGTGTCTTCACTTATAAGCACCTTTCACTAATGCTTCTTTGTCTTGACTTCTAAGCACCTACCACAAGTGCTTATCCTATAGACGATAGATACCCTTCACTAATATCTTCGTCTTGACACTTGAGACATCTTTCACTAATGTCTTCAACACTACACTTCTTTGAAGAAAGAAAGGGATCATCAACAAGAAGACTTCAGTAGCCTTGATGACGAGGAAGCATGGCAACTCATGGACTTGAGCTTGCTCGACTTCATAGGTGGTGATCTTGCCTTTAAGAGGAACCTAAAAGATCACACAAAAACAAAACTACAAACATAGATCTCTTGGATCTAAGGTTAGTGAGATTTAACTCACGGGAGAAAGTGTGTTAGAAAGGGGTGAGAAATAATGAAGAAATGGCTCACTATTTATAGAGGAAAAATCCTACTGTTCCCCGGATCCCACGGATCCCTACCACAAGGGATCCGGCTAGCACAAAGCTAGGGATCCGTGGAACGCTTCTCTTTGCCCATGGGTATTTTGGTTATGGGTCATGGGTCATGGGTTGAACCATGGATCTTTTGGCAAGATACAATCTATCTTTGAGTGATATGCACTTAGTCACTTGGGTATGGGTTGATCCATGGGTTATGGATATTATCCATGTGTGATATAAGCATGATGTCATATAATGGGTTATGGGTCAAGATCCATGGGTTATGGGCTTTGGGTTGTACCCAACTACATTCAATGTATTTGCCCAATGGGTTGTGATACTTAAGTTTCTACCCATTTATATTACCCAATATACTACATACTAGTTATGCGTATATTTTATCCAAATATGTAAACACTAGTTGTTGTACATATGTATTACTAAATTATAAAGTCACATATACTTGTTTTAGTGTTTTATGTGAAAATGTGAATATGTTAGAAACTATTAGTTCAAACCATTTACGTATTTTATTTGTTTCGTTAATATGATTTTACGTTTGTTATCGACAAAACGTTAGAAGATCGTAAAATATAAATAAACGTTTTTACGGCTTATTTGTATTAACAATCTCCCCTTTTTTGTTCATGACAAAACATAAAATTATTTTAAGGAAAAGCTAAAATTCGTAAAAGTTTGAATTTGTAGTTTTTACTTTCTTCTCCCCCTTTTTGTCGAAACAAAAAGTGTTGGAAGGAAAGCAACACATCGTTTTTAAGAAAAACATGTGAAAGAAGTAAAAGTAAAAAAGAGATAGAGAGCAAGTAACGGGAAAGGATCTCATCTTTACTCCCCCTTGACGAGTCCATCCCTATGTAAGGGCGTCAAATAAGTGATACTAATCAAGTTTGTTTGCAAAAGATTTCGTCTAAGAGACGAATGTGCTCCCCCTTGATGATTGCAATTATGCAATGGGATGTCACAAAATGCAAACCTAGTATTGCAAGTAATTTGCAATGTATTGCTTTGACATAAAGCTCCCCTAGCTTTGGGATGTCAAAGTCTTCATGTGTAAATTGAATAACTACAAAACAAAGGTTAGAAAGCAAGTATAATTCACAATTTCCTGCAAATGTGGTCCAAGTTAGTAGAAAAATAGCTTTCTGTCTCACGGATCCCGCGGTTCCATCCTAGTAGGGATCCGTCTAGGCAATTCTGAGGGATCCGTAATAACTGATTAATTTCAGCAAATGTGATATAACAATTAATATTATCACAAAAATGAGATATGAGTACAAGATAATCATATGCTCAGAAAAATAACAAGTAGCATGTAATTCCATTTAATAAAACTAGAGTTATGATATACATGACTCTAAAAACTAAAAAAATAAGAAAATACATGACTAGGAATTTCTAAACCAACTATTGCTTGATGCTAGGACACCACCAAAATCTTCTAGCTCAAGTTTTGTTTAGGTTTGATCTCGTAGAAACGTTCGAGGAGATGATAGAACATGAAACGTTGGTCTTCTCGTACTTCATGTATCAAACCTTCAACATGTTGACAATGATAGCAGTCTTTGTCATGGCTAGGTAGTGGTGGTGGAAGAAATGAAATGGCTTGATGCGAAGGATCAAGTGAAGCGACTTGTGGAGCTTCAAACGATGGAGGAATTGGTGGAGGTGCATTTAAGAATGACTCAACCAAGAATGATGGTGGTGGTAGAGAAGTGTCAACTTCCATATGGTCGGGTGGTTGACTTTGATGATTTCTCATAATCCAAATAGAATTATATGATGGAAAGCGGTGAAAATGAAGCGGAGCAAGTGTTGACTCAACACCTTGATTTTGAACCATTATTCCTCCTAATGAGGAGAATGTTGTCGGTGGGAGCGGATGAGACGGCCTAGGAGGCAAGTCCTCTAAATTGTAGAGGTGTGGTGATGATAGTGGTGATGTAAATGAAATAGCTCTAGGAACCAATGGTGATGGTTTAGTGGAGATGATATTGGTTGGCCTAGGAGGTATCTTTGGTGTTTGGCATTGGTAGTTTTGTGGGTACTATCCTTTTAGGAATTGGTTTGATTGGATGATGAAGGATCCTATCATTTGTTGGCTTGACCGGAGATGATTCGGTTGAAGAGATTTCGTGTATAACACGAGCCTTTTTCATGGGTGGTTATTTGGTGGATAAGTTACTACTTGGGGTTTTCCTCATGATGAGATGATTGTAAGAATTTCTAAAAGGCTGAAAGTTAGGATGAGAGTGATGACTATGGAGATCCTAACAAGGTGGTTTATAAACCAAGAGATTTGGCAAGTGCATTTAAGCCTTAAGCCACTAGGATTCATTGGAATGTGATGATTAACATGCACAAGAGTCAACTTCCGAGTTTGCACTGATCTAGGAACTCATTTAAGATGAGATGGAGTGTTTGAGTTAGGAAGATGAGTTGAAATGATTGTTTTAGCAAGATTTGACCTAAACTGTCATCCGGATCCCACGGTTCCTTCCTCAGAGGGATCCGCCTAGGCTAATCCTAGGGATCCGGCTATCAGCAACTATGAAAGAGTGGAAATGATGTTTCTAAGATCTAAGACCTATAACATCTTGAGTGTTTCAGTCCTCCTAAGTGTTTTAAATGAAGGGGTGCTTAAGTACTTGAAGGTAATGAATGATGTAGCTAATGATTATCTTTTATGGAATGATTTGGAACTTTCAAGAGTACCAATGGATGAGCAAGGATGACACTAAAGATTAGAGTGTCAATTGAAGCTAAATGATCCTAGAGATCAGGTTGTGACTTAGGATAGTGTTTTGGAAAATATCCTAGAAGCTTTGAAATGGGAAAAACTAGAGTTTGATTAACTTTGATCAATTTTGAGGTAAAGGATGATTTATGATTAATTATGCCATAATCGAAAGATTTCTAAGGCTAAATGTGAGGGATCAAGTAAAAATGAAGTGTGAGTATCAGAGTGGAAGAGTAATGGATTAAAAGTGAAATGATATATCTACAAGCGTTTGTAATCTAGGTGAGTTATGTGTGAGTAGGAAGGATTTACCTATCTTGGTAAGGACTTAATTTGCCTTAAGACACTATTTTTAGCTTAGTGTGAAGTGTTCTAAGGATATGTTTGAAACATAATGCTTGCAATTGCATTTTCTGTTGACCGGATCCCACGGTTGTGACAAATCGTAATTTCAGGTCATTTTACAAACTTTGAAAATTTCACTATTCATCTCGGGAATTTACTATTCACCGATTACTATTCATCATTTTACTATTCATTGTTTTTGAAGTCGATTTTATATTTTGAAACGTTATTTCAAAATTTTACTATTCAAGAAACACTATTCATTCCCGGAGAAAATCACTATTCATGATTCACTATTCATCATTTGTCGTAAACTAGGTTTACGAGTATCAAATTCGCGTAACCGTGATGGTTTAGCTGCGAATTCATGAACTTTCATCGAGGACATTTCATATAGACTAGATTTAATCTACATATCATTAGCAACATCATCGTCATATTAGTTAATGCATGGATTTGCATTTTTCATTAAACGTATAATTTCCTATTAAATAAACGCTATCGCATAATCATTTATTTTGAAAATTTGATTCGACATTTTCAACAATTATCCTAATATATTTTTATACTCATTTTAAGACTATAAAAATTATATTATTAGTTTACCGATGTTTTGAATTTATTTTGTATATAAATTGTTATATATATATATATATATATATATATATATATTTACGACGGTTTTCGTAAATGCTTGTCGATAATTATTTATTCACTAAATGCTTGCAAGAAATGCATTTTTATAATTTTTATGACTTCGATATACTTTATTTGGTTCCGTTAAAATCGATTTCTAGCTAACGCTACACTAAATAATTAATTTCATGTACAAAGTACACATTATACACAACTTATTACACATGTAACTAATAAAAATCCATCATATGTCTTCTCATTTTGGTCTTGCCGACCAAACTCACTTTTGTCATCATTTTAGAAATAAATATATTGATTAAATGGACACCTATCCAATATGCTTGATATTTTCAATATTTACAAGAGTTCTAAAATTATAAAACACATAGTTTACACACAATACAAGGTGTAAATGAAAGAAAACCTCTTCATCTTCACTCTAAAAATTCAGCCATGGCAAGAAAGAAGAAGAAACAAAATAATTTCTCAAGGTTCATGTGTTTATCAATCTCTACTAGTTATATATCTTAAGGTTTTGAAATATAAACCTGTAGGTTGATATGTAATAGCAATAAAAATCCCTTCATCATTCAAGTAAGCATTTCATGATCTTCATAACTCTTTCATATTCATATTTATGTTATTTCATCATTTTTGCAAGAAAACATGCAAGTTACATGTGAATTTATACCACTTTCATTATTTTTAGTACTTATAATAAATATATATCATCCTATAATTATCCCTTGAAACATATCATTTTTAATGATTTCTAGGAACCCATGACACCCTAAGAAGGTGTATGGTAGGTTTAGAATAGCTTTGGCGTTGATTTGAAGTGGTTAGAAAAAGTATTACGCGAGAAAAATCATTTTCGACAACAATAAATAGTGGTCTGATCTTATTTGTGAAATCTGGAAATTTCGACAATTTGTAAAATATTTTGGGCTAGATATTCAGAAAATATACTTTGAAAAAAACGTGGCCGCTTGAACGGGTTAAAACGGAGTTATAAAGAAGAAGTTATGTTATTTTCAAGTTTAACGACGAAAACTATATTTCGGAAAAACTGCATGCTGTCAAGAGTTAATTTAAGGGCAAAAACAAGTTTTAAACATTGTCTAAATGAGTCGATTTGTCAAAAATATATTAGTATACTTTAACACGAAGCTAAGGACTTATAAAACGGACTTATAACGATAAAATTACACGTGTTTAAACAAGGTCGTCGTAACTTTTATTACAAGTATAACTTATATATTTTCCTATTAGACGAAAACTATTTTGCCGCTAAGGACCATGTTGAGAGTCGTTTTTAACATCGATGGAGTACTTTTTAGAAAGCGAAGTCTTCTAGTAAAAGTAAGTTCACCTAGCCTATTTTCCAAAATGTCCAACCGTTAGATCAAGCGGGTTGTAATGAATAAAATACGGTCACTCAAACTTTGTCGAAAATTACCCTTAAACTATATTTTTGGTACAAGTACCCTACTTTACCCATGTTTTTCTCCATGATCGAGACCTCTATGATGAAAATTTAAAAGCTAAGACTTTTAGATAATGCTACAAGCTTTACAAAACCATTGAGTTTGTTTCCTAACACTCGATATTCACTATTTTACAACCAGCTTTTCGAGGTCATTTAGTCACTTTCATGAATTGTCAAATTATATTATTTTGCGACGAAAAACTATAATTTCGTAATAAATCACTAAATGATTATCGTAGGATATCATTTCAACGAAAATACTTGTAATGTAATTTATAAGTTGTCAGGACGTTATAAGATTATTTTTCGACGATAAGCGCTATTTTCAAAAATTCACAAGTGGTATAGATATCATACGAATTGCATGCATAACATTACATCATAACTTATTATAGAACATATCATTCATAATAGGTCACGGGTAGAGGTTGCGCCTCATTTCAGTGTATCCACTTTTGCCATTATATCATCATAAACATTGCACCAAGTGAGTTTTCATAGCCCCGATTTATTCAAGTTTATACATTATTTCAAACCTACGGGGGAGAATACATTGCACATCATTTTTTTATACGGGCCCAAGTATATTCAAATTCATTTACATTGCTTAAGTTGCCTCATTGCCAATTGAATGTCCCCATTTCATAATCATGAACCGTTAATTTCGGAAGAAGCGAGGGTGAGTGGATAGATCTATTGAGGGTGACTCCTCCATCCATGTTGGTGGTCCCAAGTTGGTCAGCGGATGCATTTCATTTTTATCATCATTGAGTTGTTTGGCAAAACACTCTGTTGGGGCGGGCTTGAACATCGGAATAGTCTAGCCTTGTGTCATGTGCTTAAGCAATTGTACCATTTTTGTGACATATTTGTCATACATAACTTATACTTGCGTTTGTCGTATAAAACATTTTCATAAACTCTATGAACTCACTCAACCTTTGTGTTGACACTTTTAGCAATGTATTTTCAGGTATCTAAGGCATTCACTTCATGACATGCATGTGGACATATCATAGAGTCGCGGTGACGACGCGTCTCACTTGGGTTTTATGCACTTTAAAACATCGTTTGGATTGTAACAAACTTAATTACGCACATGTCTAATTTCATTTGGGACCTATCTTTTGTAAACTCTGAATGATTATATCAAACGATGTTCTTTTCCAACGACACTTTAGGTCGTTCAATATATCTGTATGCTTGTGATGCTATGATCAATCCCCGGGAATTCCATTCAAAAGCAGGTAATTTGGGGGTGTGGCAGTTGGCATCGAGCTTGATTATAGAGAACTAGGTTGCATCATTGACCCTAGACTATAACTACATCATCATAGCATCTCATCATTTCATCATAAATGCATAGTCACTATACATGCGGTTTTATACGCACATTATGCGGGTTATTTACTTCCATTTCACATCGATTGTCACATAGGTGCCTTCAGATACCCATCCCATCATACTCACATCAGACTCTGAATTGGAGAATGCCTTGTCATTCCCTATCACAAATTTTAACATTAGTTGACTCTACGCCAGACTTACCACACATATTATCCGATATGGAGACGGAACCCTTTGAGGAGGGAAAAGTTGCACTTACACCATCTTATAGGTTTGAGGACGGAGAGAGTTTCAGAGTTGTTGCTGCTAGACAGCCTACTACTCCTACACTTGAGACACGATTAGACCATCAACAGGAACAGATAATAAGTACCTTTCTATCTAATGTAACCTTTATCCTTTATTATCTCCACGATAATCACAACATTTGTTTATTTCATTCCCTATTCCAATTGCCCAATTTTCAATCACTTCGCAACAATATACCGTTATCTTACTAAGGATTAGGCGAACTTTATTCTTGACTAATTAGGAGAATATTACTATTCTATGAGGTTCTTCCATGTATTCTACAGACCATTCAACAAATTATATTTCAAGTTACTTTGCTACTACTTCATAAAATTATTTCACATCATTTTATTCCAAGCTATTTTACTACCATTTTAGGAAAATGGCTTCACAGAATTCTAAAAGAAGCTGTTTTGTTATCACCCTATAAATTTATTTTCAGTCATTTTATCAACTATTTAATACCATCATGCGAAACGATTTTCATGTTACTCTGAAAAATTGTTGAGCCATTATCTTACAAAACAAAACGTTGAATACCATCTAAAACTTCGGAGAAACATAGTACCATTTTTACAAAACCAAGCATCACATCATTTGTCCTCGATTATACATAGCCTGATCACCTATGTATAATTTAGGAAGGATTATGTCATGAAAGAAACAAGCATCATTTCAAATTTCCAAAAACAATCTTTACTCGAAAGCAAAGCTTTGTAATCAGAGAAATTATTCATGAACATCTCTTTTTGTTAACACTCTATAGATACCTACACCATTCATCACTCATTCAACCGATAAGTTGAAACTTTACCAGTGATTTTTTTTAGGAAAGACTTTCTATACCATCTACGAGGAGGATTCCTCGATACAAGAAAACAAAGACCTTGATAGATCTTGAGCTCGTGGATCGTTATGTATGCCTATGTAATCACAAGCACAATAAAAGATAATCTCTACAACTTATGTTCAGCAGCGGAATATAAACACAAGTAATAACTAAGAACTTCTTGATCCTCTATGGATCTTTATATTAACTAAAACTGAGTTTTTCAATCGATGTCTAACTCTTTCTAATGTGTTCCTTTTATAGACAAGGAACCCTAAACAATATCTCTAAACCGTTTCCCAAGAAACGTATAAACTTAAAACTAAATAAGATATACACAATCACTTCCTAATAAAGCTCATGTATATCCAAACTAAATATACTAAACACGGAATAAACACTTCCGCAGAAACCAATTAGTCACTATTATACTTCAGTAGAATAAGTCTTCGTGAGAATCCACTTCACTTCATAGAAACACTTCAGATAATCCAGGACTTTCACATAATTCCCAACAATCCTCCCCTAAACTGGAATTTGACTTGTTAAGTTCCAGTTTCTTGATAGATCTGACAGCACGGAGGATTGAACACGACACAACATCAACAGCAAAGAATCCAAAGAACATCTCTATGATGAAGAAACTTTAAAACTCCATATCTTTGCAGCAACAAAACATCAAAACAATTGAGTTTCATACTATTCTCATCACATCCAGGTGTGTTAACTCCTGTGAGAGGTGAATCATTGAAAATAAATGGATTTGATGTCTCTTTACCAATAGCCATCACTACTGGAGTAGCCATATGTTTAAGTTAGTAAACTATGGTACACGATAACCATCGATTTATTGGCAAACCAGAAACCATATAAACGGATTTGAAATGTCTTTACCTGTAGCCGTTTGCTCAGGACTAGTTAATTCTTAGAATTGGTGAATTAAGAACCAAATATGGAATATGCCACTGCCTTTACCACAAGCCATATACAAGTGGGCTAGCCAATTCTTGGATTCCAAATAGGAATAAAACATGGTGAATTGAAAACCATACAACACTCTTCAATTAAGCATGGGTGGTTGCATACCCTATGATTTTGAGCAAATCATTACAACTATCAACAGATTTGATGTGTCTTTACCAAAGCTGTACCCTTTGGACTAGCTAACTCTTCGACATACACAAAGTATATCAGGTGAGTCAAGAACCAAAAATATACAACAAACCTGCAATAAAAGTTAGATAAAACCAAAATCATTTTTTTTTTTTTTTTTTTTTAACTAAGAAAAGAAAGAAAGAAAACAAATATTACAAAGTATTACAATCAAGATGAACCTTTATGTGATAGAAGTTGATTCTTAATCAAACCAACACATTGAATAGCATGAAGGTCATCATTGCCAACCGGATTAGGAGGCACGTCCAACTTGTGTCTCAGCAACCTTTCCATAAAAGTATCAGATAAAGGATAAAGCCTATCTGATAGCATACACAAAATCATCCCACATGTAGTCCGAACTACTGAACACAAGGCAAAGGATAAAACCTCCAACTCTCAATCTCCCATTTATGAGAATTCTTCCAAATAGAATACCCTTTACCATTTGGAGAATCAGAATCAAACATAACTTGAAGATCACCTAAAAGATATAAACCAGAACCGGTTCTTTGAATGATACTTATAATACTGAATTACATGATCATACAACATCTTCAAATCATGTCTGGTCACCAAATGAAGAATTTCCTTCAAGAAATTAAATTCAAGAACAGTATTATCCAGCCTAGACACGGTATTCACTTTCCAGCTTTCCAATCAACCAAAATCACATGAGTTCCTTCAGGAAAATCATCAACAGTTCCAACTTCAATAAAAGTAGATTCATTAGCTTGGATATCAAAATCAGTATTCACGGAAGCATGTTTCTTAGCCAATCTGTCAGAACTTCTTGTAACCAAACTCTTCATTTCCATACCATCAATGTGGTCAGTACCAATCTATAAATCAGTCTCCTGAATCAGAGAATCATTAAGATCCACACTGGACAACATTTCAGAAGAAATTAAAGAAGATTCAGCAAAAACAACCAGTTCAGAAGAAGGAGTAGCATCGGAATGTGTTTGAAGGAACAAAGAAGATACCACCGAAGGCAAAACGATATCAAAATTATCCACAATTTCAACTGTTTTCTGTCTCTTGGCTGTAGGAACATCAGGCATTGAATCACGATTTTCCAATGAAGAAGAAGAAATAGTACCGTGTGAAGAAAACTTCATAACCAGTTATCTTGTCGAATCAAAGCATCATCAGACAAAGTCAGAATTTGCTTCATGGACATACCAGAATTATACATAGCAGCATTCTTCACAACTCTTCTCATATAATTTCTCTTCTGAGCAACTGTCATAGGTCTGTCTCTTTTAGCTTTATTTCTTTGATCAATAAGAGCTCTTCTCTTAGCAGCAGATTCTAGCTTTCTTTGATTACCAAGTGCCTTCATTTTCTCCACAAAATCATCATCATTAAAAGAATCTCCTAAGATAAGTTTTGCAAGAGAAGGATCAGAAGCACCTTGAGAAATATAACCATCCCATTGATCATCGTTAATCGTAGGAAAGAATTCATCAAGCTCTAATTTCCTTTCGAGTCAAATCGAAGCATCTTGATCTTGAAAAAATTTAGCCACAACACAACTCTTTTGGATATTCTCATAATCACAAATAATCCACTGAGCTTGATATTGTTCTTTAGTCACTTTTCGACTTCAGCAAATCACAATCACGAGTCTGTCCGTCTCGGAAGATATCTCGCAGAACCAATTTCAGCAGAACCAATGTGAGCTTCGGAAGCAATCAAACCCACATCGAGGAAATAGGTTGAGACAATTCCTCTATAGGTGTAGAAAACCTCGGATGAATCATTCAACTTGTACATTCTCCCCCCAATAAAAACTTCTTCATTATCTGCGGAAGGCGACACATTTGAATGTTCTGGGATAGACGAAGTTTGACCATGACTAGTAGTAACCTCCTTTACTAGGACATCAGCAGATGCATCAACCATATATGGCTCCTTTGAAGTATCAGCATGTACAATATTCAAATATTGTCTTCGTCTTTTGCTAGTATATAGAATAGGCTCCTTGCTCTTTGAAGATTTAGCAATAGAAGAATGAACATCAGATGTAAGTGCCACATCAGCCAATATCGCAAGAGATTCATTAAGATTTTCTGTGTCCTCCTCATCAGAAGAAATCAAGCTTCTCTTTGTACCTTTCGACTTAGCAGTTTTCCAAGTGCTCAACTTTATTCTCCAAGCCCACAATCTTATCACCAAGAACAGACTTGGTTTCAGCAAGTTCTTTCTTAAGACCAATCACCTCACCTGTAAGCTTGTTCATCAGAACATATAATGAGGTAAGTGTGATAGTTTCTTCATCAGCATCATGTGATTGTTCAGTTGGAATTGGAACTTCAGAGAATGTTGAAGCAACATTATCTGATCAACATTAGAACAACCTTCACCAAATGGAGTCCTAACAGGACTTGGTGTGAACAATCTGTCGATATCAACCTGAACTTCATCAATTTGATCCTGAACTGCTTCAATAGGAACTTGGATAAATGCTGGACTAGAACATGGTCTTGGTGAAAGTATAGATGCTTCAGCAACAACAGAAGGACCCTCACCACCATCTACTAAAGGAATTCCATCAGTAGGATTGGAGGAAGGTAAAACTACATTAAGCTCATGATCAATCTCATTTTCCGGAGGTAACATTGCAGCTAACAAAGGAAAATGTGTCCCTTCAAATTTAGTTCTCATTGTAGCAAATAACTTGGGAGTCAGAACACTTATGGGATAAAAGGCTTGGGTTTGTGTAGAAATATTCAATATCATCTGTAAGAACCTAGGGTACATCAAAAACTTACCCTTTGGCCTAGTTATATTTTCTACCATATTATCAAAGATATACTTAGAGAAATTAAAAGTTAAACCCTTAGATAAACAAACAATACCACATCCCATTTGTGTTGAAAATTGATCCACCTCGACTTATTGCTCATGCACTGCAACAAAGTATGAACCAAGAATCTCCACATAGGACAGAGCTTATTTTTCAACCACATATCTGTCCTCGTACTTTGATATCCAATAGCTCTAAGTCCTTCAAGCACCATTGTAGAGTCAGAATGATAAACCCCATTCTCATCGTCCAAGCGAAGTTGGCTTCTGATCAAATCCTCTGTCACCACATACACTTGTCCATCAACACTTGCAACTATCTCATTATCACCTCTCTTTTCTGCCGACGCCCAAAATTGAGTAATCAAAGTTTCATATATTGCATCTGGATAATGCGTCAATGCATATACAATCTTTGATCTTAGTAAGAAAGAAATCATCGGCCTATAAAGCTCATCTCCTCGAGCAGTCCCAAGAAAAGCAACCTTGTTATGATCATGTTTAAATTGAAGTGCCATGAGTGATTTTGAGGATTAGGGTTACGATTTTTCACAAAAGGAAGTGTTTTTAATGAGAGAGTAATTGAATCAATTAATATGGGCGAAAATATTCGGAGAGAATAAATAGAAAGTTCTCAATTTTAGTCAAAGTTGACCAAAGCGGCGTGGATTTCTACTTTTCCTCGAATTCACTTATAACCGGTAGAAGCGAAATCATCTCTGAAGTAGAACCCTCGAAGAAAAGCGAAGACTTACTCACGAAGCTTCAGTAAATATCTTTTCTTGTTTCACCCACACGCATTAATTCTCTTACCACTTGAACCCGTCTATAAAATAATCCCAATGCACATAGACTTCTTCATCAAAAATCCCCAAATAATATCAAACCCTAATCTCTTCAATCCTTCAAAATTAACCAAACTCATCATGAGTACCAAACTTGAGATCATAGATCTCACAACAACATCCTCATCATCTAGTGAAGATACCAATACATGGTTTAACTATTTTCCAAAACCATATCCACTACCAAAGAAGTCACCTTTTCTCTCCTCATCAGAAGATGAAAGTGTTGAGAAACCAAATGTATCTGCTGAAGATTCTGATGAATCCTATAATGAGGGAACATCTTATTCCCAACCCTCAGCACCTAGGCCTCAACGAAGGTCACGGGCCAAAAATCCACCACTTCCTATGGGAAGAAAGGTGGTGCTTGGTCTCTTGGCATCATGTTTTGGTGCATCATCACATATCGTATCAAGGAATGGAAAAAGGAAAATGATGTAAGTTGATGTATGATTGAAAGAGTAGATGAAGCACAAAGGAAAATCTTTCTTCTCATCTCTGCCACAATCAGCGTCAGCTTCTTCGGTTGCATCAATCCATCCTCTCCATTTTGATCCTTAGCATCTGTTAGAGTTGGTTATGCTTTCACAAAGGCATAGCCAGCATTTAGTGCCAAAAGATGTGAGCGATCATGCATATCCAACAGCTAGTAGTGTGAAAGATGTGGCGATCATGCTCATCGTGCTCATCTTTAGATGTTGGAACAGATGATATGTAATAGATTAGGACTATTAGATCATGTAGATGCTCTTGATGTTGCCAGTACTCGTAATCGTAAGCTGTAAACTGTTTCTTGAATGAATGAATGATCTATTTGCTTCTGTACTTCTTTTGATTGAATCATATGACTTCAGTACTTCAATTTCAGAGGAAACAAATAGCACACTCGGCACAATGAATTCGGAAGAAACCACTTAAGCTTTCTTGACCATAACACAACTGATCGAGACAACCATTCGCAAAACAAACAGAAACATGCACAAACAAAACAAAGAAACACACTAAACTTACATTAGCAGGTTAGAGTTAGTTACCAAAACAACCAAATATACAAAATTACATAGCAAAAATGCAAAGTTATACACAAATCCTCCCCCGAGGCATATGCCTCCCCTGAGGCCTATGCCTCCCCTTAAACTTTGCAGTTAAGGGTTAAGCATGCCAATATGGACCACAAGGTGTTGAAACCTTGGTCCTTCAAAAGCCTTTGTTAACAAATCGGCCACATTATCATCAGTATGTATTTTGACCACATTTATCAAATTTTTATCATATGCATCTCTTATAAAGTGGTGCCTGATTTCAACATGTTTTGTTCGACTATGAAAAACTGGATTTTTAACAATGCATATGGTACTTTGATTATCAATAAAAATTGTTGTGTTCATGAAATTATACCCATAATCCAACAACTGATTTTGTATCCAAAGAACCTGTCCAACAATTAGCGGCAGACCACATACTCGCTTCAGTAGATGAGGTAGCCACAATAGTTTGTTTCTTGCATTGCCAAGAAATCAATCTCTTTCCAAGGAATTGGCAACCTCCAGTAGTGGACCTCCTATCCAGATTAGCACCAGCATAGTCACTATCACTATAGGCTTCCAACTTAAAAGGAGACTCTTTTGGGTACCAAAGACCAAGAAGAGGTTGGCCTTTGAGATACTTAAAGATCTTCTTAACAGCATTGAGATGGGAAGTCAGTGGAGTAACTTGATGCCGCGAACAAACACTTACAGCAAAAGTAATATCGGGCACGGAAGCTGTTAAATACATCAAAGACCCAATCATAGATCTGTACAAATGAACATTCACAGGTGGATCAGCTTCATTGTTGGTCTTTGTCTTTGGAGCTTCATAAGGTGTAGTAGCAGTCCGTACACTCTCCATACCAAACTTCTTCAAGATGTCCCTCACATATTTGTCCTGACTAATAAAAATACCATCAGTTTCTGCGAACTTGAAGACCTAAAAGAAAGTCATCTCTCCCATTGCACTCATCTGAAACTCTCCCTTCATGAGTTCCTCAAACTCCCTGCACCAAGCTTCCTTTGTGGATCCAAAGATAATATCATCCACATACACTTGCACAAGAATAATGTCAGTGGAATTCTTCTTGAGGAAAAGAGTCTTATCAATTGCACCTCTTCGTAACCGCTTGAGAAATGTAGAGAGCCTAGCATACCAGGCTCTAGGTGCCTGATGTAGTCCATAGAGAGCTTTGACTACCTTATAAACATAGGTCGGATGATCTGGATCTTCAAATCCTTTAGGTTGAGTGACATACACCTCCTCTTCAATTTCACCATACAAGAAGGCTCCTTTAACATCCATTTGATAGACCATAAAGCCCATATAGGATGCATAAGCTAAGAAGATCCTTATAGCCTCAACTCTTGCTACTGGTGCAAACACTTCATCATAATCGATACCCTCCTCTTGTCTATAACCCTGTGCAACCAATCTGGCTTTGTTCTTGATGACAACACCCGAGCATCTCTTATTCTTCGAATCCATTTTGTCCCAATAGCATACTTACCATCAGGTAGTGGTACCAATATCCAAACCTGCTGATTTTGAAACTGTTGCATCTCATCCTGCATTGCTTCAAGCCAACTTGAGTCTTCAAGAGCTTGAGTAACACTAGTTGGTTCCACTTGTGAGAGAAAACAAGCAAACAGACAATGTTGATAGTCTGTGTGATTGTCTCTCTGTTGATTTGAGACATAAGAGACAAAAGCCACCTGTCCATATTTAGAACGCGCCACAGTACCTCTCGTTCTAACAGGTGCATCTGGATCACCAATAATATTTGATTTGTGGATGTACATTGTTGATCCTTGTTGTAGTGGTGGTGTTGACATCAATGGAATCATCAAGATTAGTCACAGTAGGTTCAAAGTCAGTATCATAGGAAGGTGTGTTGAAGATGCCTGCTTTAGGTTGATGATGACCAAGATCTGAAGGTGTTGGAAACCTTGTATAAGGTTCACCAAGATCTGTTGACACTTTAGTAGACATAGGAGTCGAGTCAACATGTCTTTCAGCCGAATTGGAGAGGTGAGAAGAACCAGATTCCCTTTCAGCAGAATTGAAGTTTCTGCGAGTCTTGCATTAGAACTCGCTTCATCATTCCTCTCAGTATCTAAATTTGCTGCATACTCTTGTTTCTTCAGTCTTGCAAGGTCCTCAGCATAATAGAATTCATCTTCACCCACATCAGTATAAGCTTGAGAAGTGTCACCTACAAAATTGTTAGGAGAAAAGGAAGGTACTATGATGGGTTGTTCATCATCAGGACCCCTTGTCGGAATGAACATCCAAATTGTCTGCGTTTGTAGTTGTAGATACTTCGAATCGCATTTTGATCAGCCTTATGTCTAGCATATCCCAAGTAATCAGTCAAGTAATCAAGATCAAATGACCAAACATGACCCTGGCCTTGAACATTAGGCTTGTCTTCAAGATACCTCAGATTCAATGTCTCCTCAATTTTCTTTGCAGATATATTGTAAACTCTGTATGCCTTACTATGAGCAGAATACCCCACAATGTAACCATCATCAACTTTCTCATCAAATTTGCCCAAAGGATCACTGGTATTCAAGATTGTCACCAGACCAAACGGTTTAAGGTAATGAATAACAGGAACTTTCCCAAAAAGAAGTTCATAAGGTGTTTTAAGATGTGGTCTTGTAATGGACACTCTATTGAGTACATAAGAAGCTGTACCAACAGCCTCAGTCCAAAACATGGTAGGAAGTTTAGAGTCTGCTAGCATTGATCTTGCAGCCTCTATTAAGGTTCTATTTTTCTTTCTGCCACCCCATTTTGTTGAGGGGTTCTTGGAGTGCTATAGTCCCTTTTGATTCCCTTCAACCTGCAGAGTTCTATGAGAATGGCATTTTTGAACTCTGTACCATTATCACACCTAATTCCTTTCACCTTTTTGTTCAACTGATTCTCAATAAGGGTAATGAAGTCTTTCAAAATTTCAGATGTTTCATCTTTGGTCCTTAGAAAGAATACCCAACAAAATTTGCTAAAACCATCAGTAATCACCAGACAAAAATATTTATGATCAATGCTTCTCACTTTAGTTGGACCAAACAGATCCATATGAAGCAGCTGAAGAGGTTCAGAAATAATGGTTACTGCCGTAACTGGAACACCTTTGTAGGAGGATCTCTTTGCTTTCCTTTGTTGCATGCAACACAGTTATGATCATTAGTGAATACTTTGGCAGGAAGTCCTTGAACAAGGCCCAGTTTAGAGAGCTGGTTGATGGTCTTGAAATTGACATGGGCCATCCTTCTATGCCATTTGGTGGACTCATCCACAGATGCTTTAGCCACCAAACATGTTAAGTCACCTGCTGGTTGGACATTAGTTAAGTTAAATGTATACAGATTATGACTCAGAGGAACCTTCAGAGAATTGAAGTATCTTCTGGGAGTTTGAAGTCTTTAGACAGCACAAGACATTCATTCTCTGTGAAGAGTACTTTGTTCTTAGTGTCACAGATTTGTGAGACTGAAAACAAATTGAAGTGTTGAAGTTCCTTGACATAATAAACATTCTCAAAGTCCAGATGAGGTGTTTTGATGGTCCCTTTTCCTGTAATTCGTCCATCACTTCCTCCAAAGGTTACATTGCCTCCACCTTCAATAGGTATAAAGTTATGCATCATGTCCCTGTTTCCTGACATACTTCTAGAACAACCACTGTCAACAATTCCAACATCTTTATGCTTAAGGGGATGATCCTACAACAACAACAAAATATACAGAATATTAGTACAATATGGAGGCTCAAGTCATTCTTGACTTGAACTGCCTTGTGGATCATATGAGTTATGCCAGGTAGAAAGATAAGATCCACTATTGTTCTTGGGTTTCCAATGAAACTTAGGTCTATGTTTATTCCAAGAACAACCTGCTGAGGTCTTGACAGCAGTACCCCAGTACCCTCTCCCATCAGTCATAGGATTTATATATCTAGACCAAAAACCATTTTTAAAATATTCACTGGTTGATTGAACATATGGTTTTCCAAATGATCTTCTCCAAGAAAAAGATGTATTATTATTAGAGGCTTGTGGAACATAAGGTGGTATTTCATTCACATTGGTCCACATAGGCCTAGTATTCCTAGAGTCACCATACCTACTCATTCTTTGCTCATGATAATCACAATCCTTAATTAAATGGGATTTACTTCCACACACAAAACATTTCTTCTGAAGAGAAGATTTATTCAAACCAAAAGAAGTATTCTTACAAGCAGAAGTATTCAAACCAAAACCATGAAAAGAATTTTTTTTAACAGTACTATTATGCAAAGAATTAAAAACTAAGTCTTCAGAGGCAACTGTCTTGGAAGTGGATTCCTTGGCAGCAACTCTGACACTCTTATTGGTAGTCTTTGGGACAGGCAGGGGTGTAGACTCGGGAAGGTCCGACTTGAGAAGGTCAGACTTGGGAAGGTCAGACTTGTCATTTGAATCACTCTCTGTAGACCCTTGGTTGGTGGACTTGTCATTTGTTAACACAAGAGACAAAGTCATTAGAAGAAGTATTAGGGTCGGCATGTCTCTTGACTTTTGCCATACAGATGATATGATCCATCAAAGTCTTTAATTTTGGACACATCAATAGGCATATGTTCACCTCTAATAGGACCAGGGACAGAATGTAATTGACCTTCTTTGACAAAATTAGCTAGCTTGGCTGGTGTAGATTTACGTGTGTCATCCCTAGCTTCTAAGCCAACATATTTCTTAAACCCTAAAGCCACTGTAGAGTTAGAAGCTTGACTACTATAAATAAAACCAGCTAACTTATTCCCATTCATCATCCATTCTTTATGCCTAGCAATTTCCTCTTTAAGTTTCTCCTTAAGCTCTAGATTTTTTGACTCTAAGTCTGCTCTTAACTTCTCAGACCATTTTAACTCATTTGTAGCACATTCGAGATCTCTTTCTAAAACACCTATCTTTTCACCATAAGCTATTTCATTCTTCGAAACCAAACCTTTTGTCTTTCTAGTGTTTTTAAAGCCTGTTTATAAGCTTCTACTTCCACATAATATTCATTATATTTAGGTTCCAAAATATCATAAGCTTGTTTAAGTTCATTATAACGCTCACTACAACCAAACAAACAATTTTGTACCTGAGAGATGCCCATCAAGGCAATCTGATCATGCCTATCCTCTGAAGTACACTAGCAATCAACCCAACATTATCGGAACCATCATTATCGGACTCCTCATGTTGCTTCCAGTCTACATTGCTATCCAGAGTGACCAAAGCAGATGATCCCTTTGATGTTCCTGCCTCCTTCGATACTGGCGATAAGAAGTGTATCTTGTCTCATCACCAGCTTTCTGTCTTTGCATTCTCTAGAAAAGTGCCCCATCTGTTGGCATGTGAAGCATTTAACCTTCCTCTTGTCAAACCTTGCTGGATCACGTCCTTTGAATCCAAACCTTCTTCCAGCTTTTCTTTCAAAACTCTTGATATCCATGGAAAGCATGGCCACTTGCCACCTCAACTTCATCTCTTCCATCTCAAGCGGGTCCACCTGATCAAAATCCTCATAAGCTAGTTCCTGCTGAGGATCATAATCAGCAAAGAAGGATCCAAGTACATCTTCCATAATGTTGCTTGATTTAGAGTGAGAACTTGATGAAGGAGCAGCATACGATGATGATGGATATGGGCTTGAACCATAGCTAGACTTTGGAGTAGAGGCTCCAACAAAGGCAGATGACTAGCGAGAAGAAGATGATCGAAAAGGGCTTCTTACATCATGTTCAAGAGCTTTAAGTTTGTTGTAAAGTTCATCAAAGGTCATCATGTCCAAACCACCTTTAGCTTTTAAGGCTATGCTTACATGTAGCCAGGATGGAGGCAATGACCTCAGAAACTTAGAGTTACAGTCATCATTATCCGGCTTAGCTTGAAGCTGGTTCAACTGACTTAAGATCTTGTGAAACTTATCATAGCCCTTGTGAATTCCTTCCTCTTGGAGATCTGAAAGTCCTGAAACTGTTGTCTTAGCATGGACTTCTTCAGCCTTCTAGACTCCTCATTCCCACCGAACTTCGCTTTAATAGCTAGCCATATATCCATGGCGTCATGCATGAAGTGAAAATCACTCAAGTGATCCTCGGGAATAGCTTGCGAAGAATAGTTCGACCTTTTGTTTCTCTCTGAACTGCTAGCAACTCTTCAGCAGTTTTGGGAGGAACATTAATCATGTTCCCAGCAGCATCCGTGGTAGTTCTCTTTAAACTGTTCCCCTTCAAAATTATCTGCCATAGATTCCAATCAATATTGGAAATCCAATTCTGCATCTTCATAGCCCAAAGATCATATTCCTCCCTTTTAAGGTAAGGAAACTTAGCATTGCTATTAGTAAGGCTTAGTTCTTGCAGATGGGTGGAGTTTTGGTTGTTGGTAAGTTCGATTTCAACATCGAACCGGGCATGATGTTATTGTAATGGTTGTATTGGTGTTTAGAAAAAGCTTGTCCTTAGTATCGTAGAGACTCTAACGAGGCTCTGATACCACTTGTTGAAACAAACAAAGACCTTGATAGATCTTGAGCTCGTGGATCGTTATGTATGCCTATGTAATCACAAGCACAATAAAAGATAATCTCTACAACTTATGTTCAGCAGCGGAATATAAACACAAGTAATAACTAAGAACTTCTTGATCCTCTATGGATCTTTATATTAACTAAAACTGAGTTTTTCAATCGATGTCTAACTCTTTCTAATGTGTTCCTTTTATAGACAAGGAACCCTAAACAATATCTCTAAACCGTTTCCCAAGAAACGTATAAACTTAAAACTAAATAAGATATACACAATCACTTCCTAATAAAGCTCATGTATATCCAAACTAAATATACTAAATACGGAATAAACACTTCGCGAGAAACCAATTAGTCACTATTATACTTCAGTAGAATAAGTCTTCGGCAGAATCCACTTCACTTCAGTAGAAACACTTCAGCATAATCCAGACTTTCACATAATTCCCAACAAGTATGTAGTAAGATATTTCAAAACTCAATAGAAGTTTTAAGATATCACGAGACAATCCGAACCACTATCTTTGGATTAGAAGCCAGATTATATCATTTCAAAAGTACCGGCGAGTTACAAGATTTAGTACGAAGTGAATACACACTAAGTAACACTATAGAGATAGACCAAGCCTTCTAACCAAGACTGCAGAACATTCCATTGAACATGGTCTCAACAATATGTGAACATCCCTACAATAAGTTTCCCTTACAGGAAAATTTGGTTAAATTAAGGTTATCGATATAAACTTCCCCTAAGGCATTGTGTTCTTTAGAAATTCCAAATAACCTCACTTCCATATCAAGAAATGCAACATGCCTGAACATATCGGACAACCAATGACTCTCCATCTACAAGTAAAATCAGAACAAATATTCTTCGACATAGTATGGGCTGATATCTATGTTTTGCTAGCATGATAACAATCTTAGTGATGAACTATTTTTAGAAGCACACAATATCGGAACAAATCTTGAAAATCAACCACCACACCACATCACTTAAATATTTAAGGTTTTGTGACATGATAACGTAGAGCGTGGAAATATCTCGATAAGAGAAATTAAGAGAAACACCATCAAACATTAAACATTTTAGTAATGGAGACTAAGCACCTTAGGCAAGTAAGACTCAAGTAATGACATTCGCTAGAACTAGAAACGCGAGGAATCACAACTGTTACCCATAATATATTCTTTTCAATAAGGTCCTTTTCGACAGACTTAACATTTTGAAATTTGGCACGAGACACGTGGTATCAATTTCAGTTGTACCTATTATAAGCTATTCGATTCACCCTAGACTTATGACAATCATTTCAAGATTTCCATGGAACCTACTAGGACATGAGTACCACCTGTTATCCTCAGCTCAATGGTCAAAGCGAGAGAACAATTCGAACATTAGAAGATACACTCAAGCATGTGTGATTTTCTAGAAATGATTAGGCAAATCATACTTCATCGAACAAGTTCCCATACAACAACAGTTAGCACATGAACATACTGACTACACCAATTGAGGCACTCTATGGTTGAGGTGTCAATCATCTATTCACTGGTCAAAATTAGGAAAGTCCGACTCACTAGTCCATAACTTATTCATGAAACAACAAAGGAATCGTACAGGTCAACAATCAGTTACAAGCAACAACACATAGATAGAAAAACTATGTCGATATACGATGCAAAATATTGGAAATATGTTCCATAAGCAAACTATTAGGATTTCAATTTGGCAACAGATCTATGTTCAAAGTCTCGTCTTGGAAAGGCGTGGTACGATTCAGAAAAACGAGGGAAGACCCGATGCGACTCAAATATCCTCATCTCTTCACCGATAACACCGTAGAACCCAACATGGACTGAATTCAGGGAATGAATTCCTTTTTGGGTGGGCGAATGTGACAAATCGTAATTTCAGGTCATTTTACAAACTTTGAAAATTTCACTATTCATCTCGGGAATTTACTATTCACCGATTACTATTCATCATTTTACTATTCATTGTTTTTGAAGTCGATTTGATATTTTGAAAGGTTATTTCAAAATTTTACTATTCACAAACACTATTCATTCCCGGAGAAAATCACTATTCATGATTCACTATTCATCATTTGTCGTAAACTAGGTTTACGAGTATCAAATTCGCGTAACCGTGATGGTTTAGCTGCGAATTCATGAACTTTCATCGAGGACATTTTATATAGACTAGATTTAATCTACATATCATTAGCAACATCATCGTCATATTAGTTCATGCATGGATTTGCATTTTTCATTAAACGTATAATTTCCTATTAAATAAACGCTATCGCATAATCATTTATTTTGAAAAATTGATTCGACACTTCCAACAATTATCCTAATATATTTTTATACTCATTTTAAGACTATAAAAATTATATTATTAGTTTACCCGATGTTTTGAATTTATTTTGTATATAAATTGTTATATATATATATTTACGACGGTTTTCGTAAATGTTAGTCGATAATTATTTATTCACTAAATGCTTGCAAGAAATGCATTTTTATAATTTTCATGACTTCGATATACTTTATTTGGTTCCGTTAAAATCGATTTCTAGCTAACGCTACACTAAATAATTAATTTCATGTACAAAGTACACATTATACACAACTTATTACACATGTAACTAATAAAAATCCATCATATGTCTTCTCATTTTGGTCTTGCCGACCAAAATCACTTTTGTCATCATTTTAGAAATAAATATATTGATTAAATGGACACCTATCCAATATGCTTGATATTTTCAATATTTACAAGAGTTCTAAAATTATAAAACACATAGTTTACACACAATACAAGGTGTAAATGAAAGAAAACCTCTTCATCTTCACTCTAAAAATTCAGCCATGGAAAGAAAGAAGAAGAAACAAAATAATTTCTCAAGGTTCATGTGTTTATCAATCTCTACTAGTTATATATCTTAAGGTTTTGAAATATAAACCTCTAGGTTGATTATGTAATTGCAATAAAAATCCCTTCGTCATTCAAGTAAGCATTTCATGATATTCATAACTCTTTCATATTCATATTTATGTTATTTCATCATTTTTGCAAGAAAACATGCAAGTTACATGTGAATTTATACCACTTTCATTATTTTTAGTACTTATAATGAATATATATCATCCTATAATTATCCCTTGAAACATATCATTTTTAATGATTTCTAGGAACCCATGACACCCTAAGAAGGTGTATGGTAGGTTTAGAATAGCTTTGGCGTTGATTTGAAGTGGTTAGAAAAAGTATTACGCGAGAAAAATCATTTTCGACAACAATAAATAGTGGTCTGATCTTATTTGTGAAATCTGGAAATTTCGACAATTTGTAAAATATTTTGGGCTAGATATTCAGAAAATATACTTTGAAAAAAACGTGGCCGCTTGAACGGGTTAAAACGGAGTTATAAAGAAGAAGTTATGTTATTTTCAAGTTTAACGACGAAAACTATATTTCGGAAAAACTGCATGCTGTCAAGAGTTAATTTAAGGGCAAAAACAAGTTTTAAACATTGTCTAAATGAGTCGATTTGTCAAAAATATATTAGTATACTTTAACACGAAGCTAAGGACTTATAAAACGGACTTATAACGATAAAATTACACGTGTTTAAACAAGGTCATCGTAACTTTTATTACAAGTATAACTTATATATTTTCCTATTAGACGAAAACTAGCTGCCGCTAAGGACCATGTTGAGAGTCGTTTTTAACATCGATGGAGTACTTTTTAGAAAGCGAAGTCTTCTAGTAAAAGTAAGTTCACCTAGCCTATTTTCCAAAATGTCCAACCGTTCGTCAAACGGAGTTGTAATGAATAAAATACGGTCACTCAAACTTTGCCGAAAATTACCCTTAAACTATATTTTTGGTACAAGTACCCTACTTTACCCATGTTTTTCTCCATGATCGAGACCTCTATGATGAAAATTTAAAAGCTAAGACTTTTAGATAATGCTACAAGATTTCCAAAACCATTGAGTTTGTTTCCTAACACTCGATATTCACTATTTTACAACCAGCTTTTCGAGGTCATTTAGTCACTTTCATGAATTGTCAAATTATATTATTTTGCGACGAAAAACTATAATTTCGTAATAAATCACTAAATGATTATCGTAGGATATCATTTCAACGAAAATACTTGTAAAGTAATTTATAAGTTGTCAGGACGTTATAAGATTATTTTTCGACGATAAGTGTTATTTTCAAAATTCACAAGTGGTATAGATATCATACGAATTGCATGCATAACATTACATCATAACTTATTATAGAACATATAATTCATAATAGGTCAGGGTAGAGGTTAGCCTCATTGTGTATCCACTTTTGCCATTATATCATCATAAACATTGCACCAGGTGAGTTTTCATAGCCCCGATTTATTCAAGTTTATACATTATTTCAAACCTACGGGGGAGAATACATTGCACATCATTTTTTATACGGGCCCAAGTATATTCAAATTCATTTACATTGCTTAAGTTACCTCATTGCCAATTGAATGTCCCCATTTCATAATCATGAACCGTTAATTTTGGAAGAAGCGAGGGTGAGTGAATAGATCTATTGAGGTGACTCCCCATCCGTGTTGGTGGTCCCAACTGGTCAACGGATGCATTTCATTTTTATCATCATTGAGTTGTTTTGCAAAACACTCTGTTAGGCGAACATCGAGGAATAGTCTAGCCGTGTCATGTGCTTAAGCAATTGTACCATTTTTGTGACATATTTGTCATACATAACTTATACTTGCGTTTGTCGTATAAAACATTTTCATAAACTCTATGAACTCACTCAACCTTTGTGTTGACACTTTTAGCAATGTATTTTCAGGTATCTAAGGCATTCACTTCATGACATGCATGTGGACATATCATAGAGTCACGGTGACGACGCGTCTCACTTGGGTTTTATGCACTTTAAAACATCGTTTGGATTGTAACAAACTTAATTACGCACATGTCTAATTTCATTTGGGACCTATCTTTTGTAAACTCTGAATGTTTTATTATATCAAACGATGTTCTTTTCCAACGACACTTTAGGTCGTTCAATATATCTGTAACTGTGATGCTATGACAGTCAATCCCCAGGAATTCCATTCCGCTGCAAAACAGGTAATTTGGGGGTGTGACAACGGTTCCCTAATTATAGGGATCCGTCTAACACAATCTTTGGGACCCGTCCATCTGCTCAGCAGGACCTTTACTAAAGGTATGCAATGATCTTGACAAAGCATTATATCTCAAGGATAGTCTAAAAAGAGTTCTAATACTAAGATATCAAATGTAAGATGTTTTATTTCATGAAAGAAATTCGATTACATTGATAAAGCACGAATACAAAAGGATTGATCCTATTTGAAAGACTACTAAGTTCCTTAAGTGTTTTCGCTAGATGGATCATCAAATGGTTGATGAGTGTTGGCGGATGCAGGAATGAAGAACGTCTTCATGAGGGAAATGTTCAGCGGTTCCATCATCTTGTTCACAAGTACGTACAACGGACTTTGAAATTAAGGATGAAAGTGCATATATTATAGAGGCGCTGTCAAGAACATTCCATAAGGGATGAGTTTCTTGGAGCCTTGAAGATTTGCATTCCTTGCTAAGAAGTAGGCGAGATTGTATGGTTGTTGTGTTAGCAAACAAGCATAAACATGTGAGCACAAACAAGTGGGAAGAATTTCGATTTCCCAAGGCTCCAAACATTTTCACGTAGGATGAGTGCAAGAGGCTTGTACTCTTCTCAGATATCCCTTGTGAAGATGATGTTTGATCGGAGTAATATGGTCGAGGTTTGCATATTATGCGATTTAAATCTTCCTGAGAGGGTATGTGTGAACAATATAGCCTCTTTTCTTCACGAAAGTTGAAGAGAGAATCAAAAGACCAATCTTCGGTGAAGGCACATTGTCCATGATTTGGAAGATGTGAGCAAAATGCCCAAGGGTTAGAGGAACTTTGGTTTTGATATAAAACCAATGTGATAGAGAGTTTATCCTCATTACGAACGAGTTCGACTTGACGGAAGAATTCCATTATGAACCTTGGACATATCTTCGACTTCAGAAGACATTCTAGTCCTATGGCTCTAAGGAGGTATTGATACCTTCTTCTCAATTGGAAGTGACTTTCGAGATTATTGAACCCACGGACATATTGCTGGTGTGTTGGGTTCGAGAGATAGTTCGAGTGTAGACGCTAGTGAGTGAAAATCAAACTCATATTCATGGCCATAGTTGAACCTATAGAGATGATAAGTTAACAGAAGGAGATGTTTGTGGTCAGCCTATGATAATCTAATGTTTTTACTAGATTTTTATTAACAATGGTATTTAACACTTTAACTTATTCAAGGTTTTGACATTCTAGTGGATTATTACATTTAGAAAGATAGTGGATTTTAATCTTGCATGAAGACTGTTTTTCAGTAGGACGGATCCCACGGTTCTTTTACAAAAGGGATCCGGCTAGTATAACTTCTGGGATCCGTGGATCTAGTAAAATAAACAAGTATTGATAAAAACATAGGTTTTACAGTTTTTATACCACGAAATATGTTTTATCCTACATTTTATTTTAGCATGCAAACATGACTTCTAATGTATCATTTAAAGAATATAAAACATATAAATCAAAATAAGTGACAAACACATTATGATAAAAATAACCTATATAAACTAGATTATTAATAATATTGCATTTCAATACTAAGGATGATACAAAGGATTGGGTATATAACCCCAATATAGATTAACAACACAAAGTAAATGTCTCCGTATGTGAACTTCATCATAGGGAACACAAGTGCGATGAGTGTTAGGGTGATGAGCACGAGTGCGATGTAAACCATGTTGATGACGGATCTTTCTTGGTTTCTAAGTAGAGATGGAATGAGGAGGAAGATGAAATTTTTGAATGAAAGGAAATTTTTGAAATTGGAAGATTTGAAAAAGTGAGGGTTTGGTAGAATGGCCGACGGTGGGGTTATTAATAGGGAAGGAGAATTTTTGAAATTCGTGTTTTTGTTTTATTATTGGATTAAAAGAAATAAAACATAAGTTTTATATACTACGACTATAGACGAGAAATATAACACTTATGTGAGAAAAAGGCTTCCTAATGAAGCTTCATGTAAAACATGTATAAGCACAAAAGATACTCATATAAATACCTAAATAGGTATACTTAATTATTAAGCAAAGTTAAAAGAAAATCATACCTCTAGCGCACTTAGGAATGTCTTTACAAATGACACAGCAAATATCACTTAGACGATTCCCGTTCCTTTGCGTTTAAGATACCTTCTTAAGGAAGGTATTCTTGTTACCAAGCGACTCCTAAAGCTTGGTGGGTATGAGCTTTGACTAATCAATATGACAATGAGGATTAGTGCAATTAAATGAAAAAGTAAATAAAAAATGTTGTTATCAACTCAACATCCAAACATAGAGTTTTGAAAGACATGGTGTTTGCTTTTATGAAAAACCTTCTTTGTAGTTTTCAATTAACCATGGAACGTATTAAGTTTTTAAAGTACAATATACTTCAAGAAACTTGGTAACGAAGCTCTGATGCCAATTGTGGAAAACTAAAAGGGGGGGTTGAATAGTTTTGCCAATTAAAACTTCATTTTAAACTATTTAGATCGACTTATGTCAATCTATTTGGATGTGTGTGTTGGATGTTGATAATCAAGCATATAAAGGTAAGTAATGAAAAGATAAGAGTAAGAAGCACAAAACCACAACACGAGTATTTATAGTGGTTCGGCTACAAGGACACCTTCCTTGCCCTACTCCACTCCGCGAGTCACCTACTCGAGAGTTCGTAATCACTACACCAATCTCCTTATGGCGGAGAAGCCTTCACAACGTCGCCTACCCTTTTTCCGGTGCTAGGCTAACCACTTGGTTCTTTCACTCCAAGGTGAACCACACCTACACAACGTCGCCTACCCTTTATAAGGTACTAGGCTAAGTACCTAGTTCTTTCACTCCAAAGTGTACTACACCTTCACAAAGTCGCCTACCCTTTATTAGGTACTAGGCTAAGCACTTAGTTCCATTGCAATGGAGAAAATACTACCACACTACACCAACGACTAATCCCAAAGGAGATCTACTCCTTTACAACATCATCAAGGATATCAATATCCTTGGATCTAATACTAATCTATCTTGTACATCGAAACACACCATATCGAATGTACATCTAAGGCACCTTTCACTAATGCCTTTGACTAGATCTACAAGACACCTTTCACTAATGTCTTGTGTCTTCACTTCTAAGCACATTTCACTAATGCTTCTTTGTCTTGACTTCTAAGCACCTACCACAAGTGCTTATCCTATAGACGATAGATACCCTTCACTAATATCTTCGTCTTGACACTTGAGACATCTTTCACTAATGTCTTCAACACTACACTTCTTTGAAGAGAGAAAGGGATCATCAACAAGAAGACTTCAGTAGCCTTGATAATGAGGAAGCATGGCAACTCATGGACTTGAGCTTGCTCGACTTCAAAGGTGGTGATATTGCCTTTAAGAGGAACCTAAAAGATCACACAAAAACAAAACTACAAACATAGATCTCTTGGATCTAAGGTTAGTGAGATTTAAATCAGGGGAGAAAGTGTGTTAGAAAGGGGTGAGAAATAATGAAGAAATGGCTCACTATTTGTAGAGGAAAAATCCTATCTGCCCCGGATCCCACGGATCCTACACCACAAGGGATCCGGCTAGCACAAAGCTAGGGATCCGCGGGAAGCGCCCTCTTGCCCATGGGTATTTTGGTTATGGGTCATGGGTCATGGGTTGAACCATGGATCTTTTGGCTAGATACAATGTATCTTTGAGTGCAATGCACTTAGTCACTTGGGTATGGGTTGATCCATAGGTTATGGATATTATCCATGTGTGATATAAGCATGATGTCATGTAATGGGTTATGGGTCAAGATCCATGGGTTATGGGCTTTGGGTTGTACCCAACTACATTCAATGTATTTGCCCAATGGGTTGTGATACTTAAGTTTTTACCCATTTATATTACCCAATATACTACATACTAGTTATGTGTATATTTTATCCAAATATGTAAACACTAGTTGTTGTACATATGTATTACTAAATCATAAAATCACATATACTTGTTTTAGTGTTTTATGTGAAAATGTGAATATGTTAGAAACTATTAGTTCAAACCATTTACATATTTTATTTGTTTCGTTAATATGATTTTGCGTTTGTTATCGACAAAATGTTAGAAGATCGTAAAATATAAATAAACGTTTTTACGGCTTATTTGTATTAACAAATGTGAAAACGCATGACGGAAGTGAGGACCCAGAAGATCATCATAAGATCTTTCAAGCAGTGGCAAAGGTGGAGCGCTGGGCTATGCCAACCTGGTGTCACATGTTTAACTCCACACTTATTGGATCCGCTAGGGTTTGGTTTGATGACCTTCCGCCATAATCCGTGGACAGCTACGATGAGTTGAAAGAGTTCTTCCTGGGTAATTTCCTCCAACAAAAGAAGTGCATCAAGGACCCTGTGGAGCTCCACCATATCAAGCAAAAAGAAGGAGAAACCACGGAAGACTTTGTAAGAAGATTCAAGATAGAAAGAAGAGATGTAAAAGGGGCTCCGGAAGTCATGAGAATCTCAAGTTTCATGCACGCGATCACCAACCCCGAGTTAATCAAGCGCTTGCATGACAAAATCCTCAAATCGACCAGTGGATGAAATGATGAGGGTAATCGCATCTTTCCTCTGAGAAGATGTGGCCACAGGAAACCAGGAAAGGAAGAAGTCGCTCCCGCAGGTGCTATGGAAACCACATAAGCTCCGGCAAAAACAAGGTTTCAGGAAAAGGGGGTTTAAAAACCAAGTAAGAATATAAAGGAAACAAAATAGGTTCACTCTACTCTCCAAAACACCGAAAGAAATCTTGGCACTAGAAAAATCAAAATTCAAAACTCCACCTCAAATGATCACACCAGTCGAAACAAGAAACGCCAACAAGTTTTGTGAGTTCCATGGTGAAGTAGGACATAACACAGACGAGTGCATGTACCTGAAAAGACAAATAGAAGAGTTACTCAAGAATGGGAAGTTGTCAAATGTAATAAAATAGCTGAAGCAGAACAGCGAAAAGGACTAGCCCATGGCGCCTAAGAAGGGGGAGACATCCGGAAAGGACAAACCTCTCGCTATCCTAATGGTACAAACCCAACAGCGAGTAACCCGACAAAGAATTACACAAAGTTTTTCCCCCAACCCTAACATCTTATTCCCGCCACTCGCCGCGGAAGAAGAGAATGAAGGGCCAATGATAATTGAAGCAGAAATCGGAGGACACTTCATACATCGCATCGACGGAGGCTCCGCTTCGGAAATCTTGTATGAACATTGTTTCGAAAGGCTCTGACCTGAGATCAAAAAACAAATGATACCGCCGCAACACCCCTTATTGGATTCAGTGGAGAAGTGATATGGCCGATAGGACAAATATCACTTCTAACCAAAGTGGGTGATTAGGAGCACTCAACATCTGCATGGATGAACTTCAACGTCGTAAGATCCCAATCACTATATAGTGGGATCATAGGAAGACCAGGGTACGGAAATTACATGCAGTACCTTCAACATCGCATGGAATGCTAAAAATTCCAGTAGAAGGAGGAGTGCTCACACTACGAAGCAGCCGAATCATCTCGCTCGAATGCATGATGGTTTCTGAACCAACACCACAAGCTCCAACTAAAAGCTAACCAGTGGAAGAACGAATTAAAGTAACAATCCACCCGGAGCACCCAGAGCAAACCATAGCTATTTGGTCCCCCTTATCAATGGAAGGCCGAAAAAAGCTGTGCGACCTACTAAGACAAAACCTGGATATATTCGCCTAGTGCCCGACTTATATGACGGGTGTGTTAATAAAAATAAGATGTAAAAACTTTTATTTATATTTTACGATCTTCTAATATTTTGTCGATAACAAACGTAAAATCATTTTAACGAAACAAATAAAATACATAAATGGTTTGAGCCAATAGTTTACTAACACACTTACGTTTTCAGACAAAACACTAAACAAGTAATAGTGTTTACATTTTATAGAAATGCATATGTATAACAACTAGTGTGTACATAATGGGTATATATATATACATACTTAGTATATATTATAATGGGTAATGTAATGGGTAAGAATCTAAGTACTTGACCCATTAACTAGATACATTGAATGTAGTTGGGTAAAACCCAAAGTCCATGGCTCATACCCATGGAGCATGATCCATAACCCATAACCCATTGCATGACATCATGCATGAAGTCATTTTGGGCATTATCCATAACCCATGGACCTAACCCATGACCCATTGACTAGATGCATTGTATCTATTTGGATACCCATGATCCAAAGTCCATAACCCATGACCCATGATCCATGACCCATAACCCATTTAGGAGGAGCATCCTACGGATCCTCAGGAATACACTGGACGAATCCCTCAAGCAAGGGATCCGTGGGATCCGGGGGACAGTAGTGATTTTTGTCTATAATTAGTGAGCCATTTCTTCACTGTGGAGTGCCACTTACACACTACTTTCTCTTAGTATTGTAAACTCTCTAGCCTCAGATCCAAAGGATCTTTCTATGTAGTTTTGTGTTTGTGTGATTCTCTTGGTTCCTCTTAAAGGCGAGATCACCACCTCTTGAAGTCGAGCAAGCTCAAGTCCATGAGCTGCCAAGCTTCGTCATTATCAAGACTACTGAATTTCTCTTGTTGATAGTTCTTTCTTCCTCTCTAGAAGTGTTGAGTTGAAGGCATTAGTGAAAGATGCCAAAAGGGTCAAGTCGAAGGCATTAGTGAAAGGTGCTGAATATCCGTGTCTAAGGCATTAGTGAAGGGTGCCAAAGGTCCATGGTGAAGGCATTAGTGAAAGGTGTCAAAATATCATGTCAAGGGCGTTAGTGAAAGGTGCCAAGGGTGTACAATCGATATGGTGCATTGATGTACAAACATAGATAGGTTGTGTCCAAAGATATTGATATACTTGATGATGTTGTAATAAGGAGTGTGTCTCCTTTGAGATAGTTGTTGTGTAGTAGTTCCTCCTTTGTAATGGAACTCGGTATCTAGCCTTGTACCGGATAAAGTGTAGGCGACATTGTGATAGATTTGGTTCTACCTAGTGGAAGAACCCGGTGTCTAGCCTTGTACCGGATAAAGAGTAGGCGACGTTGTGAAGGCTTCTCCGCCACAAGGAGCTTGTGTTGTGTAGTGATTACGAACTCTCGAGTAGGTGACTCGGGGAGTGGAGTAGGGCAAGGAAGGTGTCCTTGTAGCCGAACCACTATAAATACTCGTGTTGTGGTTTTGTACTTCTTACTCTTTATCTTTGCATTGTTTATTTATATGCTTATCTATCAACATCCAACACAAACATTTAATAGATTGACATAAGTCGATCTAAATAGTTTAAAACGAAGTTTTAATCAGTAAAACTATTCAACCCCCCCCCCCCTTATAGTTTTCCACGGGGTATTCCGAGACATATAGCAGAACACAATTTGAATATAAGCAAGGGATACACCCCTGTCAGGCAGAAGAAAAGAGGCCAATCACCAGAAAGAAATAAGGCGATCCAAGAGAAAGTAGAAAAGCTCGTGAGTGAAAGAATTATGAAAGAGGTGCATTACCACAGTTGGTTGGCTAACCCTGTAATGGTAACAAAACACAATGGAAGTTGCAGAATGTGCGTGGATTTTATAGACTTAAACAAAGCATGTCCTAAAGATGGATACCCATGGCCAAAAATAGACTGGAAAGTAGAGTCACTCTGTGGATACCCTTTCAAATGTTTCCTGGATGTATACAAAGGCTATCATCATATTCAAATGGAAAGGGAAGACGAGGAAAAATTGGCATTCATCACTAGCCAAAGAATATTTTGTTACACCAAAATGTCGTTCGGTTTGAAGAATGCAGGAGCAACATACCAACGACTGGTTGACAAAGCTTTACACAAACAAATAGGCAGTAATCTAGAATTATATGTTGATTATCTCGTAATCAAAAGCCGCTCAGAAGACGAGATACTGAGTGATGTGGAGGAAACCTTTAAAACTTTATGGGAAATAAACATGAAGTTAAATCCTAAGAAGTGCATCTTCTGAATGGAAGAAGGAATGTTCCTCGGATACACCGTAACAACTAAGGGGATTAAAGTATTCCCAGATAAAGCAGAAGTGGTACTAAACCTCCTATCCCTAAAGTGCCTTAAAGACGTTCAAAAATTAAACAGAAAATTGGCAAGTTTAAATAGGTCCCTAGCTAAATCCGCTGAAAGATCATTGCGTTTATTTAAAACACTTAAAAAGTGTACAAAAAAGAGCGATTTTCAATGGACATTGGAAGCGAAAAAAGCCTTTAAACAAATGAAAAAGCTAATAGAAGATCTTCCAACACTAACGGCAACTAAGGAAAAAGAAGAGCTTATCATATACCTTGCGGCAGTTAAAGAAACAATCAGTGCGGTATTAATGACGGAAAGGGAAGGTAAGCAAACACCGGTATATTTTGTAAGCCGCGCCCTAAGAGGACCAGAAGTCAACTACACGACCATGGAAAAGTTAGTATTATCCTTAGTGCATGCTACAAAACGACTGAAGAGATATTTCCAAGCGCATACAGTTGTAGTTATTACGGACAAGCCGATAAAAGAAATACTGTCAAAACCAAAAGTGGCAGGGAGATTGCAAAAATGGAGTATCTAATTGGGAGAATATGACATATAATTCAGAACAAGAATATCAGTCAAAGGACAAATCTTAGCGGACTTCATAGTGGAACGTCCAAAGGATAATGAGGAGGATGACTCAATGGAAGCTGAGGAAGAACTCCCACAACATTGGACCCTATTCACAGATGGTTCATCCTGCATAGATGGCTGTGGAGCAGGGCTGATACTAACAGACCCGGAAGGGACGAGGTTCACTTATGCCCTAAGGTTTCGCTTTGGAGCAACAAACAACGAAGCTGAATACGAAGCTTTGATAGTTGGGCTAAGAATAGGAAAACAAATGGGAATAAAAAACCTACAAGCAAATGTGGATTCGAGACTTGTGGCTAATCAGGTTAACGGAACGTACATAGCTAAGGAATCAGGGATGATTCAATACTTGGAGAAGGTAAGGGACTCTTAAGCAATTTACGGATGTTCTCTATTAAGCAAGTCCCTCGAAGCGAAAACAAAAAGGCAGATGCTCTAAGCAAGATGGCATCTACCAGCTTCGCACATCTGAAAAAACAAGTGCTAGTTGAAGAACTCAATAAAAAATCAATAGAAGAAGTAGCAGTACTCGCGATAGTGGAAGAAGAGGGGCACACCTGGATGACCCCGATATATGAATACCTGACAGAGGAGATACTCCTGGCGGAACCAAAGAAAACAAGGGCAGTTAAGAGAAAGTCACAACGATTTGTAGTGATCAATGGGACACTTTACAAGAAGTGTTTTTTCGGACCATGGTTACGTTGCGTAGGACCCCTCCAGGAAAATTATGTACTAAGAGAAATCCATGAAGGATCGTGTAGTATGCATGCTGGGACAAGGTCTGTAGTGGCCAGAGCCTTGTGAACCGGATATTATTGGCGCACCATGCATAAGGATGCACGGAAGCTGATACTGGCATGCAAAGACTGCCAAGTACACAAGCCCGTTCCAAGGAATCCACAAGAAAATTTAACTCAAATCATTTCCCCATGGCCATTCTACAAATGGGGAACCGACATTGCTGGACCCTTCCCGGAAGGCCCCTGAAAAGTCAGATTCCTCATAGTAGCAATAGATTACTTTACAAAGTGGATAGAAGCGAAACCAGTTGCCACTATTACGGGAAATCAAATCAAAAAGTTTGTATGGGAAAATATAGTATGCAGATTTGGAGTCCCCAGAGAAATAATATATGATAACGGAAAGCAATTCCGAGCTAACCCATTCAAAGATTGGTGCGAAAAACTGAATATACAACAACACCGCTTCCTTAAACATCCACAAGCCAATGGACTGGTTGAAAGAGCAAACAGGAGTCTAGGGGAAGGAATAAAAGCTCAATTGGAAGAAAGGAGCAAGAACTGGATGGAGGAACTATCGCATGTCCTATGGGTACATCGTACAATGATCAAATCAAGCAACGAAGACACTCCATTCTCTTTGACATACGGAGCGGAGCCTGTCATCCCTGCCGAAATATGAATGCCCACATGGAGGATAACGAAGGTAGATGTAGAAGAAAACGATGAGGCCCTTGAAATAAATTTAGACCTTCTGGAAGAGAGAAGGGAACAAGCAGCAATATGTAAGGCGAAAAGCAAAGAAAAAATGGAAAAATATTACAACTCTAGATTCCGCAACACAAGCTTTAAGCCAGGAGACTTGGCATACCGTAGCAACGACGCAAGCCATGCGGAAAAGGGAGGAAAATTAGGACGTAAGTGGGAAGGACCTTACGAAGTCACGAAAGCATTAGGAAAAGGCGCGAACAAGTTGAAAGACCGTGCAAGAATCCCAATTCCGCGGACATGGAACATCTACAACCTTAAGAGATATTGTATCCATCAAATGTAAGCAGCCCGCCCCCGTGAACTCCGCAGGTGGGGGTTGATATTTTAATTTATCCTTTCATAATGTAATGTTTCTATAATTATGAATGAAAAATGTGAAGATTAGCTACCTTCACAAACTTTTACTTTAAAATTTTCCAATCATTCCTTTTTTACTTTAAAGAAGTTACGATACATGTAAATAAGACGCGCATACATTTGGGCACGACCCATGAAATGTTATTCCGAATAACAATAGGTTGAGTAACCTCAAAATTCACTCAAGATATATAAGAGATGTTGCAAGTCCAAAGATCAGGAGAATAACCCAAAAATATTCAACTAAGACTATTATAATAGGCACACCAGTGTGAAGATTAGAATAGCAGCAACTGAAAAGTTATAAAAATAAAATTTACATACGCTATACACAAAGTATAAAGATAAAAACGCCGTACATACACGGACATAAAACCAGTAAAACAAAAAATGCTCATGCAAAACACGATCAAGATCAAACTAAGCTTGGTCAGAAGGATTTGACTCTAAGACAGGGCCCGCCCCAGATTGCTCAAAAGCACCTATACTCGTATCATCAACATTATCACCTTGCTCAAGCACACTTGACATCTCATAATCAGACACGGAAAGAGGAACAGAGCAAGAAGGAACAAACAAAGCAACATTAGCTATAGTAGAAGCTTGGATGGAACCCGATGTGCAAGCCATATTTGTAAAAGTCTTCACGGATAAAGTATCAATCAAGGAATCCCACATATCCGCAAGAGCTGACCAATCATGAAGGACACATTCCTTTATCTTCCTAGCTCTTTCAAAGAAAGCATTCACGAAAACTGACAGGGAAGACTCATCTACCACGGCAAGATTCCCTGGATGGTAAATAGGAACGGTCAGCCGCTCCAAACAAAATAAAGAATCAACAATACTAGAAAAACCAGCGACAGAGGCCTCAGGGTGAAGCAAACCCATAATATCTTCGATACCCGCATCCTTAAGGGTTTCCAAAAAGGATAATAAGGGAAATTGAACATCGCGAAGCTTCTGAAGGTCATCCTTGTAATCGGCCTCGGCAGAAGAATTATAGGCCTCTACATCTGAAAGTTCTATGACTTTCTGGCAATGATGATGGTTGGCAACAAGCCCATCATGTATTCCCTCTTCAATGGCATGGCTAAAAGGCACAATCAAAGTCCCTATGTAATTGGGTGAATCCTAGCACTTGGCAATCGCAAGCTTGAGGCCCTCGGATAAAAGCCACCTGTGGACCGAAATGACAACAAACAAACAAGGATGGAGTTTCTCTTCCAGATAAAGAGAAACCTTAACAAACAACTCTTTCAAACGATCAAACTCTGGTAGTTGAGGACGAAGACTAGAGCATTCACCTTCCAAAACCCGCACCTAAAAAGAAAATTTGTTAGTAAGCAAGAAAATCAAGGAAAGATAGATATCGAGATACAAACCTGTCTAGCAAGATCATCATTTTGAGACTTCAAAGAAGAAGACGCACATCGCAACTGCGCAAGTTTGTTGTCTTTGTTAGAAATGCAAGACTCAAGTTCTTTAACCTTAGAAAGCAGGATGTCATTCTCTTTCCTAGCGGTTTCAAGAAGGGACACACGACCACGGAGGCAGATTGCTTCCAAAGCTTCAACCTCCGTCAACGATAATCTAGACTCCAGCCTAACAATATCACTACACTTATCTTCTAATAAACCAGCTTGTTGATTACACTTGTCAGACAACCTCTTCCTCTCCCGGAGATCATGCTCTGCACGCATCCGAACCTCGGAACCAAAGTACAACTGACGAGCCAACAAGACATTGAACTCTGAAAGCAACCGGTCATAATCCATTTCACGAAGGGAAGCAAAGAGCTTAGGAGGAGCAACTCCGTAAACAACCTCACGACAGTCTGAAGGGCCATCCAAAAGAGAGCTATTAAGCACTCTCCAGCTCGAAAGATAATGTTCCTGTAGCTGCAAAGGGTCCAGGTCAATAGCAGCACGAATATCATCGGTTAAATGTTCACCAGTGGAGTAACCCGGAAAACCCCGACATCTTGATCAGCACCACCGCCTGAGGATGAACCCCCAAGGAAGGGGGAAGGGTTAGGAAAATTATTCCTCAGGGTCGAAGCAGGAACCGACACTGTAGTAACAGTAGTAGTGGCAATTATTTTCGGGACAATATCAGACCTCGTAAAAGAAGTAACCTCAGCTTCGGCAGCAGAGGTGCTACAATGAGAAGAAGAATCCGAAGAAATAAAAAACCTTTGAACAAGACCAATGAGACATGACTTATGCCAAGAATCATCAAAAAGCTCAACCTCGCGCTCAAGTGTCGTCAAAATGGAGGACGTAATAAAGGGTAGCGTCTGGGCAGCTGTAAAGCCAATCTCAGCATCCAAAACGCTACCATCTAACAAACCTTGAAAACCAGAGGTAGGTGCACCACCAATAGAAAGCCCTTGGGAAGGGTTGTTGCACAACCTCTTCACACGATTGGAAGATGTGCCAGCAGCCGGTGAGGAAGGGTTCTCCTTCCTCTTCTGCGAAGGACCAGAAATGGTGTCTTCAATAGCTACAACAGTAGCTTCCAAGGACGGTCCATACTCAGCATTAGCACCAAAGATCTTCAGACTCGAAAAGATCATTCACACCAGCCTCTAACTTACCATTAGTAAGAGGAGGATCAATAGGGAGGAGTAAAACGGTACGCCTAACAGTGGTCTCCAAAAGCCTGGGTTCCCCTTCAAGACGATTACGCCCAACCATTCTCACCTTCAGGATCGGACACTAAATATAATCAGGCTAATCCATCACTGTAAAAAGATGAAGCAAGTTAAAAACTAAACAGGAACAGGAACCAAGGAAAACAAAAACAAGACAGAAACCCACATGTTCCGTCGTCATTGAAAAACTCAGGATACATGTCCTAATCCAAAGGGTGATAACGTCTCAAGCAAAACCAAAGAAAGGAATGCTTCAGGAAACCTCCAAAATGGAGCAGGATGGCCAACAAGAGTCGCATAATCATTGGAATTATACTCATCAGCCTGAGGCATAGGATACTTAATAAGATTTTTATTAGGATTCCATGGAAACAGAGCAGGACAGGCGAAATCATCAACCCAGAAAAAATGATCATTCCAAATCTTCAGAGAGTCAAGGGGTTTAGAATAAACTACACGAGCACCGTCGCACTTATTAAAATATATCCACCCTTTGTTCTTCGAATTCACATAAAAACAGCAAAATAAACCAATAGTGGGAGAAATACCATGGGCACGACACAAAATCTCAAAGTGGGAAACCTTAGCCGCACCTATAACTGAAAGCTGATTACTATTAATATGGTAATACCTAATGATATCCACAAGGAAAACCGACAACGGAAGGCGAAAATTCGTGTAGTCAAAAAACCTAGTGTATAAACCAATCTTATTCCTGGGGCGCTCGTGCATAGTATGGTTAGGCGAAGGAAGCTCTGGATGAACTTTGGGAGGAATGTGAAACCTACCAAGAATCCTCGGTAGTGTGACATTTGAATTCTGTAATAGTACCCATGCGGAAAAATAAAGTCAAAATCTAACCTGGTAAGCGGGTGAATCTCTTTTTTAAAGAAAAGGAAAAAACAGAGCGACGATGGCGAAAAATAGCAAAGGAAGAAAAGTGAAATGGTAAAAACCAGGTGTGGTATTTATACAAGGGGTATATCCAACCCAAGATGGCATAAGATGACTACACGTGTCGGTGAAAATCCAGTTAAACGACTATGATAAAAAGTAAAAAAGTAAGGATAACACCGAAGCGTGGCCCACTCAGTCAAATCGGCCAAAAGATGAAAAGCCCAAAAGTGTCCACGTCGCACAGTACACCTACCAAGAAATGAAGCATCAGAAGGGCACTTCGAAGACGCGGAAGATTAGCCGTTTAGTTACCTTAAGTCTAGTAACATTCATTGCACGCAATAAATGAACCACACGTAATGAACACACTAGACTGAGGGGAGTGACGTATAGCACGCACAACAGTTCTACTGGGCTTAGCTCATGCTATACGTGTCCTGGGCCCATGCCCAACAACGAAACAACCACAAGTACCAGATCGACAACAAGCCCAATAGCAAAATTGGCTATAGTCCGGGCTCAAAGACGCACGCAGAATGCTCAGCGGACCAAACCTCTGGCTGCGGAAAGTGTTCTATGTTCGCATCGGCAATTACTACGGAACCTTGCTCGACAAGTGTCCCACTCTGGCCACTAACTTTTATATGCGAGTTGTTAGGAAACCTTAGCATTGATCCTCGCCTATAAAATGGGTTTTAACCCTCTCACAAGGTACAACTTTCTCTCTCATAATAACACACACATCTTTATTATCTCTGACAAGAATGTATACTTACTCTCACGCCGGAGCTTAATCGTGGGGTTCGTCCCCACGGTAAGGCTAACAGTTACTTTCACTCTTTCAGGTGCGATTTAATCAATCACTTGGATTAGTATAAACTTAGCCTATCAACAGCTTGTTGGTCCAACCCAACACGCATCATACACACTTATTCTAATCCGTCACAGTTTTTGTACTAACAAACATATAAGTATTTAGATGAAAGCATCACCATAAAACAACTTGAACTTAGATCTATTAGCGTGTCTATATTGTTCTTTAGGGTTTTCAAGTTTCCTTTCATGTAACCTCTATATATTGTGCCTTGATAAACATCATAACTTACAGGGTTAATATTATCTAATATGGTATCAGAGCATGTCGATCATATGAGCTAGAAGCCTTGAGTCACCGCCTTTAGGACATCCCGTAAATTTTTGTCGTTGCATCCTTGATCTTTAAAAAAAAGACACAACCCATTGTATTGACTATAAGTCTCAAATCGTAAGGAGCTAACTGATGTCGTTAGCGCCATTTGCTTTGTTTTGAAATTTTGAAGAAAAGAATCGCCGTATCCGCCCCCACGCGCCGTAACAAGCCGTCGGGTTTTTAAAATAAAATTGGCTCGCGGTTTTGCTTTTAACTTTCAAACAGCTAAGAGTTTGCTCATGTCGTCAACGAGTATGGATTTGTAATTAAATTCTGAAAAGAACATGACGATATTGTCCTCCACTGGTCGCTCCATTACGCGCCATTAAAAGTTCAGACGGTCGTAAAAAAAATTAAATTTTTCATATTTCATTAATTCGTTACGACTAGGTGCCTATCGAAGTCTTGATAACTTTTATCAAGATAAATATCTTTTGCTTTGTTTGTGCGTTTAGCTAATAATAATTATATTGTATCCTCCATTTTGAGCTTTCACGATTTTAGAGCTTGAATTGCGAGAGAATATTAGATGATAAGTAATTCGAAGCCCATTTGTGTGTTCGGGGTTTCTAAATTTCCTCTCATATAACTTCTATATATTATTATGACCCAATAAATATCATAACCTACTAAGTTTACATTGTCTGACAAGATCTTGCGCTCCAAATAAATAAGAGCACAAAACAGTATTATGGTTTAAACAAACTAATCTGTATAAAAATAACTATCTCTACTATTTATAAATAGTGTATGTTCATTCTTGAAATTTAAAATCGGGTAATGTTAGTGGACTATTATACCATTGATTAAAAATGGTAACAACATTTAACACTAAATTAATGTTTTAAATGTTGATAAAACCTTACATTTTTATCATTTTTTGTTTAACCCACAATTGTTTTCTCGCAATGACTATTAATTAAACTCATAAATTTTGCATCAAAGATCAAATAAAAATTACAATTTCATAAATATAATCATTTACCACTATACACTATGCAAATATCATTTTAATAATACTCATTCTGTTTCAAAATTATTGTCAGGAGACAAGAAGCACCGAGATTAATAAAAGTGGGACCACTATAACTCTCAACCACTCAAATAGAATATTCCTTCATTATATTATTTTTTTCTAATTAAAATAAGCAAATGAACAATTAATTTGAGACATTCATAAAAAAAAGACTGAAATACACGGTTGGTCCCTAAACTTGTCAATCCGCTTCGCGATGGGACAAAACTTGGCGTTATCATCGCCGGAGGTCCAAACCTTGGCCTTTAAATGCCAAACTCGTCCCTTGACCAGGAATGACATAGTCAACTTTAATTTTATGGATTTCCTTCGAGGGTATAATAGACCATTCATATTTTTTACCCAACCTTCAACCCAAGGACCAATTGTGATTAAGCCTACTAGTCGTTTCTTCCCTGATACGCTTTCATTTAATTTCGCGCGAACCAATACACCCACCCAACAAACAACTTTACCAATCATAATACACAATTATCCAGAAACGATAAACTGAAAATCGAAATCCGAATCTAAATCTTTATTTCCAGAACTCAAAAGACCAACCCAACTTCCAACAAAACCATGTCGATCGATCATGTTCGCAACATGCCATATGTAGTGATCACTAACATTTTGATCGGTTGCCTTCGTTAGAAGCGGTGAGAACCTCTAGTTTAGCGCGAAACTAGAGGTCTAAGTGGACTTTACTCACCGATGTCATAGTTGATGAGGATTTATTTTATTATTTAACATATGAGTTTGATGGTAAGCTTGTTACTAGATTCTTAAATCGACTTATGGGTCCAATAAGAAAGTTTGTCTTCGCTGTAGAGCAAAGATCAATGATTGGAATAGACAACTTTCATTATGAAGAGATTCGTAAGTGGCTCTTGTTTTTGGCTGAGCATGGAATTGAGGAGTGATTATTACAACCGGTATGGTGACCCGTTACGTTCCCAACCCAACTTTACTCTCGTAGTGAGTTGAAACATCTGGTACTTCATGTTTGTGGTATGGCTAGTTTGGAATATTTTCATGGCTTTCCAAATCTACTGAGCTTAGAATTGATTTATGTCAATTTTCTAAGCTGCGCAGCTTTGGGACTTTATTGCTGGTTGTCCCTCACTTGAGTCTCTTAAAATGAATCGTCCTAGTACAAACGAGATGACACTATGGGATATTGCAAAAGTTAGGAATTTGAGGAAGTTAGATTTGAGATTCGGTTGTTATAATGTTGTGACGACAATCAAAACATCTGATATCTTTCACCTGACAAGACTTCAAAATCTTGAGACCCTTACATTGGATTTTGATGATTGCACGGTAAGAACAATTTGAGTTTTACACTTATGATTTTACAATGTTAAAGAAATGTGTAACAGTAATGACACTTAATCTTAAACACTTGTTGTAGTTGATACGGGAAGCTAATTCTAGGATGAATGTGCCGCTTTGTATCCCGATTAAACTTAAGTTGTCCCATGTCGATTTTGGGAATATTGTTATGTTATCGTTCATCATTGAAATGATTCGTGGATGTTCAAATTTGAAAATGTCAATACCGAGTAAGTGTTTTGGAGTAATACATATGTAGCAAATAAACATTCCTAAATTGTCATGTTTGTGTATCTCTCAACACTATTTGATTTTTCAGTATGCAAACACGCTTAGTGTTCTACCTTTGGAAAATTTTCCCAATGTTGTAGACAGTAAACACATTCACCATGACCACTCACATGATCGTGGTGTTTGAACTTTTCCTAGAACAGAGCATGAATTAACTTTAATAAAGTTTATACTTGCGTGTTTCTGGTCGCTAAAGACAATCAATATCGCCTACGATAGGAGTCATGATAGGAATGAAAATATCAAGAACAACTGGAGTTGGCCAGAAGTGTTGAAACTCCACCGAGCTTCCCCACGTACCGTGGTAGATTTTTTGAGTGGTTGTAGTTTATGTATGGTTGAATACCCTATGACAATTAATGTTGCAAAATAGTTTTGGTATTTTGGTACAGTATTTGTTTATATGGTTTGCTTAAAATAAGCTTGTTCATATGTTGTTGTTTGTGCGTATTGTAGGTGATGCAAGTTTGACATTCGAAAGTCAAACTTTCATTTAGCATTTCATTTTGATTGTGGCAAGTAAAACTGCATTTCCAGTTTACTTTAGTTAGTCAATACTTGAAAATGGTGAATGGCTATTTTGTAGGTATTATTTGCATTTTCACTATGTAAAGTCAAAATTGCAAAACCATTAATCAAATATTTGACTTTGTAAAGTCAAAATTGCAAAACCATTACTCAATATTTGTTTTGGAGTTTATTGTTAATTTGATACGTTTTAGAAGTTTGACGTAACTTGGCAACTTGAGGGACCAATTGTGTATTTTACAATGATTATTGGGCGGGAGTTTTAAGTATGACAACGGCAACCAAGACAAATTCAGGGACCGAGTGTGAAAAAAAATCACTATTAGACCCTTGACCGTCTCTTACCGGAGACGCTATTAACTAGTGCACACCAAACGATAAACCTATCTACCACTTTTTCCACACACAAACAAATTTCCAATGGCAGATTTTCCCATTTTGAATGAACTCATGGAGGTTGGTGGTTCATCAAACTTGAATGATCGGTATGGTCGCGGTGGTTTGAACAAGAGGTGCAAAAGAAGGGATTATGAAAAAGCTAGTTTTTCGCATTGATCATCTGAGAGGAATCATGAAGCGTGGGAGTCGATCGAAGATAATGAAGCTCTGGGACCTCGGGAAATTGAGCTTGACTGTGTGGATGCGCTGATAAAAATCCAGTCGAGGCACACGCCAACTTGTTCAACTCATACAGATTGTTGGTCAAACTGATGAAGCTATTCGTTTCAACCAAGATTTTGTTAAGAAAATGGCTGAACATAATGCCTGAATTTTGGGTTTTCCATGGGGGTAGATAAATGTGGTCTTTTAGGTGCTAGTCTTGGAAATATAGGTTGGTAAAAAGGGTATGTAAATTGGATCTTTTGGTTAGTTGTTGATCTTGGTTTGATGTAGTTGTTTATGATCTTTAACAGACTATATTAATGATAAAATATCATCTTGGTTTTGTGTTGTTTAATCTGTTCTTGTATTGTGATATTGGGTGTATTTTAGTCTAATTAGTATCAACAAAACCAAACATCCTCTTGTATCAGCAAAAACCAAATGCCCCTTTTATCAACAAAACTTTAATCAAGAAAACCGAACACCCCCTTGTATCAGCAAAAGCAAAGGTAATGGTTTAAAAATATGTGTTGAAAATGCAAATACTTTAGCACTAAATCATAATGTATCACCAAACATCTCCTTGTATCAGCTTAAACCAAATGACCCCTTTATCAGAAAAGTTGTTACAAGAAAACCGAACACCCCGTGTCAGACGCAAAATTAGAGCAAAGGGTTTAAAAATATGGGTTGAAAATGCAAACGCTATAGCAAAGAAACAATAATGTATTAATAATGGTGTATTGTAACATCTTGAATTTTGACTTACCCAAGTCAAACAAACTTATGAAAGGCAACAAATTGTAATTTACTATTGTGGTATGACTTGGGTAAGTCAAACCTATTAAAAAATGCAAAACGATTTCAAACACAATTATAAAATAAAACCCATTTTTTATTAATCGATTTCATGTTCTCAAGAACTACAAATGTTTACTATCATCTAAACATACACTTAGCTAGACCGACAACTCTCCCTATCATTGTTTTCCTTCTTTTCCTTCATTTCCTTAAGATATCTAAACAAAATTTTCATATTTTTAATCCTTCTCCCAAATCGTTAAACTTTCATAACAAGATGTGAGCCTCTTCCTTCTCTTTCTTAACACCCAAAACCTTTTCATTTGGGCAGTCTGTTTTCATCAATGAACTCAACAAAGCCTTCCCCTTATCGTTTTGTGCCATTTTTTTTTTATTTTATTTATTATTATTTTTTTTATTTTTTTTGCTTTGGGTAGAATGTGTGTTGATTGTATTTTAGGGTTCAATGTTGGTCGTAGCCGATACATATATGGTTGAAGGTTGGGTTACATTTTAACTATGTTTGGTCAAAAATGTTAATGGTCTATTATACCCTCGAAGGAAATCTAGAAAATTAAAGTTGACTATGCCAATCCTGGTCAAGGGACGAGTTTGGCATTTAAAGGCCAAGGTTTGGACCTCCGGTGATGATAACGTCGAGTTTTGTCCCATCGCGAAGCGGATTGACAAGTTTAGGGACCAACCGTGTATTTTAGTCTAAAAAAAATAGGGAAATGATACATGGACCTAAACTTATGCTTAAACTTAGACCTAAAACTAAGTGTCAGCATTTTGATGACTGCAGACAAAGACCCACTTATTTTATAATCTATCAGGATGATGACAAGTAATTTTAAGTCTAAGTTTAGGCTTAAGTTTAAATTCAAGTATCATTTTTTAAAAAAAAAAATTTGAGCAAAAAGTCTCGTTATCATCTTTCTTTACACGTACACCCCCATCTTAGTTTTTCAAGAAAAACAATACTGTACTCTAGCCATCCGTCCCATCCGTCTATCTTTTCCTTGTAGGCATCATGACATACTATAGGTTCACAAATAGATGCTAATTTATTTTGCTAAATGTCTAGTGAAAACTGAATGCTAATATTTCATATCAAACGATCTTAGTTAGTCGTTTTTATTCAATTATATTTATACACTGCTACCTTATACAGAAATTTATCTGCATAAAAATAACAATTAGTAATATAGATTACATAAATGAAAATTCGTATAGATTTCACAGCCAACAATTATATATAACTTACATATATAAGTTTTATAAATGAAATATTAAATCATATCGACATACACAGATTTTATAATGTTTTCTGGTCTTAGAACTTAAGACTAGACACGGTCGAAGTGAATTGATCAAGTGAATTGATCGGTCATCAAGTGTGGTCGACCGACTTTGAAGTCGGTCACACCCACTGTAATCTTGGGGTCAAATATCGGTCGAGAAACCAAAACAAAAACTATCGGTCTAATATTCGACCGACTATTTACACACACACTTTTTTTTTTACTTGGTCATCGACTGTGGCAATTTGATCATGTCTGGTCCGCTCGGAAAAGTCGATATGGCATCGTGACCCAGTCACCGTGGTCTAGCCTAAGATTTTCGCACGCTACCTTTTGTTGGCATATCATGTTTTGTTTATCATGTACGTATCATCTTCTCGAGACATTTGGTAAAGTTTCTTCTATATTTTTTTTCTAAATATTTCTGCACATAGATAACCCTCGTTACACCCTAAAAGCGCACACCGGCCAAAACGCAAATAAAAATAGAAGTCGGGGACGTAACTTACTACCTCGTCGAAGCATTATGTCTTGGGTGAATACGGTTAACAAAATCTTTAGACATAAACATGTTAAGAACCAAAATGCGCAACTCCATTACACATCATAATATCATATCATACGAAATGCCAAATTCAGCACCCAAAAGAGCAATCGTCAATACACCAAAGTGTCGTCGAAACACATGATAGACGATTTAGAGGCCATTTATAGGTCTACTTGAACATATATATACATGCATCATAAGTCATAACTAAATGGCGAGCTAAACATTCAGAAAACATCACCGTAAACTACGTAGGCCGCCAAAGGGTCGGTTTGCATATTTTTCTCTCGCGAAAAAAAATTAAATTTCCTCCGAGTGTTTGAATATCCTCCCCTTTCTTCTTTGGAATAATTAAGTTATTGTTCCATTATTTAAAGCAACACTATGCGGTAAAGTTGTTCCATTAAGTTATTGTCATGTGTTAAGTTACCATCATGAAAAACATATATATAATCGCGTAGGCACCCTGCTATAACTTCTGTTGGACTTTTTTTCTTTTCTTTTTTTAAAAGTAATGCATTAGAAAAGCCTTGCTCTCGCCAAAAAAACATAATCACACGGGTACCCGCCGCCGCAACGCGCGGGTACCTGCCTAGTACCTATGTAACTTGTGATTAACTTGGGATAATTAATCTCGGATCATAACTAATAACCAAATTCAGTGTAGACTCAAAACAAAGAACAGGTTTGTATGTTTTGACGAAAGTACGTAGTAGATATATTATAAACAACCTCTTCAACAGAACATGAACAAGGCCAAAAGGATACGAGCCATAACTAAACGGACAGCTAAACACATCGTTAGAAGTATGTGCTCAAGTGCCAACTAAACAAGATTAGAAATCCCAAAAGGCCTCAACAAACATCAATATAAACTATGATATTGAAATTTGGAGAATCCGTTAAATTAGCCTAAAGTTGAAGACAGTGTCCAGATTTGCAACAGAGACATGAACCTATTCAGGGCGCCAGAGGGTCGGTTTGCAGACTTTTTTCTCTTGAAAAATCAGCAAATTTCCTCCAATTGTATGAATCGTTTCCCCTTTCTTCTTGGGAATAGTTATATTCCATGACTCGCTCGTTTTATCCTCCTTGACATCATGGATACTGAAGAGCCTTTCTGGTAGAAGAATCTCAACTGCATAACCTCCAAAAGGGTAGTCAGCATCCCAGCTCCCGGTATCTCGGCCATCCCAGCCCTCTGCATCCCGGGCCCCTACTCCCATGATGATGCGAATAGCTTGTGGATTTTGCAGTTTGTAGGACACATGTAAACAGATACAAAGAGCATATTGTGTTCCTGTATAGAGTGAAATAAGTTTTAAAAAATACCTCCGCTCACAAAGAGCATAATGACCAGCATAGAACAGCTAAAAAGGTACATTAGTATATTATACAGGTATTAAAAAACCGTAACGTTTTATGTTATTGTCATGTATATAGATGAAAGTTAGAAAGATACCACCCACTGATTCAGATAATTTGGCGAGTTCTTTAGCATCCTGCATCACATGATAGTAATACTCAGAAGGTTCCCTTTTGACTCCTCTCATCAAATGTAACAGAGAGGAAATATTCGTCTCTCGAGCAGATTCCTTCACATCGTGGATTCCAAACATAAACTCCGCCTGTGGAACAGGTATATCAACTTCGTCAACATCGTCTTTGTGCAATCCTGCCATAAACTTTGGAGCAGGCATGTCACGCAGTAGGTAGAGGGCGTTGTCATCCTCCGCCACACTCCACCTAGTCATCACATGGGTTCCGTATTTGTATCCAATCATACCATCCGTCATGGTTAGAAGACAGGCCAGATTCCCAGTTGGTGAGAGACGAGGATCAAACACACCTGAAATCATAAAGCAGGGTTGCCTATTTCATTATGAGGATTTAAAAAATGTATCGAAGCTCTAGTACAACAAATATCTTATTTCCACATATTTTTTTCTTCTTATAAGTGCGCACAAACATAAACTTTGCTTACACTTTAAAGTCTATAGATCAATTTGTTACGCCTAATTTCCTCACACGCTAGAGAAAGCATGAGGGGAATTGAGTGTAGACAAATTTGATACAAGTTTGTGCAAATGACATATTTGTCGTAGAGCTAAATCTTTTTTGGAATTTAATTTACTTACTATTGACAACATAATGGACACAAGATCCATATTTATGATCACACTTTAGGATGCAGTCACCCTTAGAATTACGCTGATCATACTCGAAACCCTTGGTGTTAAAGAAGCGAGAAGACGAGGCTATCGGTTTGACTCTCATGAGATTGGATGGAACGCCTTTGACAAGTGACAAAGCCATCGCTGATCAAAGAAGAAATTAAACAAGGAACAATGAGCTTAGCTAGCTAGTAGCTATATATAATAACTTCATTAGGAAGAATACAATTAAGGTTATTAGGAGCAAAAAGTCATTCATTCATATGTTTCTCATTTAACAGTTACATGAAAACTGCATATGTTGGTTTTCCGCTTCTCATGATCACTACGGCCAGGCCTAACATATAGCCCACCAAGCTTATATGTTAACTTTAGGATTATTTTTTCACCGTTTTGGATTAAGCTTGTACACCCTACATAAAAGTGGCACATATGCAGCACAACCTTTTACAATTCAGACCCTTTGAACACTAGTTTTCAGTTTTGGACCCGTGAATCTCAAACCATTCGAGCTCCTCAAATGCCTATTTAACAGTGTTTGCAATTTGTGAAATCAATAATCCACCTCTAGCAAAAACATCCATTCATTCTAAACTTTTCAAGATTTTCAAATGCCTATTTAAAACTTGCTATTTCCGTTCACGATTTACGATTTTTTTTTGCCGAGAAAACATCAATAAAATTTTAGAAAAAACAGTACAAACTACTCGTATATACTTATAAAATTATCACAAACAAATAGTGAAATTGAGAGAATCCCAAAACCAAAATTCAAGATTCACTAATTTTTTCATTATGGAAATCGGCTTAGGCCGCCGATGAATCTAGCTTTTCACTAGCACCCCTTTGAGTTGTGTTTTTCACAAAAGAAAGGGTGTTTGTGTTTCTCACGATCACAAAAAAAACCCAAACAGTAAAAAAGAAAATCTCACAACCTGTTCTAGATCCGAGAAACACTTAGGATGACCTAGTGTCTTGTGACTATCATCGCTAAAATGTGAGGGCTTTCAAGTTCGATTCCTGCTAGGTCTTAGCAAACAATCCTAAGAGCACATGTATGGTGGCTGCCAAAACCCAACAAGGGTGTCATGTCATACCACGTCAGCAAAACACCCTTTTTCACTAGCACCTAAAAAACCCGCTCACTCATAGCTCATGCCAAAACACCCCTTTTAGGTCCCGCCAAACCCAATTAAAACACAAACTCAACACAAAAAAACAATCGAAAAAAAACAAAAATCGTCTCTTTCAGGCCAAGGAATTGGCGAACGGTTTGGCGTGGGGTACTTGGTGTAATGGCTTGGGAACACGCCGGATGGCGAGGGCGCTCAAGCCACCATACCTAGCCCTCTAAAGTGGTCACATCAACCTCGTGGAAAGTGAGTGCTTTACCTGGTTTGAGTCCATGTGGCGTGTTTTCAAACCTCATGGGTTTATCAGCCAAAAGATCGGAAACCATAAATAAAAATTTAAGTTCATGTCAAGATTCGAGACTCGTGGGTCGAAAATCGGAAAGTAAGGTTCAAAAGGTCCAAAATATAAAGGGTTGTCATGCATAAGGTTTACTTGTATAATTTTTCCTAACGAGTGTAATAAAGATTATAAATTTCTAACAATCTTTATATATATTCTTTTGAAAATGCTGCTAAAAACTGTAACATTTCTAAACTGAAAGTAACCAAAAAGTCTTTATACCAACAAAATGAAAAAATGGCATAGAAAATAAGTAACCAAAAACATAAACTTACAAAGTTAATAGCATTTACCTGAGATTTAAGGTTTGATACTAAAGTTGGTCGGAATAAATGAAGTATCTAGGACAGTATAACTTTAAGATTGTGTTAAGCGAAAAATAAGGGAAACAGTGGTACTTCTAGGAAATTTACTTTAGTTATGACCATTTGAGCCCCTCATCATTCATGTTGTTTTTATTTTGCCCCTTATTGTTTTATTAATTTCCGTATATTTGGCGAGTATTTTGAAGTGTGTAGTATTGAAAAATTGTTTGTTACGAATTTTTTTATTAGAAATAGTGTGAGAAATGTTTAGTTTTTAAAAATTGTATTTGTATTTGTATTTGTATTTGTATTTTTTATTTTTTTTTTTTGTATATATGGGTGTGATAACTAAAAGTGAAAATAGTTAATGATTTAAATTATAATTAAGTATTTAAATAGTTAATAGATTACATTAACTTTCATAAGTAGCTACGGTATATTTTAGTCTAATAATATAACATTTCTTTTATAGTTTTAATTAAGTGTGTTTTCTCTTTATATGTAGTATACATAAGACACCATATTTCAAAATTGATGTAATGTTTCTTTTTCATTTTTCACTAAATATTTTTATACGTTATTTGATACAATTGAAGAATTGTTATTTGAGTTGAATTTCAACATGTTACAACCCTATTCAACTATATTTTGATTAGTTTACATTGTAAGTATAGACGTTATGGGTTCAGTAAATACCCAAACCCCTTAATCTAGGATTTGAATAGAAAATAGCCCAAGTGTTTAGTCCGTTAAACACTAACAGGTCACTTAGTGCATAGTCTCTCTGAGTCATCTTCGGATACTCAGTATGAGGCGAAGAAGTCTCTCCACTCAAGAAGGCGGAACTGAAGGGTGAAGACTGAGTCAAGAAGAAGATGATGGATTCAGGGAGTGATGACAATAACTCACTGAATCCCTAAGACTCCTCTCCAACTACTTACATCGAAGACAAACCGAAGTAGAAGACTGAATGATGTAAAGATCAAGAATGAACGGGACAAGGCGGGATAAGTTTGAATCAGATAAGACGAAGTCCTTATCAACCAAAGTCAACTTTCCCTGAATGGCAAAAGATCAGGCTTAGTGTCATCACTGACCTTAGGAAAGTAGTCTTGTCTCTTACCTAGAATAGCCTTTGTGAACATAGACAAAATACATCAGTATTTTGTCTTCTGTATGATGTTAGTTTGTCACTTAGGAAAGAGTTAAAGCTCATACATGTATAAATAGCATAAGAGATGGAGTGAAAAGATTAAGCTTGTGAATTGTAAAAACACACTGTCACACCCCCAAATTACCTGTTTTGCAGCGGAATGGAATTCCTGGGGATTGACTGTCATAGCATCACAATCACAGTTATATTGAACGACCTAAAGTGTCGTTTGGAAAATACATCGTTTGATTTAATAAAACAATCAGAGTTTACAAAGTATGTCCCAAATGATAATCAACTTGTGCGGAATAAGTTTGTTACAATTCAAACGATGTTTTAAAGTACTAAAACCCAAGTGAGACGCGTCGTCACCACGACTCCATGATGTGTCCAAATGCATGCCATGAAGTGAATGCCTTAGAAACCTGAGATAAAAACATGCTAAAAGTGTCAACACAAAGGTTGAGTGAGTTCATAGAGTTTGTTTTGAAATGTAAAGCCTTTCGAAATCGTTTTAAGCAACGGCATTGTAAATCGTTGAAATGTAAAGACTATCAAACTCGATTATGTAGCAAAGGCATTGTAAATCCACTCGGCCCAAGTCCCGCCCATACAAAACTTGCAACCTGTGTGTTCACAACCCACTGCCAGAATATGTATAGTTAATGTTCAAGTGCATGATGTCAAATGAATTCACATAATAGTGCATGGCTCAATGTATCGAAATCGTTTATGCAGCAAAGGCATTGTGAATCCACTCAGTCCCAAGTCCCGCCCATACAAAACTTGCAACCTGTGTGTTCACAACCCACTGCCAAAATGTATATAGTGTATGTTCAAATCGTTCCAAGACCGTTAGTCCATAATCGTATACCAAGTCCGTTAGACCAATGAATATACCAAGACCGTTAGACCAATGAATATGCCAAGTCCGTTAGACCAAAGAATATACCAAGTCCGTTAGACCAAAGAATATACCAAGTCCGTTAGCCCATGATTGTACCCAGTACATGAATATAATATGGAAGTTCTAAGTATGGCAATAATGTTACTTCGCATGACTAAACATTTAGTTCGGATAAACATATAGTTTGCAAATAGTCATGAATGTAATAAAATAGTCGAGCATGTATCTCCCCCAAAACAGTTATGAAAGCAAGTAAAAGTAGGGGCTACGAAAACTCACTTGGTGAAATGATGCGAAGACAAAAGTGAGTACACCGAGATGTAATGTGATACGTTAATCTTGACAAGTGAAAATGAAGAGGTGTAAGTAACAAGGATTAACTTAAATATCCTTGGTTTTTATTTCAAAACCATAAAAAGGATATAAACTAGATTGTTTAAACACTTGATCAAGCAAAAATTTTGATCCCCTTGAATCCTTGATGTATAACCGGTTTTGAGGATGAAGCAAGAGAGAATAAATAACTTTTCTAGACTTGAAACTTTTGGAATGAATGAATGAGTTGAATTTTTGGTAACTTGGAGTGTAGATGTATGAAATCAAAGAAAATTTTCACCTAGACATTTATTACTACCACTAGGACCGGATTTTTGGGATTATGTCTCACAAGGATATCTTTTTTTTTTTGTATTATGTAATTACTTGTAGCAATTTGTAAGAAAGTGTAAGTACTATGTAGGAAAATGTAACTTGTAAAGGTAAATGGTAGATTTTTGGTACAAGTAAGTTTTTAATAGGTCAAAATAGAATGTAATGATATAATAAAAATTGTAAAAATACATTCCTTGTGAATTTTGAGTGATAAAATAATTATCGTACAATTTTTAAGAAAAACGACGTAATAATTTAACTTTAACGATTTATATACCAAATAAATTTGAAACACTAGAAAAACTAAAAATATAGTTTTTATAAACTAAATGAGAGTTTAAAAATACCTCGGGATCATTTTTGAAAGTAACGGATTAAATGTTAAAATAAAAACTCACGCGATAAAGATTTTTAAACATAAAAATTACGCGTAGAATATGAAATGAAATGTCGTGAATGAATGAATGATATGCACATGATGTCAATGAAATGTAGACTACTCATAGTCCATATGAAATGTACGTGATGTCATGATCATGAATTCGGCGCTAAACCTCCAAGGTTACGCGAATTTGAAACAAGTAAACCAAGTTTACTAAAAATGTTGTAATAATGAGACATGAATCGTGTCGAGAAATGACCTGAAAGTACGGTTGTCACATTCGCCCATCCAAAAAGGAATTCAGTCCCTGAATTCAATCGTTGTTAGGTCTAACAGGTTTAGGGTTTGATGTAGCAAACTTTCCCATTCCCGAGCAAAACCCTCAAAAGACTTTGTGGTAACCGATTTTTACTTAATCTCACAACTCATCAAACAAGAACTGTCATGAGATTAGGCTAAATCGGTTTAGGTAACAACTTGTTTCTAGCTCGATCTTTGCAACTCATCAAACAAGAACTGTCACGCGGATCAAACTGGAAACAAGTGGTTTGAAGAAAATCTTTTGAAAATTTGGCTCGATTACGGAATTGCTTGCACATATAAGCCTACTACTCCCTTCATTGCATGATTCTTCCTGAATTAGACATAGGTGATCAGGCTATGTATAATTTAGGAGTAACTATGCAATGCTTGGACTAATCGACTCATATGATGTTTGGTGTTGAGTCAACTGATGTTAAAATTGTGATGAACTTCAAGGAGAGAAGACCTGGAGAAGTGTCGTTAAAATGATAGTTGAAGTAAAAAGAATTAAAATCCTCGTAAATGATAACAAATCGGAAAGAAAATAAAGTACGATAGATGAGAATATTTTACAACGAGTGGTTTAGCAAAAGTAGTACATCGTTAAGTTATAAAGTTTCGGATACGATGGAAGACATAAAATTAGTACAACATAGTACATAAGGAGAAATAAGACTGTTAGTTTCCGAACTTCTTCAGTCTTCCGCGTCGTTGATACCTTGACGAGCTCCTTCTAACATATACACATTCCCATGAGCACCTTCGACTTGTTGATCTTGGTTTTGAGGACATTGATTTCGATAGTGTCCTTGCTCCCCGCATCTGTAACATGTAACCATGGCCTTGCCTCTACAATTCCTGGCAAGGTGTCCAGGTTGTTGACACTTGTAGCACTTAGCAGGACAAAGACCCGCGTGATGATACTTACATCGATTACATAGTGGGTAAGTTCCAGATAACCTCTCGCCTTCTATTGGTGCAAAGAACATATACCCGCGCTTTCTTGCCCTCTTTTCTGTTGTTGATGATGGTTAGTGTTGTGGTTGTGGTTGTTGTTGTTATAATCTCCTTGGTCGTCTTCCCATTTCCTTTTGTTGTTGTTGAGTTGGTTATCGCCGTTGTTGTTGTTGTTGTTTTGGTTATTGTAGTAGTTGGTGCGGTTGTTGGGGTTGTTGTTGTTTTGGTTGGTGTTTGTGTACTTGCCTCTCTTCACTACCTGGGCCATGAGCTTTTGAGTCAATCGAATATCTTCCTCAATCGTTTATGCGGTCAGAAGAAGTCACGCCACCTTGAATAATTTCGGGAAGTCCATCAATGAAAGCCTCCAGTAGCTTCTCATTATCCGAAACCATAGATGGACATAACACGGCCAATTCTTGGAATCTCCGAATGTAAGTGTCAATATCATACCCAATAGTTTCTAGTTCATAGAACTCCGTCTCCAACTTTTTCACTTCCGTTCGAGGACAAAACTTCTTAGTCACCAAACTCTTGAATTGCTCCCAAGTAAGCTTGAAAGCATTCTCCACTCCAATCGGTTGAGCATATGAATTCCACCAAGACAATGCTCCATCAAGTAAAGTACTCGTAGCAAATTTGCCCTTACTATCATCCGGACAGCAAAGCAAAACACGGATTCCAACTTTTCAAACCATCGTACCATTGCTGTAGCTCCTTCCGTCCCTCTAAACTTGGTGGGTTCGCCACTTTTGAAATCTTTGTACGAACATTTCTTAACCCTAGATCCTCCTGCTGATACCAAGAGCAGCTAGTCTAGCGGCCAGCAGTACCGTGGCCTCAGCAACAAGCCAGCAGCCACCGCTTTCCCTTTCGACTCTAAGAGCATTAGCAATGCTATCATTCACTAACTTCTGAATAGCCGCTTGGGTCATTTCAACTGTAGCTTTCTTCGGTGCCATATCTTCTTCAAAACAAGAGAAAATGTGAGACGTAGCAAAATCCGATGATAATAATAAGCGTTCTAAAGAGATGTGATAAGAGACGATAAGTTTGAGGTTATTTTTCGAAATGATCGACGGGCTCCGAAAAGATGGGTTATGAGGTGTTGTAAGTGCTTCAATGTATGATGGTCTAGAGACTTAATGTGTGAATAAAGTGTGACTCGACATGTTAGTGGTGAAACAAAGGAGTGAGAGCGACTTCGCCCTATTTAAACGTTTATCTCGGCATTCGTCGTTATTGATGATGAATCAGCTGATATAAAAATTGTGATAGGGAATGACAAGGAATTCTCCACGTTAGAGTATGGGGAAAAGATAATGGGATGGGCATTTAAGGGCATCCATGTGACAATCGATGTGAAATGAAAGTGAATAACTCGAAAAATGTACGTAATGACCGCATGTGAAGTGAACGTGCACTTATGATGAAATGATGAGATGCTATGATGATGTAGTTATAGTCTAGGGTCAATGATGCAACCTAGTTCTCTATAACTGAAGCTCTGATGCCAATCTGTCACACCCCCAAATTACCTGTTTTGCAGCGGAATGGAATTCCTGGGGATTGACTGTCATAGCATCACAATCACAGTTATATTGAACGACCTAAAGTGTCGTTTGAAAATACATCGTTTGATTTAATAAAACAATCAGAGTTTACAAAGTATGTCCCAAATGATAATCAACTTGTGCGGAATAAGTTTGTTACAATTCAAACGATGTTTTAAAGTACTAAAACCCAGTGAGACGCTGGTCGTCACCACGACTCCATGATGTGTCCAAATGCATGCCATGAAGTGAATGCCTTAGAAACCTGAGATAAAAACATGCTAAAAGTGTCAACACAAAGGTTGAGTGAGTTCATAGAGTTTGTTTTGAAATGTAAAGCCTTTCGAAATCGTTTATGCAGCAACGGCATTGTAAATTGTTGAAATGTAAAGACTATCAAACTCGATTATGTAGCAAAGGCATTGTAAATCCACTCAGTTCCAAGTCCCGTCCATACAAAACTTGCAACCTGTGTGTTCACAACCCACCGCAGAATATGTATAGTTAATGTTCAAGTGCATGATGTCAAATGAATTCACATAATAGTGCATGGCTCAATGTATCGAAATCGTTTATGCAGCAAAGGCCTTGTGAATCCACTCAGCCCAAGTCCGCCCATACAAAACTTGCAACCATGTGTTCACAACCCACTGCCAAAATGTATATAGTGTATGTTCAAATCGCTCCGAGACCGTTAGTCCGTAATCGTATACCAAGACCGTTAGACCAATGAATATACCAAGACCGTTAGACCAATGAATATGCCAAGTCCGTTAGACCAAAGAATATACCAAGTCCGTTAGCCCAAAGAATATACCAAGTCCGTTAGCCCATGATTGTACCCGCATACATGAATATAATATGGAAGTTCTAAGTATGGCAATAATGTTACTTCGCATGACTAAACATTTAGTTCGGATAAACATATAGTTTGCAAATAGTCATGAATGTAATAAAATAGTCGAGCATGTATCTCCCCCAAAACAGTTATGAAAGCAAGTAAAAGTAGGGGCTACGAAAACTCACTTGGTGAAATGATGCGAAGACAAAAGTGAGTACACCGAGATGTAATGTGATACGTTAATCTTGACAAGTGAAAATGAAGAGGTGTAAGTAACAAGGATTAACTTAAATATCCTTGGTTTTTATTTCAAAACCATAAAAAGGATATAAACTAGATTGTTTAAACACTTGATCAAGCAAAAATTTTGATCCCCTTGAATCCTTGATGTATAACCGGTTTTGAGGATGAAGCAAGAGAGAATAAATAACTTTTCTAGACTTGAAACTTTTGGAATGAATGAATGAGTTGAATTTTTGGTAACTTGGAGTGTAGATGTATGAAATCAAAGAAAATTTTCACCTAGACATTTATTACTACCACTAGGACCGGATTTTTGGGATTATGTCTCACAAGGATATCTTTTTTGTATTATGTAATTACTTGTAGCAATTTGTAAGAAAGTGTAAGTACTATGTAGGAAAATGTAACTTGTAAAGGTAAATGGTAGATTTTGGTACAAGTAAGTTTTTAATAGGTCAAAATAGAATGTAATGATATAATAAAAATTGTAAAAATACATTCCTTGTGAATTTTGAGTGATAAAATAATTATCGCATACAATTTTAAGAAAACGACGTAATAATTTAACTTTAACGATTTATATACCAAATAAATTTGAAACACTAGGAAAACTAAAAATATAGTTTTTATAAACTAAATGTGAGTTTAAAATACCTCGATCATTTTGAAAGTAACGGATTAAATGTTAAAATAAAACTCACGCGATAAAGATTTTTAAACATAAAAATTACGCGTAGAATATGAAATGAAATGTCGTGAATGAATGAATGATATGCACATGATGTCAATGAAATGTAGACTACTCATAGTCCATATGAAATGTACGTGATGTCATGATCATGAATTCGCCGCTAAACCTCCAAGGTTACGCGAATTTGAAACAAGTAAACCAAGTTTACTAAAAATGTTGTAATAATGAGACATGAATCGTGTCGAGAAATGACCTGAAAGTACGGGTTGTCACACACACATACACGCAAGCCATCTTTTCACTCCTCCAAATACAACTTAATCCCTAAGATAGCTCAGTGAATTCTAAGAGTTGTGCTCAGACTTAGCCTGAGCTTAGAGAGGAGTCACCAAACTTTGGTATTTCAATCCCAAGTAATCGCTCCGCAAGTACTTGGGTAACGTATTCTTTTTGATTGATTTCTAATAAAGAATATGATGTTGAAAATTACTCAGTGTGTTTTACTTACGTTAATTTCAGTCATTGTTCACTATTAATTTGTTTTAAGTACTTATTTGTTTTAAACGGTAGTGAATAGGGAACAACAAGTGGTATCAGAGCTTGGCTGATTATAAAACCTTTTATAAAAAAATTTAAGCTGCTCTAAACGTTTTTAAATCAGGATCTTTATGGCTGAAATTGATGTACCCCAACTAGTCGATAAAAATGGTGGAGCTTATTCAGCTGTTGCCCCTAGACTTGAAGTTGGTAAATTCAACAAATGGAAAAAGCGTATGCTTTGCTATTTAATTGGGATGGAACCTTATTATATCAAGTGTATAAATGAATGTCCATTTATCCCAAAGACTGCTGAACGTTTGCGTAAACCTGAAGCTCAGTGGACTCAGGATGAGAGAAGAGTGGTCAACCAGGACCAAAGACTCAAAAGTATCATCATATCATGTCTTCCTGATGATATTATGGAGTCAGCTATAAGTCAGAGTACAGCTAAACAAACCTGGGATGACCTAGTTCATAGCCATGAAGGCCCTTCTAATACCAAGGAAAACAGATAATGGACCGAAACTTGAGTATAACACCTTCAGGGCTAAGGACCCAGAAACTCTGTCTCAAACTTACACCCGGTACAAAACTCTTTTAAATGAACTGTCTAATGATGGTGTTAGGTTGTCCAAACATGAAATCAATGTTGGTTTTGTCAATAGTCTCCTTGAGAAGTGGTTGAATTTCTCTCAGGGACTCAGAAATGCTAACCATATCCAAAATCTTGAACTTCCGAAATTTATGGAAATTTGTCTATGAGGAAAACCTCATTAATAGACGATACCCTGACTTAAAGAAGCCTCAGGAAGTCAAGAAGTCCCTGACCACCACCACTTCAACACCTATATCAACTGCTTTCTTTTCCAACAATGTGGTTCAAGACTTTCAAGAAAATTCAGATGATGAGCCTGATGAGAGATCAAGTGAGGAGTACCTAAATGACATGAACGTTGAATTTCAGGAAATGACACTCCTTGCTAACTCTTTAAGGTTTATAAAAAGAAACAAAGGTTTTTCAAATGCTAAAGCAAATGAGGACACTGAATGCTTTAAGTGTCACAAAAGAGGTCATTTTGCAAAAGACTGTTTTTCAAATGCTAAAGCAAATGAGGAAACTGAATGCTTTAAGTGTCACAAAAGAGGTCATTTTGCAAAAGACTGTTTTTCAAAAACAATTTCTGAACCCTCTTACAAACCATCAAGGTCAAATCACCCTCGTGCTTTAGCAAATTTCAACCAAAAATCTATCATTCATCAAAACTTTCAAACAAATCTGATCAAAACAAAACTGTTTATTTTGAAGCTAAGTATAGGAAATTCAAAGCTAAGCTTGCATTGCTTGAGGCAGTCCCTCGAAACAACAAAAAGTGTTCAATCTGCAGTGGTAAAAAACAAAGGCCTTGTTGTCTGAAACCTTCGACCGATGAAGAGCCGTTGTCATCGATGATGAAATGGTGCATGTCAGGCACCTGATGGCCCTCTCGAAGAGGACAAGCTAGGCTGGAAAGAATCATGCCAGAAATGGAGAATGGGTTAATATCACAATGAAGAAGGTAAATATTTTACTTTCTATAGATGATGACTCTTATTGGCGCCTTACATGAATTATCTTAATGTTGACCTTAAGTTCGTAGAAGAGCAAAGACTGAATCTTTTTCAAAATACAACAAGCTAAGTTTTGAATTAAACAAGTGTAGGGATGAACTGCTTCTTTTAAAAAAAGCTAAGCTTGAGGATCGTCACTTTGCAAATTCAAAACACCGAACTAGTAAAAGAAATCAGGCTCTTCAAGACGAACTCAAAAGGTTCAAGATATCCTTAATAGTTGGATCAGCTAAGAATCCTGTGGTCTTTGATGCTGTGGGAGCCCCTAGTAGCAAGAAGAGAGTCTTAGGTGAAGATCATCTTCCTGACTCTCTCAAAGACCAGGTCCTAAGCCATTTGTGTCTGGTGGCATGATTACCAGTATGTTGACTTGTCCCAAGCCCAGTGATTGGATTGAACGGGTTAATCCCGAGTAAGCTTCCAAATTTTGATTCGAAGAATTCTAGAGCTGAAAGTCAAGCTCTAAAGAGCATGCTTGGACGCCCTGATGTGCCCAGAAGATCTAACACATCTCTCGAGTCTGAATCTCAAGCACCACTTCCACCCCTCGAACCTCTTCGTGGTGCTGCTCCCAGCTCCGAGCTACTTCATTACAATACAATCCACACTCACCAAAAGAAAGGTCTGGACTTGGTAGAACTATCCTAAAAAGACCATCAAAACCAACTCAACAAGAGTCTAACCCCACTGAAACTTCCACATCCTCTCGTCCCCATGAAGTGACCAAATTCAACTGAATCGACCGAACTCCGTGAGGAAGCTAACCGACAAGATGGAATCCATCGAAAAAGTCCATGAATCAGTCAAGGAAACTAAGTCAGCTTCCTCTAGTACCTCAAAGTCAAAAGCCACCACAAAAACAAGGAAGTGTGATCTCAGGTGCCACATATACCAGTCATACCACTGCAACTATTATAGAATCTCGATTGTATGATCTACAAAAGGATGATCACAGAATCGCCTGATCACTTACAATATGTAAGTTCTCTCAGTAAAGCAAACTACACCAAAGTTGGTCATCAGTATGCTTCTACATCCAAGAATGCTCAAAAGTTTAGAGCAAAACCTTTTCCTCCTTGCCCACACGGTCGCTTTAATGATCATCATCCTGATGATTGTCTCATGAACAAATGCTGTGATATTTTCGGAAATCCAGCTCATAAGACATCTCAAGATGCAAATGTGTCATTCAAGCAAGGAGAAATTCCAAGCAACCCAAAATCACCGAAGTCATCCTCTCCAAATGCAAAACCTGTGGTAGCACAATGCACTCAACCACTGACCATGAGTCAATTGCCAAAGTCAAAGACACTTTTAAGCCCAAGCCCACTAGTATGTGGGTCAGCAAGAGAAACTAATCATGTCTACTATTTGTGCAGAGACACGCCAGGGAGCCTATTTGGCATCTAGATAGTGGAAGCTCAAGAAGCATGACTGGCGTTAAGGAGTATCTGCACAAATATGTAGAGGAACCAGGACCCAAGGTAGTATTTGGTGATAACTCATCATGTCCCACTGAAGGTTATGGTTCAGTATACTGCAATGGAATAGTTTTCTCTAGAATAGCTTATGTCAATGGTCTCAAATACAATCTCATCAGTGTCAGTCAACTATGTGATGCTAAGTACATTGTGCAATTCAATGACAAACAAGACACCATTTTTAATGCCAACAAAGAAGTTGTGTTGATAGCTCCTATAAGATATGATGTTTATGTCTTAGACATGTCAAGTCTCTATCAAAATGGAACTTGTCTCTTTGCTAAAGCCACTGAAACAATCAACTGGCTGTGGCACAAGAGACTCTTACACTTAAATTTCAAAAACATCAACAACTTGGCAAAACAAAACAAGGTCCTTGGCTTACCATCACTGGTTTTTGCAAAAGATAAACCATGCTCAGCCTGTGAGAAAGGCAAACACCAAAGAGCATCTTTCAAAACAAAAAAAAAATTCTCAATCAAAAGTGCCTTCACCTCCCCGCATATGGATCTCTTTGGACCAGTCAGTCGTAGATCAATCCAGCATGAGAAGTATACTCTTGTCATTGTTGATGAGTTCTCAAGATACACTTGGGTATACTTTCTTTCCAAAAAGAGTCAGGAAGCTGATACTATAATGTCATTCATCAGGAACATTGAAAACCAGAATGACATTACTATAAAACAAATTAGAACTAACAATGGTACTGAGTTCAGAAATGATGAGCTTGAGAGCTTATGTGATGAAAAGGGAATCTCCCAAAAAATTTCATCTCCTTACACCCCTGAACAAAATGGGGTAGCGGAAAGGAAAAACAGAACTCTCATTGAGGCTGCAAGAACCATGTTAAATGGCTCAGCTCTTTGAAAGCATTTCTGGACAAGCAAAAAACAGCCTCTTACACTCAAAATAGGTCAATCATTGTCAAAAGACATAACAAAACCCCATATGAGATATTCAAAGGTAGACTTCCTGACATCAGCTACTTTCATGTGTTTGGATGTGTTTATTCATAACCACAAGGATCATCTAGGCAAGTTTGATGCTAAAGCTGATGATGGATACTTTCTAGGTTACTCACTGATCTCCAAAGCCTTCATGGTATTTAACACAAGGAGACAACAAGTTGAGGAAACCTTTCATGTCACCTTTGATGAAAGTTTAGAAAGCATCAGGTTGACCAACACCTCATTGGAGGAAATAAGAATTGATAACTCATCAAGATATCCTCCTGATGAGTATAACACTGAAGTCAATTCCTCATACCAAGTTGATGCTGACATCTCATATTATGTCTTGCCTCACAACCTGTCACAAACAACTATCAGTGAATTCATTGATAATCAATCAGTCCCTGCTGGGATAGGTAACACTGATCCAAATAATCAGGAACCTGTGATTCATGAAACCCAACTTGAACAAGAAATCTCAACAAATGTTCTTAATGATTCTGTGTCTCACTCCCTGAGTCTCCAGTGACCTCCTCAAGCTCAGATCCTAGACCACAAAGTAAGTGGACAAAATCTCAGGACATTGAGCTTGTAAACATCATTGGTGAACCCACTGAGGGCATGCTCACTAGAAGCATGGCTGCTAAGTTAACTGCAGCTTCAGCCAATGAATGTCTATATGCTGATTACCTATCAAATATAGAACCTAAAAGTGTCACTGAGGCTCTAAAACACCCAAGCTGGGTTCAGGCCATGCAAAAAGAACTTCAACAGTTTGATAAAAACAAGGTCATGACCTTGATCAAATGTCCTCAGATGTCATTGTCATAGGAATGAAGTGGGTTTTCGAAACAAAAACCGATGAAAACGGCACTGTCATTAAAACAAAGCCAGACTTGTAGCCAAAGGTTACAGTCAACAAGAAGGCATTGACTATGATGAGGCATTTGCTCCTGTTGCAAGAATGGAAGCCATCAGGATCTTCCTTGCATATGCTACCTACATGAACTTCAAAGTTTACCAAATGGATGTAAAAGGTGCATTCCTAAATGGTGAACTCAAGGAAGATGTATATGTTCAGCAACCTCTAGGCTTTGAGAGTAGTGAATTCCCTGACTATGTCTGCAAGCTTGATAAAGCCCTTTATGAACTGAAACAAGCTCCCGTGGCATGGTATGAAACTCTCTCAGCCTTCCCTGATTCAAAACAAGTTTGTCAGAGGAAAGATAGACAACACATTTTTTATCTATAGGACAAAACAATATGTGATATCTGGTCCAAGTATATGTTGATGACATCATCTTTGGCTCAACAAACTACACTTTTTGCAAACAGTTTGAAAAACTAATGACAAAGAAGTTTGAAATGAGCATGATAGGTGAACTCACATACTTCCTTGGACTACAAATCAGGCAAACTGATAAAGGAATCTCCATCAGTCAAAAGAAATACACAAGAAATCTCTTGAAGAAATATGAGTATCTGATCGTGCCTCAAGAAGACACCAATGGTCCCTCCTAATAACCTTGGACCTGATCTCACTGGCAAGTTTGTCAATCATACCCATTTAAGAGGGTTTGTTGTCTCACTGATGTATTTAACTACTTCTAGACCAGACATACAATTCTCAGAGTGTATAATAGTAAGATATCAGTCCAATCCCAAAGAATCCCACCTCACTGCAGCCAAAAGGATACTCAGGTACCTGAAGGGAACCCCAAGCATTGGACTCTATTATCCAAAGTGCTCAGGGTTTGATCTCAAAGGATACTGATTCTCGATTATGCTGGCCGCAACATGGACAGAAAAAGTACCTCGTGGTCCCGTCAATTTCTTGGAGGAAAAACTGGTTTGTCGGATTGCTAAAAAGCAACAATCGTGGCTATGTCTTCACAAGCCGAGTATGTGGCTGCCAGATGTTGTGCCAATGTTTTATGGATGAAAAGTCAACTCTGTGACTATGACATCCATTACAAAAATGGTACCCATCTTCTCGTGACAACACCAGGTAATTGCAATCTCCAACAACCCCGTCCTTCATCAAAGAACCAAGCACATTGATATCAGATATCACTTCATCGGGGACCACATAATGAAAGGAGATATAGAACTTCATTTCATCCCTACTGAATATCAACTTGCTGATATCTTCACCAAACCCTTTGATGAACCTACCTTCGTGAGAGACTGAAGCCGAATGGGAATGCTTGACATTGAAAGTCGTGTATCCGAAAACCAATCTCAGTGAGTCTCTCTAATGGTTTCTCCTCCACGAAACCTCAAAATAACCCTCTCATTGAATGAGTAAGACTCATTCAGGGACCCTGACTCTTGATATTGAGCATTGAATGAGTAACTAAATGCATCAAGTATTAGTTACTTAAATGTCCTAGGTTGGAAATCACACCAATTAAATATAAGAATATATGTCTTTGTATCTTACTGTCAAGGGTCCCTCATACTTACCTCATCCTACTTGGCATTAAATGCCTCCTCACACATAAAATATCCTGTGGATATTTTATTACTACAAAAAGTGCACTTTACTGTGCATTGTTTCGCACTTGAAAACGGGATTTTACTGCGGGTAGTGGAGGGTGGCATTAAGTGTGGAAATTCATAACGTTTTCAAAAAACCGACTTTACAAATCCACAAGTATGCACAAACTACCCCTCTAAACACTCTATAAATACCCTCACAAAATCCTTATCACACACACAAAAGATTTCTGCTAACAAAACTCTGTCAAAATCTCTTTTCAAACCCAGAAATCTTTGTGTTCTTCAAATCCTTTATGAAAAATCTTTTTTGTAAACCTTTACAAAAGTTTTTCATCACAACTTAAGAGATTCAAAACCTTTGATTGTTCTTGTCAAATTTTTTTTCAAAACCCTAAAAACCTTTAATGGAAATGGCAAGAACACAATCTCTTCAGTTTGCTTCACAGTGGGTAGGTGATCTTAGCAATGTTGAATTTAAAACAAATAATGTCATAGGCAATTTTGAATATCCTCAAACTATCCCAGCCTATAAGGACATTATGAAATTTTTGTATAACTTTGTTAGGATTTAGTAAATCCAGTTATTGAAGTGTCGGTCACCTCAAGTATATGTAATCGTTAGAAAGCTCGTAGTCGTAGTTATTATATGTTAAGTAGTATTTAGTTAAGTAACACGTGGAGGGGTGGACGGGTCTTTACAGTATGTACGATCACGCCCGTAGGTGGCGATTTGTGTAAGACTATAACTACTCTCTACCTCCCAAGGTAGAGAGTTGGAGCTCATAATAATACTTTCATTTTCTCTCACTAAGTTCCCGAACCTCTAACTCTTTCTCTCTCTCTAAAACTTCATCTTATAGTCCTCTTTTGTTTATGATATGATGTGTTTTGTGAAATCAATATGTTACAAATGGTAGAGCCATGGTTGATCATCTCTGCTACATATCCTTGGATTTCTAGTGGTTTTAGATGGTTTTGAGTTTGAAAGTTTAGTGGTTTTTGCATCATTTGGATCATTTCTTGTGTTAAAGTTTGAATTTTGGGTGTACTTTTGTGTTTAGAATCATTGTAAGTGCTTGGTTTTGATTTGGTAAGCTTGAATCACTGTGGTTGAGCTTGTTTTGGATTGAAAAGTGTGTTTTAGAAGTTTTTCTTGCTAGCTTACTTGGTTCTCGTGAGTGTTTTTCATCGTAGCTTACTTTCTGTCAGTAGTTGTAGCGAGTTGTAGTGTTAATTGTTAGCGATTTGGTCCTAGCGACTTGTCTATTGAGACAAGCTCGACAAACAAGACAACTTGTGGATTCTCCACTACGGCTAGCTTACTTTGAAGAAGTTTAATTTGTTTTCAATTTTGTTAGCTTAATTTGTACTTAATATTCTTAGCGACTTGGTGTTAGCGATTTGGACCTAGCTTGAAGCTGTTTTTAGCTTACTTGGTGCTTTAGCTTAATTTGTGTCCAAATGACTTTGGGTCTTAGCGACTTGGTTCACGTGAAATTTGAGATCTTAGCGAAGTTGCTACTTGTTTAACTTGGTTTAAGAATTCTAGCTTACTTGGTTGATTTTGTTTTAATACGGTTTTCTTGATTTAGTAAAATCCCGTGAAAGAATCTATTTCCCGGTTTAATCATAGAGTTATAAAATCTCGTGTAATCTTTTAACATGTCTACCAACGCATCTACAATCATCTCCACTGCTGTCGAGGATGTTCAAGCAGCCGTTCAGATACTCGCCCACCTATGCTTGACAGAACTGACTACGACTCTTGGGCTCAACGAATCGATACTGTCTTGGAAAGGAAAATGGGTCAACATTCTCAAATCCATTGATGAAGGACCTTATCAGGTTGAGACTACAAGAGACTTAATTGATACATCTGCAGATGGAACTATGATCTATGGATTAGATGCACCAAAGACGTATGATGAGCTCAATGATAAGGAGAAAAAGAGATTCGATGCTGATATCAAGGCTTCTAACATTATACTTCAGGGTCTTCCAAAAGATATCTACAAGCTTATCAATCACAACATAGAAGCCAAGGCAGTTTGGGATAATGTCAAGATGCTTCTCTCATGTTCTCATTAACCAAGGAAGACAGAGAATCACAATTGTATGATGAATTTGAGCACTTCAAGATGAAACCGGATGAGTGTCTATGAGTACTACGTGAGATTCCATAAGCTTGTGAATGACATGAGGAACATCAAAATGACCATGCCAAACATTCAACTGAACTCAAAGTTTGTGAACAACATGAATCCCGAATGGCACAAATTTGTCACCGTCGTGAAGCTAACCAAAGGATTGAAGAATACAAACTATGAGCAACTCTATGCCTTTCTTCTTCAAAATGAGAGACATGCTATGTTTGAAAAAAGGATTCTGGAACAGTTCAAAACCAACCAAGGAGAACAAGTTCATCAAATGATTCAACGCCTTTTACACAAATGTTGGAATTACCACCAAAGCTTCTCAAGTCATACCCATGGGTAATGGTAATCACAAACTCATTCCTGATCCTATGTTCAAACAAGCCGATGCCGATGCACGCGTGGGACACTTCATTAATCAACTGGCTCTATGGTTAAACAAAACTTGACTTCAATCCACATACCAACACTTCACACTAACAATGAGATCAGAATCGCATCCAACCTCACAATCATGCGTTGTCGAGATGGAAAAGTTATGGTGCAAACCTTCAAGGAAGGCAATATGAAAAAGTGGGAAGAGATGGAGGTTATATTTGAAATCGAATCGGGGAAGGAATGGAAATCAAGGACAAGCAAAGCCAATTAAGTGCTACAACTGTGGTGGTGAGGGACATATTGCTAGGAACTGCATATCTCCAAAGCGCCCACAAATGCATAATACTTCAGAGACAAGATGTTGCTTGTGCAAGCTCAGGATAATGGAGCAGCTTTGGATGGAGAGGAGTTGTTGTTTTGCCGAGGAAATGCCGAACCTATGATGCCGATGTTGATGAACAACCATTCAGAGATAGGTCATAATCATCAAAATGCCTTTCAAGTAGCCGATTGTGATGCATTTGACTTTGACGTCGATGATGAACCCATCGCCAAACAATCTTCATGGCTAGCATTTCTCCTATGGTCTCCAAAGGTCTCTCCACCACAACAAGTGGTCCATCCAAAGACAAATCATTTCGAGGTATTAAAACTATATGATGATGATGAGCAAAAGATGCATAATAAAGTACAATCTCTGAAACTTATGAATCGATATTGATGATGAGGGTAATAGCAATATTGTCCCATATGATCAATATGTGAAACAAAGTGAAAGTGAGGTTGTACCAAGTAATGCATCTTCCGCAATCAATGATGACTATGTTTTTGATGAATACACTGCATGTGCCCCGATGATTCTGTATCTCGAACTAATGCCTATAAAGAACAAGTTGCTATTTATGAACAACGTGCTAAGTTTGAGTTAACCACCCGTGAGCATGAAATGGATGACCAAATGCATACAATTATTAGAAAAAGTAATTTTAGAGAAGAAGTATTAAAACAAGAGTTAAACTCCTTACAAGAAAAGCTTTCAAAACCTGCTAAGCAAAAACAAGAACTTCAAGAAAATGTTAAAATGCTTAAGCAAGAATTCAATGCTAAGGAATCAAAACTTTTGAATGATTTTCCAATCTAAAAACTTTGAAAAACAAGCTTGAAAATAAGTTGTACGTTCAAGGGAATACCATTCAGATGCTCACTTGATCACTAAGCATAGAGTCCTAAGCGATAAACATAGCATTCCCCTTGTTGAGGAACCAAATCCAGAGGTCATTAAAAAGGCTAGAGCTGCTAATAAGGTACTTTATGATGGTAATGAAATCCTTAAGCCTATGCAGAAACCTAGTTGCGAGAGTAACGAGGAAGATAAGAAATAGATGAAGTCACTAGGAGAAAATGAATAAGAAGCTAGAAGATCCCGAGTGTAAAAAGAATAACATAACGATCAAACCCCATGATTACAAAAGGAAAATTGGATTTCCTTGAACAAGTTTAAGCCTCAAACTCTATTAACCCCTGAACAAGTGTTTTGGAAAAGGATATGGATAAGCAAAAGCTAAAATCTTGTTGAAAAGAATCCCCTTGTAGGAAATTCCCTAAAGCAACTGTGTATCCTCCTAATACACCAATGCATTTAGTTCCTAGATCTATTGCCACTCATAGCAAGACCTTAATCACTCAATATGTTGTTTATCACTATTTGTTGATTTTGAGAAAACTTGTAAGAAGAGAATCACACCTTTTGGGATAACTGAGGGGAAAGGGGTTTTGAGCAAACTAAAGAATGCTATTTAACCGAGGTCATGCCTTTCTTTAAACAATTAAAAGGTCAATTTGAGAGTCTTAAAAAGGATAAATCAGATATTAAAGAAATGGAAAAGGAATTTGATGCAATGATAGTTGAGGTCAATGATTATGAACAGGAACTAAAATATAATGAAGTTGAAAGGAAGAACTTGCATATCTTAAATGAGAATTTGATCTCGAGTTGTGTTGCTCAAGATGTGTTTTATACTGCTACAAAGCACTCTATTAATGCTTCTCAATTTCATGAATTATCTATTGCATTGAAAGTTTCCCATGATCGTGTCATTGAGCTTGAAAAAAAAAACTCATAACTAAATGAGAAAATTGATCAGATGATCACGATAATTTGGTAAAACATCTTTCTAAACTAGAAGTTGAACATTTTGATTTACAACTAAAATATCAACATCTTAAAGAAAATGTCAAAACATCAAATATCAAGACATCCCTGATGTTCCGAGTTTGATGCAGTTTTTGAAATAAACAAACGTGACGAACAGATTCAAGCTCATTGTAACACGATCAAAAAGTTGAAAGCCCAAATCTCTCAATTAAAGGGTGAAAAGAACAATGTGACCGGCTCCCAAATGCCTCCTCCTTTAGATTCTCAGTATTCTCAAACTTTTCATCTTCAAAACTTGGTTAATGTTTTACAAAAGAAAACGAGAGTTTTCTAGAAGAAAATGAAAAAGTTAAACGACACTTTAAAGAGTTATATGATTCAATGAAAGTCACTCGTGACAAAACAACGAAAAAATAACGTCTTTACAAAAAGAAATTGAGAATCTGAGAGTCAGAAAAGGGAAACGCCACTTGTTTTTAAAGAATGTTGCATCAAAGTCATCCTCGATCAAGAAATATATCTGGATCAGTAAATACATTCCTCCTCATCTTAGGAATAATGAACTTGTGTTTCATAACTATTGTGCTCACCTTAAGGATAGTCTAGAATGTCTTCGTGAGATTGTTGAAGAGGATTTCATAAATAAGCCTCTTGATAGAGAAATTAGGTTTGCTTGCATTCAAGCCAAACGATCTCAGGAGCTGCTAGAATGTTTAATTGCAACATGTCCTAAATCCTTAGGTGTGAAAGGTAAAGTTGTGATGCCTTGTTCTATGCCTAGTGCCAAGCATACAAACCATTCTATGCCCGTTTTAAGAAAGTAAACACTAATGTGCCTTCCAGTAGTTCAGATCCCCGCACATCTAGTTCAGAATGCAAAAGTAGATCAACCAACTAATGTTCCCATAATTCTCTACAGAGTAATCAGTGACATTAAAGCAAGCAGGTCAAAGCCTCCATGCAATACCAAGCAAGATAGGACCTCGCAAGCTAAGAATGTGCATTGGAAGAGAGTAGAAGATCACCCTAGGAATATTAAGTTTGATTTGAATAAAACGAATCGTGTTGATTCTAGTATTAGCTATAAGCGCATCAGTAATTAATTTGAATTCTCGCTACTATTTGCAAACCATGTAATGATGATCGCTTGATTGCTACTAATCATGAATGTGGTGTGAATGTTTTGTCTAATGCTGTCAAATGCCCCGCTTAAAATTGTTAATGCTAAAAATCAAGCTAAGAAGGCTAAAAGGCAAAGGCGAAAGAAAGTTAGAAAAAAGTGGAAACCCACAGGAAGGAAATTTAGTAATATAGGTTATCAATGGATACCTTTGGCAAGAAGGTTAATGAGTTTTGCCCTAAATTGCTAAGTCAATGCCCACTAGAAAATGGATGCCTACCGTAGAACTATTCCCTAAGAAGTGAACATACTTTGAATAGGTCAAATATGGACACTAGCACCGCATCTATTTCTAATGATTCCATTGTTTCTACTTCTGATGTGGGTGTTCCAATCATCAGTATTAACCAAGTGGAACCCATTCTTGCATGGGGATCCCAATTATCCAGTTATCCATTCTTGTCTGTGTTCAACTGCAGATCGTTCACATCGTTATGTGGTACCGACTCAGCCGCTCCAAGCATATGACCGGAGATCGCCGCTCATGAACTTCGTGAGTAAATTCATCGGGATCAGTAGATTTGGGAACGATCATTTTGGAGCAATTATGGGTTATGGAGATTATGTTGTTGGTAAAAGTGTTATCTCCAGGTATATTATGTGGAAGGTCTTGGTCATAACTTGTTCTCTATTGGTCAATTCTGTGATTCCGATCTAGAAGGCTTTAGAAAACATACTTGTTTCGTTAGAGAACTTGATGGTGTGGAATTATTAAGAGGAACTCGTGGTTCTAACCTATACACCATCTCTATCGAAGACATGATGAAGTCTTCTCCAATCTGCTTGTTGTCAAAGGCTTCTAAAACAAATTCTTGGTTATGGCATCGCTGCCTCAATCACTTGAACTTCGCACCATTAATAACCTTTCCGAAAGGATCTTGTCGAGGCTTACCCAGATTAAAATATGAAAAAGATCATCTTTGTTCAGCTTGCCAATTGGGAAAAGCACGAAATATGCCCACAAACCAAAACCCACAAACTCAATAATGGAAGTTCTTCATACCCTTCATATGGATTTGTGTGGACCAATGAGAGTGCAAATGATAAATGGGAAGAAATACATTCTAGTAGTTGTTGATGACTACTCTCGATTTACTTGGGTAAATTTTTTGAGGACAAAGGATGAAACTCCTGATGTCATCATCAAACTTATCAAACAACTTCAAGTTCGACTCAACACCTAGAATTGTTCAACAGACAATGGCACAGAGTTTGTTAACAAAGACTTAATTCAGTTTTATGAAAGTGTTGGAATCATTCATCAAAGAAGTATTCCACGAACTCCTCAAATGAACGTAGTTGAAAGACGAAATTCAACTCTTGTGGAAGCCGCAAGAACAATGCTAATTTATTCAAAGGTTCCAATGTTTCTATAGGTTGAAGCCATTGCCACTGCTTGCTACACCCAAAATCGCCTTATACACACCTCTCATGGAAAAAACCATATGAACTTGTCCATAAACGAAAACCTTATCTCTCCTACCTTCGTGTGTTTGGTGCTTTGTGCTATCCAACTAATGACGGTCAAGATTTAGGTAAATTAAGAGCAAGCGACATTGGAGTTTTGTAGGTTATGCACCAAACAAGAAGGGTTACCGAATCTACAACAAAAGAACTCGAAATATCATGGAAACAATTCACGTTACGTCTGATGAGTCTGTCCGGCAAATGGCTCCAGACAATCCAGCCTGACCCGGATCTCAACTTCATCAAGTAGTCCTATTGGTTCTACTCTTGTTCTAACTCCTCTCCAAAGAACTCCTTATGTACCTCCATCGAAGATGATTTAAAGAAATTGTTTGATCCAATGTTTGATGAACACTATGAGCCAAATGCTAATGAAATGTTTATTCCATCATCAGAGGTCTGCCCTATCCCTGCCAATGAAGTCAACCCTTCAGTTTCAATATCATTAAGTCAAGAAGCACCGCCTGGCCATCACTGTCTCATCAACAAATCATCAATCATCGAATGTACATCATGGAATTGTTTCTGGCACCCATGATGAAGTTAATCCCTTTGCTTCTCCCGAAGATGCTCCATTTGAAAACATATTTGCTCCTGAATCATCATCGAACCATCTTCATCGGGAGATATCGACTCGCTACTTCAGCCTCAACAACAACCACATGAACACCTTAGAAAAAGGACACATGATCATCCATTGGACAACATCATTGGAAACCCCTCGCCCAAGATCCACACGGAAACAACTTGCAACCGATGCCTTATGGTGCTTCTTCAACTCTCAGACTCTAAGGTCGAACCAAAAGATGTTAAAACCGCCATGAATGAAGACACCTGGTTCAATGCCATGCAAGAAGAAATTCATGAGTTTGATCGACTAAATTTATGGGAATTAGTACCGCCTTGATTGTGCTATGATCATTGCTCTAAAGTGGATCTTCAAAGTGAAACTTGATGAGCATGGTGATGTTTTAAAGAACAAGGCTCGATTGGTTGCAAAAGGATACCGCCAAGAGGAGGGTATTGACTTTGAAGAATCATTTGCTCCCGTTGCTCGATCGAGGCAATCGAATCTTCGCTAATGCTGCAAGTAAGAACATGGTAGTTTATCGATGGATGTAAGACGCTTCTTAACGGAGATCTTAAAGAAGTCGATACCCAACCCGGAAGGGTTTGTGAATCCAGAGCATCCTACTCATGTCTATCGCTTGAAGAAGGCTCTTTACGGTTTGAAACAAGCTCCAAGGGCATGGTATGATACGCTATCAAAGTTTGTTCTATCTACCGGATTCAAAGAAAGGAGAGCTTGATCCGACATTGTTCACCGTAAAGTCGGCAAACATTTAATTCACGTTCAAATATATGTTGATGATATTATTTTTGCCTCGACCGACCCCAATGAATGTGATCGTTTTTCAAATGAAATGGGTTCAAATTTCAAATGTCAATGATGGGACAAATGTCATTTTTCTTGGGATTACAAATTTCACAAAGTCCCGGAGGCATTTTTATAAATCAATCTAAATATGCAAATGAGATTTTAAAGAAATTTGGATTTGATTCTAGTGACCCTGTTGTCACTCCCATGATTGACGTATAAACGGATGAGGACCACTGAGGATCATGGTAGACCAAACGAAATATCGTAGTATGATTGGATCCTCGATGTACCTCACGCCAAGAGACCGCATATTTGTTCGTTGTTTGCATGTGTGCTAGATATCAGGCTAAGCCTACCAAAAGCACCTTGAAGCGGTTAAACGGGTCTTTCGGTATCTCCAAGGAACCATCAATATGGGACTTGGTACCCGAAGGACACCGGTATGTCACTAATGCCTATGTAGATGCCGATCATGCGGGATGTCAAGATACACGCCGAAGTACATCTGGAGGTGCTCGTTTTGGGTGATAAGCTTGTGAGCCGGTCTTCAAAGAAGCAAATGAGTACTTCTATTTCCTCTACAGAGGCTGAATACATAGCCATGTCATCTTGTTGTGCTCAAATCCTATGGATGAGATCCCAATTATCCGACTATGGCTTTGAATTCAACAAAATCCCTCTTTAATGTGATAATAAAAGTGCTATTGCTCTCTCATGCAACAACGTTCAACACTCAAGAGCAAAACACATCGACATACGACATCATTTCATCAGGGAGCAAGTAGAAACGGTGTGGTGGAACTTTATTTTGTGAGGACTAATACCGCTAGCGTACATCTTCACCAAAGCTCTTCCTAGAGAACGCTTTGAGTTTATCCTCCCACGACTTGGTCTAAAGAGTCTTCAACCGGAAACACTCAAACGCCTTCAAGAGGAAGACGAGGAGTAAAGGTCTTTCTTCATCCATCTCTTGTAAATATTTATTCAAAAGAAAAATACAAAATTACAAAACCTTCAAAAAGCAAATAGAAAAATATAAAACTTTCAAAAATCCATAAATATTTGAAAATCTTGAAAAATTTCTAAAATATTGTCTTTTGTCATTTTTTTCGATTCGATAATATCTACGGTCTTTGTGCTGTCATTCAAAGAATGACACGATACTTTAGATGTTGTTCTAAAAGTTCATATAAAAAAATTGAAATAAATGAAAAGAAAATTGGTTTATTGTCATTTCAGTGCAAGAACCGCTTTTAAAGAAAGAACAGAGCCATGCTTTATCTTTGTTTTCAAATCTCATGCTCTGATTCTATAAACAATTACTTACTATCTAATGAAAACTAATTGTGTTGAAAAATAACTCGACTCAATTTTGAAAATCATCTGACTTAACTTTGTCAAAATATCTATCTCAATCAACAACTTATGTCATTGATTGAGGGAGAGAATGATTTCAATTAAATCAAAAGGTTATTTGTCATTAAATTGTTTTCAAAAGATAATCATGCATGTTTAATCAATGGAGTTTAAAGTCTCAAAATCCGATCCTTATCAGCTAAAATGTTTTCATAATCAAGTCACAATTCTCCTCAAAAGCTTTCAAAATCAATTTAAATCTACAGAGATCACAAATCTCAAATGATTTGAAAATTGTTATCGGGGGAGAATTGTGATTAAATTGGATTTAAACCTGATAATTGATAAATGGTTTTATAAGTGTTTAGCAAGCTTTCCTCCCCACATGTGCCAAACGATTTCAAATTTTCCATGCACATGTTGAGGGGAGCATCTATTTTAAACCACAAAGAATTGAAACGTGATTGATTTGTATCTATGTGTTCCTCTAGTATGTGCAAAACTCTCTCAAACCTCGAGGCACATATTGAGGGGGAGCAAACTTTTGAAAACCTCATCCTTCCCCAACATGCTTTGTCTACTTGATTTGATCGGGAAGTGATGTTGATATCTTTTAGAAAATGGTAATCAAAGAAGTTAATTCTTCCTCTTGCCTCCATGTGCAAAACGATTTCAAATACATTATGCACATGTTGAGGGGAGCTTTTTTCTAAAATATCAAAACAATTCAGTACAAAATGCTTTGATAATATATCACAAGTATCCGGATTGATTTTCAAATGGTTTTCAATTGGTTCCAATGGCAGATGAACAATACCAAATAGACCCACCAAATTTACTTTATGTATGGTGATATAAGGATGATAAGGTTAGGTATTTTATTCCCATGATCCGCTGTAACGGAGGGATCTACCTGTGGACAATCCACTAGATAGTGTAGAGTTCTTAGGTATGATGATAAAAGGAGAAAATGAGATATGGGAAGAGTGCGGACTGAGATGAGCTAGTAATCGAATAAACCCAACAAGGTTCTAGTTATGAAGTCTCGGTAAGCACTGAAGGGGTTGAAGAATGAAAAGAAATGAATGTGAAAAAGGGTGAAAAGAAATAGCCCTCCAATAATTCAACCTTAGGCGTAAACCGGTTCAATACATATGCTACCGTGGTTACTAAGGTAAATCGGTATTGAAGACAAGACGTCATGGACCCAAAGGACGATGCACTAAACTTCCCAAACTACTCAAGTTCCTCTTAAAAGGGCTTGTTTCATTCTCACGAGGAACCTACATTATCTATCGACTTTCTCTTAGAGATTGTTGATATTGAAGAAGGAGACCTCCGGCATAGGAACCAAATATGCACAAGAGTCTAGAGCCAAGATCATCCATAAATCTCTTTAAGACACTTTCAATGAAGACTCTCTATTTCACACAATGTGGAAAGAGAGATTATATCTTATGAGTCCTATGCACTATCCTTGTGGTATTGCCGTAACATCCGAAAGTGATATGCAAACATATTCACAATGAAGATGGAAAGCCTTCTCGAGCCAACATCAAACAAGCTCCTGGTGGGTGGCATGTGAGATCTATCCAATAGATCAACTATGTGACAACTGAACGTAAACAATGGGGCTTATTCAATCTTTTGAATCAATCTCGTTCGTGTTATGGATTGACGGATACCTTTGAAAACCGGTCTTGGTGCTTAACAAACTTTTTCTTTAGCACATCGACTGCGTACTAATATTTCAAAAATAAAAGGTGTTTATGATTGATAATTGATTTTCATTAAAACCCTTGTTGTATTGCAAAAACAATTTCTATTGAGCACACCGATTGTTTTTCAAATCTCTTTTCATCAATCGAATCTCAATTAATCGGGTTCACTCAATTCGTTGTCTTCTTTGAGACGCGTCCGGTTTGAGAACAGCTAGAGCACTAAAACCTCGCAAGGAAATTCTTCGAATTATACCCGATCACAAAAGACTTGTATTGATCAACGGGGAACCGTGGGTCGTGTACCTCAATTCAACGAAAGTGATCAAAGACACTTTCGTGCGCTTTATATCTAACTGTTGTATGCGTGCACGACGTTTGCAAAATGATAAGAATGAAGCGGTCAATCCATAGCCGCATGCTCACACAACACATTCATTTCTAAAGAAATCATGATTAGTGCATCAATGACTCTGATAATATCACTCCATGCTTCTCGCTACGCCTGCCAATATCATGAATCAACAAAGCTTCCGCTACTCGATGAGAATATATCATGATCCGAATGTGAGCATGTCGGTCCAAAGTCACAACATCACATAATACCAACACCACAATGGATGAGTCAGAGATTTATGATTGCCGATGATCTCAAAGCTGGCTCAAAACTCATTATCACGTGGATCACTTAAAGACCTCCACTTGGATTAACCAAACATGCAAAACATGAAGAATCAATGACTAAGCTACGTGAGCAAAGAACTTGAACAAGAATCCAAGAACAATTTTAATGTAATATCTCGTTGTATTCAATGTATTTTGAGGTTGACCTCTCCTTAGGGGAGATTGTTAGGATTTAGTAAATCCAGTTATTAAAGTGTCGGTCACCTCAAGTATATGTAATCATTAGAAAGCTCAGAGTGTAGTTATTTATAAGTTAGTAGTATTTAGTTAAGTAACACCGTGGAGGACGGACGGGTCTTTACCCATCGTATGCCCGATCCACGCACCCGAGGTGGCGCATTTGTGTAAGACTATAAATACTCTCTACCTCTCAAGGTAGAGAGTTGGAGCTCAAAATAATACTTTCATTTTCTCTCACTAAGTTCCCAAACTCTAACTCTTCTCTCTCTCTAAAACTTCATCTTATACTTTTGTTTATGATATGATGTGTTTGTGAAATCCAATATGTTACAATATGCATGAGCTATTTTAGGTAGTAATATGCATTTATTTTATATTTTAGTGTCTATTTAGGGTTCCTTATGTATAAAAGGAACAGATGGATTTTGTATTAGATGATTCTTGAACAAACACTCCAGGAAAAAAACATCTTTTAGAGAGAGTAATAGAGATCCAGAGAGGATCATTGTTTTATTAGAAAAACCTTGTTGGTAACTTTGATTGTGTCATTTCTATTCCGCTGTGCATTCAATCAATCGATGTTACTCATATCCTAGTTGAGTCTGGATCTTGGATTCAACAATTGGTATCAGAGCCTCGTGGCTCTCGATCTAGGGTTTATAAGGTTTTCATGTTATTAGGGTTTATGCCATAATTCTTTTATTGCAGCAGTTTCGAAAAGAAAAGAGGCAGCAGGTGCCATCTGATGATAAATTGAAACAGTTTTGAAGAAAAGGCATATTCTATTTTGAGGTATCGATTTTTCTTTGTTTGTTACTCGGTACTTAATTGGTCTTGTTGGGTGACTTGTGTGCTCATGATTTGCTTTATTAAAATATCTTCTAGTCGTTTGGATTGATTGAATGCACAGCGGAATAGAAATGACACAGTCAAAGTTACCAACAAGGTTTTTCTAATAAAACAATGATCCTCTCTAGATCTCTATTACTCTCTCTACAAGATGTTTTTTTCCTGGAGTGTTTGGTCAAGAATCATCTAATACAAAAGCCATTTGTTCCTTTTATACACAAGGAACCCTAAATAGACACTAAAATATAAAATAAATGCATATTACTACCTAAAATAGCTCATGCATATCCTAACAAACTAATACTGAATAACTATATCCGTAGGAATACAATATCAGCAGGAACCATGTCATCAGCAGAAACCATCTATAGCTTCAATTGGAACCTGTCAGTAGAACTTCATCAGTAGGAACTTCTAAAATTCCCAACAATAGCTTTGCATACAATTGGTTTGCTTTCTTGTGCTTCATTCCTTTTTTTCACTTCCTCGCTAAGTTTACCAATCATGGCTTCAAGAGTTTTTAGCGATTCTTCATGACTAAAAAGGCTCTTGTTTGTCTTCTCTTGGAAGTTCTTTTGCCACTCCTCCTGCTCCTTTTGTCTCTTGGTTGAGTCTTCAAGGTACTTGCTGATTGTATCCTCTAGGTTAGATCTTCTTTCCCCGAAAGGCCCACGGTTGTAATATGCAGGAGGTCCTCCACGATAACCATTCTTGTTACCATTTGCCTCTTGAAATGGTATATTTGTTTCACCATATTTTAGTTCTTCAACTTTATTATCATCGAGGACGTTTGGTGAGATGTCCCCGCCACAGCTTTGACAACCCCTACTTGGATGCACTTTCCTTGAGCTTAAGAATCTCACGACCAAGATTTTCAAAGCTTGTTTGTAATGGCGGCAATACCCTCAAGATTTCCTCCTAGGATTCTTTGTCTTCCTCCATCATGCCATTTTTGAGAATGATCGGCCATTTTTTGAATGGATTCAATGGCAAGAGTAGGGGGCATCCCCATAATTGGTCCCTGATAGTCCATCATTTGTCTTATAGCCACGTTGATACCTTTGTATAAATGTTGACCTTTTGCTGGCTATTTAGGTCATGAGTGGGACACTTGTAAAGAAGATCATTGTATCTATCCCAAGCTTGATACAACGTTTCATCGCTTTCTTGCTTAAAATTATGGATCTCCATGAGTTGGTTTGCTATCTTCGAAGGAGGAAAATATCTTTTAATGAAATGATTCTTTAGGAGAGCTCATGTATCGACTGCCCCGATGGGCAATCTATCAATCTATCTTCTTGCTGCCCCAGTAAGTGTCATGAGAAACACCAGGTATGTTGAATACGCTTGCGATGTTCGTGAGCATCTTCGTCTCTATTTCGTGAGAAAGGGTTTGTTTGTAGCTCCCTCATAAACTAGTTTTTTATCTCAAAACGGACTTCAGCTCCAAAAGCCGGCCTAACGAGCCCCTGCCCTTGTTCATCCCTAGTCATGGCCAAATATTCCTCAAGAGTGAGGTTATCAATGTCCACGACCTCCATGGTACCTGAAACTTGAAAGAAATCATGAGAAAACAAAAAAAAAATTAAAATAAAAGACTTAATGAAAATCCTAATATAACTCCTTAGCAGCTGCGCCAAAAACTTGATGTAGGTTTTCTGACCAGGTTTTAATATTTATAATGTCTCGTTTACCTATGGTCCACCTTATGCACTCACGGGCAGTGTACCTGGTCGTGTGTAGTGTTGTAATCGATAAAACCAATGTCGTCCCAAGAGCTATGTGAGCGGATCCTAATTAAGTCTAGGTGTCACTATTTTAACTGGTTTATAGTGGAAATGATTAATTAACTAATAAACAAGAAATAAATGCTTAAAATAAAGAGAAGTTGTGATAAATAGAGGGAAAAAGTGTTAACCTAATTACTCATCCTATCGTGTAATGTTCATGTTTTATTCCTTCCAATGGATTCAAGTGGCGGTTTAAGTCGCTAGGACAGCATTTGGTCAGTTTGTCCTAACCTATCAACAAAGGATC
>OU343217.1:279019864-279219616 GCA_910596185.1 Chrysanthemum makinoi
AAAAAACTGAGCTGTGTCTTTTCGATTAGCAAAGATTGATATGGCGAGTTGTCTTTTTAACTTTTATTTTTTTGCCTGATTTCTCCCTTCTTCATGCTTTGTGGCCTATGTTGTGTTTGCCTTTTATTGTTTTGGGGACATTGGAAACTGCCTGCGATGTTTTCCCTTCGCTTTCTTGCTATCTTTGTTGTAGCGAGGGTTTAAGTTTTTTTTAAAATATAAATTTTCTGTCTCGGTTTATTAATCATGCATAACGGTTCTGCTATGTCTGGTTTCTGATTTAGTCAAGGTAAAAATAAGAAAACTCTATCTTGGTGTTGGATGTCATGCCTTATGGTTCCACTTTCTTCCGTTAGATTTCAATTAAATAGTGCACGCCTAAAAAAGATTTTGTGGGTTTGCGTTCTTTCAGTCTTGCTATCATGAGTCTAAGCCATCGAGGTCATGCCAAGCTGACCTACGCTAGCAAATCACTATTTTGGCGATGCTAGCTTCACGGCAAACATGTTTTGCTCAGGGTTAGCTTGGTTTAAAAACATGGTTTGGCAGGTAACCGCTTGGTTGCGCCTATGTTGTTTTTAGTGTACCACCATTTGATGAACAAAGTGAACCGCGGAACTGGGATGAATTCTACGGGTTTTTGTCATGGTTGCAGTTTTTTGTCATTCAGGTATGTCAATGGTTGATCTGCCGCGTTCTTTTTGTGGGCTGTGATGAATTGGGCTTTATTCGTAAATGTGAGATGCCTCAGATTCAGCAGGTGACAAAGTGTACTGTTGCACCATGGCAAGGTATCCTCTTTGCTTGAATATTCGCCCATTTGAGCCATGTGTCCAGCGTAATCCTCACACGTGGCTGAATAAGCGATCCCAACAAATGTAAAAGTATATAATATACACGTCGCCTGTGCCGTGTCATGAGATTAATGATGCAATAATGATGGGTTTGTATGTTGATTTGGTTCGTTAGTGTGCTTTAGCAACCCAGCAATATTTCTGGCTGGCAAACCCATATCCGCATAAAGCCTGCACCATGACAAATAGCTGATGACGCTATTTATGTTCATATGTTGTTTTTGATACATGCCTCCACTTATGTTTGGATCGTTATATTGTCAAATAATTTTCTGGAAATATACCTGGTTGGATCTAAAAGGTATGAGCATAATGGAAATTATGTTCCGCACTTTTGTTTCTGCCAGATGGCCTTTTGTAGTCGCGTTTGTTAAACATGATTTTCTTAAGCTTCCATTTCATTCTTGCAGTGTTACGATGCGACCATGTTCCCATCAATGTTGGTTTCGTGGTTATAGTCTTTGTCTTCGTGGAATGGCTAATGGTTGATCAGAGGATTTCTTTTAGGTCGATGAGTTGGGTTTTATTCTAAATGTGAGATGCCCCATATCTTGGCAGGTGGCAGTCTCGCCTGTACCATGGCAAGTGTATCCTCTTTGCTTTACCATCGAGGCATGAGGCCAGTTAAAATTCTCACACATATCAAAAAAGCGAATCCCAACAAATGTAAAAGTATAGGAAATACATCAGAGCTACGTTCCGATAAATGTAGTATAGTATAATATGATATACAAGGGACGTGAAGCGTGATGATGGGGTTAATGATGCACTTATGATGGGTTTGTATGTTGAACTGTTCACATGCAGGCTTTAGCCAACGCCAACGTCCACCTCAAGGGTTGCAGCCATGACAGGCTGCTGATGCCGCTGCGATCGAATGTTCTTCATGTTGTGACATCTATTAGTGTATTGTAAGGTCATAGCGCTGGTAATCATACTTTCTAAGATGAAACGGAGGAATGTGAGTAGCGATGAATGGAATGGGCGTTGTTAGCATGGCCTTCCGCCAAAAAGTGGCGCTAAAAGAGTCGACGTGTTTTTTTCCCGCGGCCTGGCACGCTAGATGATGATAGTTTTCTCGCATTTATGTGTTCTCAGAGCGCCATGAGTCCCATGTTTTGGCAAGGCACCTAATCCAAACTGCGGGTTGCAGACCTATACTGAAGTCTCGCCAGCCGCTTATATTCAAGCAGATCCGGTATGGATGGGCGGTGTTAACTAAATGGAGCCCCGCTTAAAAGGGCAAAGACCCCCATTTGTAACACTGTTATTATCAACTGTCACATTGTACTGCAGCTAAGGATCCTAATAAATCAACCTTCGTTATACACTATTTCATCTTACCTTTCAAGACTGAACATTTACTTTTTCACAATTGAGGTATGTCCTTGCACTTCACTATAACCATTATAGTGTTTTTAAATGTATGATTGTGCATCCTAATTTTGGGGTTTTTGTTGGGTTTTTGGTTTCTTGAATCATGAATTACTTTAAGTTCTGGAACCACGGATAGGTTTGATATAACCACTCCATTTAAGAATGTAAATCACATGAAGACTTTAACGGCTAGTAGTAGTGTAAACCACGGATGATATATTGTAACCATTGCTAGTGTCTTGTATAGTCGGTTTAGTTTATTGTATTAGATAAATATGGAAAAGATATTTATCTTGTATTATGTAAAGGACTCCTTAGTCTATAAAAGGAGGTCCTAGGTTAGATTAGATATATGTGTTTTATATCTAAGGTCGATACACTTCAAGGTTGTAAAACCCTAATACTGTAAGAGTATTCATATTAATAAATAATATTGAGGTGTTGAATGTTAACTGTTCTTCTTCTTAAGATTAAGTGTTAAATAACGCGTAATACTTAATAAGCTTTTATTCTAAGTCAGTTTCTATATTAGATCGTTTGCTCAACTGGGATCAACAAGTGGTATCGGAGCTTGTGATCTAGAAACTGAAATCAAGAAGAGGTCAAGTTAAGTTTTGTTCAAGGAAGATAAGATGTCTGACGAAACACACATGGTTATTGCTTCAAAGGTGCCTGCTGGCATGGTGAGTACCAAATCTGGAGGATGCGAATTAGGCAATACATTCGCATGATTGATTATGCTCGATGTTGTGAAAAGGTGATACTCTTCCTAGGAAGGGTGATGATGGCAAAGAAATTACCATTGTTAGTGAATTGACAAGGCTAAGAGAAAGATGGAGATTAAAGCTCATAGTATTCTCTATATGGGAATACCTAATGAATATGCTTTGGATTTTGAACAATATGAGTCCGCTAAAGAGTTACTGGATGCTCTTGAGACAAGGTTTGCTGGTAATGAAGCCACAAAGAAGTCAAGGAAGAATATGCTTAAGCATCAACTTGAAAACTTCACTGCCTTAGTGGAGAAAACTTGATGGCACTTACAACAAAGCTTCAAAACCGATCAGCCAATTGAATTCAGTGGACTATAATGTTATTCAAGAAGATATAAATTTGAAGTTCATTAGAAATTATCTCCGAATGGGCCTTTCATAATGAGTGTGGAGAAATAAGATGGACTTTGATAAGATGACTCTGGACAATCTCTATAACAACTTGAAAGTCTATGAGTCTGAGAATAACATTGCTGCATTTCTCGTTAATCAAAACATTGTTGTTTCAACTAATCACAAAGTTCACATGATGTATCCACCGCTGCCTATGGAATAACCACGGCTATTGCAAACAATACCATGGTTATGATACTACTGATGGTGCAATTTGTGCTTTTCATTCTGATTTAACCACCAGTTGATGCTGTATTGAATCAAGATCTAGATCAAATTGATCCTGATGATCTTGAGGAGGTTAATATTCAATGGCAAATGGCAATGTTGACTCTCCAAGCAAGGAAATTTCTGAAGAAGACTGGAAGATATGTTAAGTATGATGCTAAAAGAAGAGCTGGGTTCGACAAAAGCAAGATGGAGTGCTTTAACCGCAAGAAGAAGGGTCACTTTGCAAGGGAATGTCGAAGCCCAAGAGGATTGAAGGTGTTAAGAAGATCATGAAGAATCTCTCCTTCTTCAAAGCATTGCTCAAGATGGTCTTGGTGATTATGACCGAGTGATGAAATTGAAGAAGGACCCAATTGCGCTTTTCTTGCTAGTGAAGCTTCAAAAGAGCATAACTTTGCTCTTATGGCTTATGCTTCATCTTCTTGTTCAGATTCTGAGGTATCTAATGAGTCTACTTGTTCTTTAAGTCATGTCAAGATAACTTAGAATCTCAAAAAGCTATCAATGAGAGTTTAAGAAAAGAAGTAGAAAGACTGTCTATAGACAAGGTTATAGAGTTGGTCTAGAAAGTGTGGAAGAGAGGCTTAATTACTGTATCAAATGTGAGTTTGAGTATGTTGATAAATTAATATACTAGGTGGAGAAATTGATCTTAAGGATAGGGAGATTAAAATGCTTAAAGAGAAACTAGAACAAGCTGAGAGTGTAAAGGTAGAAGCCCTAAAAGAAAAAGAAAAACATGTTGTTAGGGTTGCTAAACACAAGATGCTTCTCGATCTAGTAAATAAACCCATAGGTCAAAAATAGTTCAAGGATGGAACTGGCCTAGGTTACAATGATATGCCACCACCTACCCTTATGCAACATGCACCACCACCAAAAGAGCTCTCCTTTAGCAGTGAATTTAGTTTCAACAAACCCAGAGGTGAGACTAAAGAGAACAATCATCTAAGATAGTATCGATAAGTTATCCGATGCTCCCATCATTAAAGATTGGGAATCGACACGAGGAAGATAGTTCTCAGTATCAACATAGCCTCGAGAATAGAAACTCTTAAGAAATTGATACTTAGCAAGCCAACCTTGTACCTAGATTTGAGCTCAAATTACTAAGAAAGTGGTATCAAGGAAGTACCTAGAGAACAAATGAAAAGATATATACCTAGGGGCAATCAGAGAAACTTTAATGGCCTAATATCTAATAGGTTAGGTAATGAGTTTCAATGTGTCAAGAAAGCTTGTTATAACTGTGGTAGTTTTGAGCACTTACAGAGAAATTATTATAAAATGACCACAAGTTTGGAATCATTGGAGGAGGGTAAATCACCAAACTTTTCAAAGAAAACAAACCCTCATCCTAACAAACATGATTCCAGAAAGCGTGTTAATGAGGAATGGGAATACAAAATCAATTGTCACTGCTTCCCAAGGTTCCAACCATTGCTAAGCAAAGTGTAAACACAGCTAAGCAAAATCAAACCACTGATAAGCCAAAAATCACCAAAGATAACAAAGAAGTTTTAAAAATTCCAAAGGTGATAACTCGATACAAAGGGTTGAAATCATCATTTTATGCCTGTTAAGGCCCGACTAGTTGGCAATGGAACCTAAGACCAAGGTTTTACATCATATCAACTGCGGCATCAATGGACCTAACCAAATTTGATTATATTGATGCACGATGCACCCAAGTCAGTATGGCTTGGGTCCAAAAAGGAACTAACTTGTTTAATTTCAGTGCGAGCAATCTACAAGATGAGCTAAAAGACAAAGGAGTTCTTGATAGTGGTTGCTCTGGGCACATGACTTGGGATGGAGCAACTGGAAGATTTTGAAGTTTTTGATGGAGGATATGTGGCATTTGGCAATGATCCAAAGGGAGGAAAGATACTTGGAAGAGGAACAATCAAAACAGGGAATTTAGACTTTGAAAAAGTCTATTTGGTACAGGGACTTAAGTACAATTTATTCAGTGTTTCTCAAATGTGTGATAAGAAAACTGGGTACTTTTGGTGAAACTGATGTGTGGTGTTGTCTCCCCGAGTTTAAGATGCCTATGAGAAGTTTATACAACTTAGGGTACCTAGGAAGGAAAATATATATTGTTTTGATCTTAAAGATGTAATTCTTAATAGGTCCTTAACTTGTTTGTTTGCTAAAGCATCTGTGGATGAGTCTAAGTTATGGCATAGAAGATTAGGTCACCTCAATTACAAAACAATCAATAAACTGGTAAAAGGCAACTTAGTGAGAGGGTTACCTTCTAAGGTTTTTGAGTGTAAGGAATGCGGTGTGGCTTGTCAAAAAGGAAAACAACATAGAGCTTCTTGTAAGACCAAATCTGTCAACACCATTACACAACCACTGTTTATGCTTCATATGGACTTATTTGGACCTACCTTTGTCAAGAGTTTGAACCATAAGCAAGATGCCTAGTTATCACCTGATGATTATAGTAGATTTTTTTCGGGTTTACTTTTCGCTAAGAGTGAAACTACTGAAGTTCTCAAGAGTTTCATTACTAAGATAGAAAATCTAGTAAATCATAAAGTAAAGATAATCGGATGTGATAATGGAACTGAGTTTAAGAATGTGATGAATCGTTTTGTGTAGATAAAGGTTTAGAGAGACAGTTTAGTGTTGCTAGAACACCACAACAAAATGGTGTAGCTGAAAGGAAAAATATAACACTAATTGAGGTCTAGGACTATGTTGTCGAGTCTAAGTTACCTACTACCTGGGGTGAAGCCGTGAATCATTGCATGTTATGTGCATTGAGAAGTAAGTAGTGAAGCCTCATAACAAGACCCCTATGAGCTGTTACATGATAGGAAGCCAATGATTGCATTCCTAAAACCTTTTGGGTGTCCTGTTACTATCTTAAATACCATAGACTACCTAGGCAAGTTTCAAGAAAAAACAGATGATGGATACTTTTAAGGCTACTCTTCAAATAGTAAAGCCTTTAGAGTATACAATAGGAGGACTAAAATTGTTGAAGAGAACTTACATGTTCAATTTAGTGAAAAGACTCCTTGTGTTGAGACCAAAGGACCAGACTTGCTGTTTAACATTGATATGCTAACAAAATCTATGAATTATAAGCCTATCATTGCAGGAACTTCCACTAATGTTGATGCAGTACTCAAAAGACTCAAAAGTGTAGCAATTTCTAAGGAGCTGATCTCCTCAAGAGTTCTATTTGTTTGAAAAATGAAAAGCTAGTTCTATCTCACCCATCATTGATAAGCAAGGTCCCACTATATGATGTCTTGAATAATTGGAGGCAATGTTGAACATCATCAAGATAAGGATGAGTTGTTGAAAGATAACTCAGTGTTGGTAGAAGAAATTGAAAAGAAGAAAAAGCAGTCTCAAGTAGCACGATAAGCCAAAATAAGCACGATAGAGTTAATACAACCAATGCTAAGCCAACAACTTCTACCACTATCATTACAAGTGAAATCCCTACCGTAAGTACCGATAGTAGTACTTTGGACCACATGCAAGCCATTACATGGTGAAGAGGAGTATCCACATGACCTGATATGCCCCTTTGATTGAAATTGATACTCTTTATCGATGATGAAGACATGGATGATTTCTTCAATGTTGATTTAACTAATTTGGAACATGTCATTCATGAAAGTCCTGTTACCTCAACAAGGATACACAAGATTCATCCCAAGGAACAAATACTTGGAAACTTGAATACTCCAGTTCAAACAAGAAGCAAGGTTAAGAACACTGAACCCTTTCCTAAACATGGGTTCTTTGCAAGATCACTTCACAAAAGAAAACAGTCATAAAGATATGCAAAATTGCCTGTTTGCTTGTTTTCTGTCTCAAAAGGAGCCCAAGAGAGTGAAGAAGCATTATCTAAAGAAGGATGGGTAGAATCAATGCAAGAGGAGCTTCTTCACCAAACTTCAAGAGGGGACATTGGTAGATCTTCCAAATGGTAAAAGGGAAATTGGGACAAAATGGGTGTTCAGAAACAAAAGAGATGAAAGAGGTATTGTTGTGAGGAACAAGTCAAGGTTGGTTGCTCAAGGATACACACAAACCGAAGGCTTGGATTATGATGAAGTGTTTGCTCCAGTTGCAAGAATTGAGGCTATTAGATTGTTTTTAGCTTATGCTTCATTCAAAAATTTGTTGTGTATCAAAATGATAAAAAGTGCATTTTTGTGGCACAATTGAAGATCCCGATCATCCTCGGCAAGGTCTATTGAGGAGAAGGCTATGTATGGTTTGCATCAAGCTCCTAAGGCATGGTATGAGTGCCTGTCCACTTACTTGATGGACAATGAGTTTAAAAGAGGGTTGATAGATAAAACTTTGTTCATTAGGAAGCACAAAGATGATATTTTATTGGTTCAGGTTTATGTAGATGACATCATCTTTGGCTCAACCAATAAAGAGCTATGCAAAGATTTTGAGAAGCTTATGCATGATAAGCCATGAGTTCTATGGGAGAACTCAATTGGGGCTGTGTTCAACAAAGGATCTGATGGTATCTTCATTAGTCAAGACAAGTATGTATGTATGTTTTGAAGAAGTTTGGGTTTCAGGATGTTAAGAGTGCTAGTACACCAATGGAGACTCGTAAACCATTGCTACCTGATGATGAAGTACCAAGAGTTGATCGGTTGTACAGGTCCATGGTTGATCTTTGATGTATCTCAATGCATCTAGGTCAGATATTATGCTCAAAGATGTTGCAAGATTCCAAGTCACACCCAATACCTCACACATGAATGTTTGAAAGAGGATCTTTAGGTATCTTAAAGGTCATCCTAAATTAGGCCTTTGGTACTCAAAGGATTCTCCTTTTGATTGGTGGCCTACAATGATAAGTGACTATGTCAAAGAATTGATAGTCTACAACCTGGTGATACGCATGTAGTTATAATTTATTTCCACAAGTAAAAAGCAAACTATTGTGTAATTCAACAACCGGAGTCAACATAGTTGCTGGGTCAAGTTCTTTGGATTCGAATCAATTGCTGGATTTTGGGTATATTTTATGCATACTAAGATTTACATGATAATAATGCATTAAATATGCATCATTAAAAGATCATGTTTTACATTCTAGAACTAAACATATTGAGATAAGACATCATTTTATTAGAGATTGTAATGAGAAAAGGTTGATTCAAATGGTAAAAATCCATATCGATTTTAATGTTACGATCTTCTCACCAAAGCTTTATGTGGGAGGTTTCGTATCTTTGTTGTTGTATTAAATGAAACTTAAATTCTCAAATTGTTTTGTATTAGTTTGTATAAGTATTGACCGTTATATGTAATCTTAGTTTTGCTATTCTTGTTTAACCACCGATAGTTTGTTTCTAACTGTCGATAGTTTGTTCAAACCACTTAGTTGTCCTGCTTTTTCCACTAACACTTTTGCAGATACAAGAAAGATCATTATAAGTTAGCAATCGTTCATTGTTCATTCAACAAAATGCCACAGCCAAAATTTTACAACGAATCCTAAGTGCAAATTAAAATACCACTTCTATACATGATTTCCTACTACTATCCTTGCTCACATAGTTCCTTCCAGTTGCTGGATATGATTTGTGATATTTTTGGATATTGGATTTCACATACACATCAAACCATAACACAAAGTGGGCGTATAACGGTGAGTTCTAGAGAGAAAAAGTTAGAGGTTTAGGGAACTTAGTGAGAGAAAGAAAAATCTTATTATGAGCTCCAACTCTCTACCTGGGAGGTAGAGAGTATTTATAGTCTTACATAAATCGCCACACAACGGGCCGTGGATCGTGCATACATGGGTAAAGACCCGTCCGTCCTCCACGGTGTTACTTAACTAAATACTACTTAACTAAATATAACTATGACTACGAGCATTCTAACGATTACATATACTTGAGGTGACCGACTTTAATACCGGAATTTCTAATTCCTAACAATCTCCCCCTTAGGGAGGTCACCTCAAACATATACTAAAATGACATTGAATACAATCAGATATTACATTAACAATTGATCTTGCATTCTTGATGTAGTACTTTGCTCAAAAGCTCGTAGTCATTGATTCCACTCATTGCATGTTTGGTTAATCCAAGTGGAGGTCTTTTACTTATCCACGTGATAATAATGTTGCGCTTGAGATCATCACTAATAGAAAATCTCTGATACATCCATTGTGGTGTTGGTATTATGTGATGTTGTGACAATCGGATCGACATGCTCACATTCTGGATCATGATATCTTCTCATCGAGTAGCGGAAGCACGTTGATTCATGATATTGGCAAAGCGTAGCGTAAGCATGGAGTTAGAATATCAGAGTCATTGATGCACCAATCATGATTTCTTTTGATATGAATGTGTTGTGTGAGCATGCGGCTATGGATTGACCGCTCCATTCTCGACACCGCGAACGCCGGTGTACCGCATAAACAGTTAGCAATAAAGCGCACGAAAGTGTCTTTGATCACTTTCGTTGAATTGAGGTACACGCCCTACGGTTCCCCGTTGATCAAGATAAAGTACGCCTGCGGATCGTATAATTCGAAGAATTTCCTTGACAGGTTTCGCAATGCTCTAGTTGTTCTCAAACCGAACGCTCTCAAAGAAGACAACACGGAGTGAGTGAACCAAATAATTTAAGTCCACGATTGATGAAAAGAGATTTAAAAACAATCGTGTATTGCTCAATAGAAATTGTTTTTGCAATATAACGAAGGTTTTAATGAAAATCAATTATCAATCATAAAACACCTTTGATTTGAAAAATTAGTACACGGTCGACGTGCTAATGAAAAGAGTTTTAAAGCACAAAGACCTGTTTTTCAAAGGTATCCGTCAATCCATAACCTGAACCAGGATTGATTCAAAAGATTGAATCGCCCATTGTTTCGCTCGCTTGTCACATGGTTGATCTAAATAATAGATCTCACATGCCACCTACCAGGAGCTTGTTAGATGTTGGCTCCGTAAGGCATCTTCACATCAAGGAATATGTAAACATATCACTCGGATTCCGCAATACCACAAGGATAATGCGTAGGACTCTTAAGATATAATCTCACTCTCCACATTGTGTGAAACAGTGAGTCTTCATTGATTGTGTCCTTAATGAGATTTATTGATGATCTCGTGGCACTAGACTCAATTTGTGCATATTTGGATCCTATATCGGAGACTAGGGAGAGGGTCTCCTCCTTCAATATCAACAATCTCTAAGAGAAAGTCGATAGATAATGCCTTCCCGGAGAATGAAACAAGTCCCTTTAAGAGGAACTTGAGTGGTTTGGGAAGTTTAGTGCAAGGCGCCACCGGGTCCATGACGTCTTGTCTTCACAATACCTTGTTACCATCAAGAGCATATGAATTGAACCCTTTCACGCCCTAAGGTTGAATAAATGGAGGGCTATTTGTTTTCACCCTTTCTCATTCAATTCTTTTTAATTCTTCAACCCCTTCAGTGCTTACCGAGACTTCATAGCTAGAACCTTGTTGGGTTTATTCCAAAGACTAGCTCGCCTCACCGCACTCTTCCCATAACTCATTTTTCTCCTTTTATCATCATACCTAAGAACTCTACACTAACTAGTGGATAGTCCTCGGTAGATCCCTCCGGATCTGGCGGATCATGGGAACACATACCTAACCTTATCGTCCTTATATCACCATACATAATGTAAAGTTGGTCGGTCTTTTGGTATTGTTCATCTGCCATAGGAACCAATTGAAAACCATTTGAAAATCAATCTAGATACTTATGATATTTTATCAAAGCATTTTGTACCTGAATTGTTTTTGATATTTTTAGAAGAAGAACTCCCTCTCAACATGTGAATCAAGTATTTGAAATAGTTTTCCACACGGAGGCAAGAGAAAGAATTAACTTCTTTGATTACCATTTTTAAAAAATATCAACATCACTTCCCTAATCGAATCAAGTAGATAAAGCATTTTGGGAAGGATGAGGTTTTCATGATTTTGCTCCCCTCAATATGTGCCTCGAGATTTGAAAAGAGTTTTGCACATACTAGAGGAACCTGCAGCACCTTGAGATATCACGTTTCAAATCATAGGTTTAAGATAAATGCTCCCCCTTAACATGTGCATGGAAAATTTGAAATCTTGAAATCGTTTGTCACATGGGAAGGAGAGCTTGTACATCCTTATAAAACCATTTACCGAATTATCAGTTTAAATCCAATATTCTCCCCGATCACAATTATCAAATCATTTGAGATTTGTGATCTCTTATAGATTTAAATTGATTTTGAAAGCTTTTAAGGAGAATTGTGACTTGATTATGAAAGCGTTTTAAACGATAAGATCGGATTTTAAGACTCTAAACTCCATTGATAAAACATGCATGAATATCTTTTGAAAACAATTGAATGCCAAATAACTTTTTAATTTAATTGAAATCATTCTCCTCATCAATCAATGACATAGGTTGTTGATTGAGAGATTGATCTTTTGACAAATAAGTCAAGATGATTATCAAAAATAGAGACCGAAGTTATTTTTCAAAGCAAGTTTGCAGATAAATGTTTATTGAATCAGAGCATGGAATTTTGAAAACATGATAAAGTATGGCTCTGTTCTTTCTTTTGAAAAAGCGGTTATTGCTCGAAATGACAATAAACCATTGTTTCTCTTTTCTCAATTTAATTTTAATTAACAACATCTAAAGTCCGTGTCATTTTTGAATGACAGACAAAGACCGTAGATATTGTCGAACCGAGAAAACGCATGACTAAATGACAATATTTTTGAAGATTTTTCGAATTTTTCTGATTTTTATGGATTTTGAAGGTTTTATAATTTTGTATTTTGATTTTCGAATAGATATATACAAGAGATAGATGAAGATAGACCTTTACTCCTCGTCTCTCCTCAAGACGCTTGAGTGTTTCTGGTTGAAGACTTTTCAAGCCAAGACGTGGAAGAATAAACTCAAAACGTTCTCTTGGAAGAGCTTTGGTGAAGATGTCCGCTAACCGATATTCAGACCTCACAAAATAGAGTTCCACCACACCTTTTTCCACTTGTTCCCTGATGAAATGATGTCGAATGTCATGCTTTGTTTCTCTTGAGTGTTGAACGTTGTTGCATGAGAGAGCAATAGCACTTTTATTATCACAAGATGAGGGATTTTGTTGAATTCAAAGCCATAGTAGATAATTGAGATCTCATCCATAAGATTTGAGCACAACATGATGACATGGCTATGTATTCACCGAGAGGAAATAGAAGTACTCATTTGCTTCTTTGAAGACCAGCTCACAAGCTTATCACCCAAAATCGAGCACCTCCGATGCTTCGACGAGTATCTTGACATCCCGCATGATCAAGACCTGATAGGCCGTTAGACATACCGGTGTCCTCCGGGTACCAAAGTCCCATATTGATGGTTCCTTGGAGATACCGAAAGACCCGTTTAACGCTTCAAGGTGCTTTTAGTAGGCTTAGCCGGTATCTAGCACACATGCAAACAAATAACAAGATGTTTGGTCTACTAGCCGTGAGGTACATCAGGGATCCAATCATACTACGATATTTTGTTTGGTCAATCATGATCCCCGAGTGGTCCTCATCTAGTTTGGTTCGATCAATCATGGGAGTGTCAACAGGTCACTTGAATCAAATCCAAATTTCTTTAAGATCTCAGTTGCATATTTAGATTGATTTATGAAAATGCCTCCGAGACTTTGTGAAATTTGTAATCCCAAGAAAATGACATTTGTCCCATCATTGACATTTGAAATTTTGAACTCATTTCATTAGAAAACGATCACATTCCATTGGGTCAGTCGAGGCAAAATAATATCATCAACATAAATTTGAACATGAGTTAAATGTTTGCCTGACTTCCCGGTGAACAATGTTGGATCAATCGCCCTTTGCTAAATCCGTTTGATAGAAGAAACTTTGACAACGTATCATACCATGCCCTTGGAGCTTGCTTTAAACCATAAAGGGCCTTCTTCAAACGATAACGCGGAGTAGGATGCTCTTGATTTACAAATCCTTCAGTTGGGTGACGAGACGACTTCTTTAAGATATGCGTTAAGAAATGCCGTCTTTACATCCATTTGATAGACTACCATGTTCTTACTTGCAAAGATAGCCAAAAGATTCTAATTGCCTCGATTCGAGCCACAGGAGCAAAAGATTCTTCAAAGTCTATACCTCCTCTTGACGGTATCCTTTAGCAACTAATCGAGCCTTGTTCTTCAACACATCACCATGCTCATCAAGTTTCACTTTGAAGATCCATTTTAGAGCAATAATCATAGCACAACTGGAGCGGTACTAACTTACATCTAGTCGATCTAACTCATGAATTTCATCTTGCATAGCATTGAACCAGCTATCTTCATTCATGGCGGTTTTAACATCTTTGGTTCGATCTTAGAGAGTACGGAGTTGAAGAAGCACCATAAGGCATCGGTTGCAAGTTGTTTCCGTGTGGATACCGGACGAGAGGGATTTCCAATGATGTTGTCTAATGGATGATCGTGAGTCCATTTTCTGAGGTGTTCATGTGGTAGTTGTTGAGGATGAAGTAGCGAGTCGATGTCTCCTGAGGAAGATGGTTCTGATGAAGATTCAAGAGCAAATATGTTTTCAAATGGAGCATCTTCGTTAGTAGCAAAGGGATTAACTTCATCATTGATGCGAAAAACAGTTCCATGATGTACATTTGAAGAATGATGATTTGTTGATGAGACGGAAGGATCAGCAGAAGGCACTTCTTGACTTAAAGATATTGAGACTGAGGGATTGACTTCATTCACGGAATATGAGTGCCTCTGTGTGGATCAACACCTCATTAGTACTCTGATCATAAAGTTCATCAAACATAGGATCAAACAATTTCTTTAAATCATCTTCGGATGGAGGTACATATATTTCTTGAGAAGAGTTTGGAACAAGGGATGAACCAATTGTACTGATTTGAAGTGCGGGTCCAGAACTGAATTGTTCAGGAGCCATTTGACCGGTCAGCTCATCAAACGTAACGTGAATTGTTTCCATGATGTTTCGGGTTTTTTTGTTGTAGATTCGGTATCCCTTTTTGTTTGGTGCATACCCTACAAATACTCCAATGTCTCCTTTAGCTCTAAGTTTGCCTAAGTCTTGACCCTCATTAGTTGGATAGCACAATGCTCCAAACACACGAAGGGAAGAGAGATTAGGTTTTCTATTGTGGACAAGTTCATATGGTGTCTTTCCATGAACAGGTGAATCGGGAACGATTTTGTGTGTAGCATGCAGTGGCAATAGCTTCACCCCAGAGAAACATTGGAACTTTTGAGTAAATCAGCATTGTTCTAGCGGCTTCTACAAGAGTTCGATTTAGTCTTTCAACTACACCGTTCTGTTGAGGAGTTCGTGGAACACTTCTTTGATGGTGATTCCAATGCTTTCATTGAATTCACTAAGTTGTTTGTTAACAAACTCAGTTCCATTGTCTGTCCGATAATTCTCGACGGTTTTGTTAAGTCGAACTCCGCAAATGTTGATGAGTTTGATGATGATATCAGGAGTTTCATCCTTTGTCCTTAAGAACTTGACCCATGTGAATCTAGAGTAATCATCAACTATAACTAACACATATTTCTTCCCAAAGATATTTCTGACTCTCATTGGTCCAAATAAATCCATATGAATTGTATGAAGAACTTTTGTGACAGAGTTAGTAGGTTTGGGTTTATGGGCATACTTTTTGCTTTTTCCCAATTGACATGTTGAACAAAGATGATCCTTTTCATACTTTAGTCGAGGTAAACCTACAACTAAGTCCTTTCTGGAGAGATCATTGATGGTGCCGGAGTTCAAGTGATTGAGACGTCGATGCCATAACCATGACTTTGTTTTTGAAGCCTTTGACAACAAGCAAATTGGAGAAGACTTCATCATATCTTCTATAGAGATGGTGTAAAGATTTGAACCACGTGTTCCTCTTAAAAGTTCCTTACCATCAAGTTCTCTAACAAAACAAGTATGTTTTCTCAAGGCTACTTCTAGATCGTGAGTCACGAATTGACCGACGAGAGAACAGATTATGAACAAGACCTTCCACATAGTATACTCTAGAGATAACACTATCACCAACAACATAATCACCATAACCCATAATTGCACCGAAATGATCATTACCGAATCTAACTGTCCCGATGAATTTGCTCACGGTTCATGAGCGACCGGTCTCCGGTCATATGCTTGGAACAACTGAGTCCGGTACCACGTAACGATTTGAACGATCTGTAGTTGAACACAGACAAGAATGGATAACCGGATAATTGGGATCCCCATGCAAGAATGGGTTCCACTTGGTTAGTAATAAAGAATTGGAACACCCACATCAAACGAAACATCCATATCAGAAGTAGAAGCAATGGAATCATTGGGAATAGATGCAATGCTGGTGTCCGTATTTGACCTATTCAAAGTATGTTCACTTCTTAAGGGAATAGTTCTACCAAGAGGCATCCATTTTCTAGGGGGCATAATTCCAATAGTTAAACTGACAAAAAAGGATAATAACCTATCTTTATAAAAGTTCTTCCTGTGGGTTTCCACTGTTTTCTAACAATCTTTCGCTTTTGCCTTTTTGCCTTATTTGCACGATTATTAGCTAACAATTTTAATCGGGCATTTGAAAGCATTAGACAAATCATTCACACCACATTCATGATTAGCAACAGAATTCAAGCCGACATCATTACAAGGTTTGCAAATAGTATCAGAATTTGAATTAATTACAATACGCCTAAGGCTAATACTAGAATCAACACGATTCGTTTTATTCAACTCAAGCTTAAAGTTCCTAGATTGGTCTTCTACTCTTATCCAATGCACATTCTTAGCTTGCAAGGTCCTATCATTCCTTGTATTGTCTTGAGACTTTGACGCCTCGCTTTAAAGTCACCGATTATTCTAGAGGGAATGGGAACATTAGTTGGTTGATCTAATTTTTGCATTCCCGAACTTGATGCAAGGATCCAAGTACTAGAAGGCACATTAGTGTATACTTCTTAAGAGTGATTTGAGCTTTGCACACTAAAGTTCACTTTCTTAGTACTAACATATCCGAATCAACTACTTGAAGGCACATTAGTGTTTCCTTTCTTAAGACTGGGCATAGAACGGATTTCTTGCTTGGCACTAGGCATAGAACAAGGCATCACAGCTTTGCCTTTGCACCTAAGGTTAAGGATTTGGGACATGTTGCAATTACACATTCTAGCAACTCTTGAGATCGTTTGGCCTGGAGGCAAGCAAACCTAATTTCACTATCAAGAGGTTTGTTAATGAAATCCTCTTCGACAATCTCACGGAGACATTCTAGACTATCCTTAAGGTGAGCACAAGATTCATGAAAAGCATGTTCATTATTCCTAAGATGAGGAGGAATATATTTAATAGTCACAGTGTATTTGCGTATCTAAGGGTGATTTTGAGACAACATTCTTATTGAAAACAAGTGGCGGTTCCCATTTCCACGACTTCTCGATTCTCAATTTCCTTTTGTAAAAGGCGTTATTTTTAGGTTGTTTTGGTCACATGTGACTTTTATTGAATCATATAACTCTTTAAAATGTCGTTTAACTTTTTCATTTTCTTCTAGAAAACTCTTGTTTTCCTTTTGTAAGGCATCAACTAAGTTTTGAAGATGAAAAGTTTGAGAATTCGAGAATCTAAAGGAGGCATTTGGGAGCCTGTCATATTGTTCGTTTGACCCTTGAGAGATTTGGGCTTTCAACTTTACGATCGTGTTGAGCTTGAATCTGTTCATCACGTTTGTTAATTTGAAAAGCTGCATCAAACTCTGGAGCATCTGAGGATGTCTTGATATTTGAAGTTTTGACATTTTCTTTAAGATGTTGATATTTTAGTTGTAAATTAAAATGCTCAACTTCGGTTAGAAAAATGTTTAACCAAATTGTCGTGATCATCCAGTTCAATTTTCTCGTTTAGTTCGAATTAGTTTTTTCATGCTCAATGACACGATCATGGGAGACTTTCAGTGCAACCGATAATTCATGAAATTTGGAAGCATTAATGGAACAATTTGTAGCGATGAAAAACACATCTGAGTAATACATTCAATCAATTCTCATTTAGTGTAAGCAAGTTCTTCCTCTCAATCTCATTATATTTTAGTGCTCGCTCATAGTCACTAACTTCAACTATCATTGCATCAAATTCCTTTTCCATTCCTTAATATCAGTTTCTATCCCCTTTTAAGACTCTCAAAGTGATCTTTTAGAAGTTTAAAGAAAGGCATGACCTGAGTTAAATAACATTCTTTCATTTGCTCAAAACCTCTTTCTCCTTCCGTAATACCGGTGGGTGTGATCCTTTTCTTGCAAGTTTTCTCAAAATCAACAAATAGTTGAAGTATAACATATTGGCTAATTAAGGTCTTGCTTTTAGTGGCAATTGTTCTAGGAACAAGATGCATTGGTGTATTAGGAGGATACATTAAGCTCTAGGCATTTTCCAAGAGGAGGGTTTGTTTCAACAATATTTTCGACTTTAGCTTATCTAAATCCATTTTCGAGAAAACTTGTTGGAGTCAACAATGCGAGGTTTAAACATGTTCAAGGAAACCAGTTTTCCTTCTTGTAATCATGGGGTGTGATCTTTATTTTCTTCTCTCTACATTTAGGATCATCTAATTTCTTGTTCATCTTTTCCCAGTGACTTCATCGATTTCTTATCTTCCCGGTGCACTCAACGCAACTAGGTTTTGTCTAGGTTTTAGGATTTCATTGCCATCATAAAGAACCTTATGAGCATTTCTAGCCCTTTTAATGACCTGGATTTGGTTCCTTAACAAGGGGAATGCTATGCTTATCGCTTAGGACCCTATGCTAGTGATCATGTGGCGGTCGAATGGTGTTCCCTTGTATGTACAACTTGTTTTCAAGTTTGTTTTCAAAGTTTTCAGATTAGAAAAATCTTTCAAGAGTTTTGATTCCTTTGCATTAAATTCTTGCTTAAGCATTTTCACATTTTCTTGAAGTTCTTGTTTTGCTTAGCGGTTTAGAAAGTTTTTCTTGCAAGGAATTTAACTCTTGTTTTAATACTTCTTCTCGAAAATTACTTTTCTAATAATTTGCAACTTGGTCATCCATTTCTGCGCTCACGAGTGGTCAACTCAAATTTATACGTTGTTCATAAATAGCAACCGCGTTCTTTATAGGCATTTAATTGAGATATTACGAATCATCGAGGGCACGGTGTATTCATCAAAAATATAGTCATTGTTGACTGCTGGAGATGCATCACTTGGTACAACTTCACTTTCACTTTGTTTCACATATTGATCATATGGGACAACATTGATATTACCCATATTTTCACTATTTGATACAAAAGTTTGAGTTGATAGTACTTTGTCATGCATCTTATGCACATCGGCATCATCGTATAGTTTTAGTACCTCTGAGATGAGTGTGTCTTTGGATGGGCCGCCTGTGTTGAAGAGGAGACCTTGGGAGAAACCATTGGAGAAATGCTAGCCATAAAGATTGTGTCTTGATGGGTCCATCATCCACATCGAGAATCGTTATGCATCACTGTCAGTGACTTGAAAGGCATTATGATGATTGTGACCTATCTCTGAATAATTTCGCTCATCATCGCATCATAGGTCTTGGCATTGCCCCGACAGAAACAACAATTCCTCTTCATCCAAAGTAGCACCATTATCGAGCTTGCGGCATCTTATCTCGAAGTAATCGGCATTATGTGGGCGCTTTGGAGATGTACAGTTCCTTGCAATGTGTCCCTCACCACCACAATTATAACATTTGATTAGCTTAGCTTGACCTTGATTACCATTCCTTCCTCGATTACGATTAACAACATAACTTCTACCGGCTCCACCTCTTCACGATCATCTTGTCTTTCTGAGCTGGTTTGCACCGATCCTCCCATCTTTACAGTAGCTTGATTGTGTGGGTTAGATCTTTTTACGAGGTTGTTATTGGTTTGTGGGAGAGAATTCATGTTTTGATGATGGAAGAGCTAGTTGATTAATGAAATTCCCACGTGTGTATCGGCATCGGCTTGTTTGAACATGGGATCGGGGAATTAGTTTGTGATTACCATTTACCATGGGTATGACTTGTGAGGCTTTGGTTGTGATTCCGATGTTTGAATAGAAGGCGTTGAGTCATTAGGCGAGCTTGTCTCTCCTGTTGGTTTTGAGCGATTAAGAACCAATTTTCAAACATAGCATGTCTCATTACGGAGGAGGAAGGCATAGAGTTGCTCATAGTTTGTATTCTTCAATCCTTTAGTGAGCTTCACAGGGGTGACAAACTTGTGCCATTCGGGATTCATGTTGTTCACAAATTTTGAGTTCAATTGAATGTTAGGCATAGTCATTCTGATGTTCCTCATGTCATTCACCAACTTATGAAATCTCACATAGTACTCATAGACACTCATCATCGGTTTCATCTTGAAGTGTTCAAATTAGTCATAGAGTTGTGATTCTCTGTTTCCATAGTTAATGAGCACGAGAAGCATCTTGACATTATCCCATCTTGCTGCTTGCTTGTTTGTGATTGATCGGCTTGTAGATGTCTTTAGGAAGACCTTGAAGAACAATGTTAGAAGCCACGATATGGCATCGAATCTCTTTTCTCCTTATCATCAAGCTCATCATACATCTTTGATTCGTCCATTCCGTAAATCGAGTTCCATCTTCAGTGATATCAAGTACATCTCTAGTCGTCTCAACTCGACACGGTCCTTCATCAATGGATTTGAGAATGTTGACACCATTTTCCTTTCCAAGCGATACAATCGATTCGTTGAGCCCAAGAATCGTAGTGATTCTGTCAAGCATGGGTGGACGAGTATCCCGAACCACTGCTTGAACATCCTGCAGTGGAGATGATAGTAGGAGCGTTGGTAGACATGTTAACGATTATATAGGGATTTTATAACTCTATGATTAAACGGAAATAGATTCTTTCCGCGATTTTACTAAATCGAGAAAACCGTAAACAATCACCAAGTGCTAGAAGATAATGCACCAAGTCGCTAACACCTAATTAAGCTACACCCAATTAAGCTAAAGTCCCAAGTAAGCTAGACAAATGCAAGTCGCTAAGTAGTAACTTCGCTAACCAAAGTAAGCAAAATTTTGGCGACAATTAAGCTACTCAAGTAAGCTAAAACTTCAAATTAAGCTAAAAACAACTTCTTCTGACCAAGTTAAGCTACCACCAAGTAGCTACCGTAGTGGAGAGTCCACTACTTGTCTTTGATGTCGCTAGGTCTAAATTAGCTAGCTCCAAGCTCTTCGCTACAAAATTGTGAAGCAAGTGTCTTTCTGAAGAAAGAGATCCGTTTATCAAGTCGCTAGCAAGAAAAACCACATAAACATCACTTTTCAATCCAAAACAACCCAACCAAGATGATTCAAGCTTACCAAATGAAAACCTAAACACTTGTGATGATTCTAAACATAAAAGTACTAACAAAATCAAGCTTTAACACAAGAAATCAACCAAATGATGCACAAACCACTAAACTTTTTCAACTCAAAACCACCTAAAAAACCACTAGAAATCCAAAGATGTGCAAGATATGATCTAACCATGGCTCTTGATACCAATTGTTGGATATTGGATTTCACATACACATCAAACCATAACACAAAGTGGTATAGCGATGAGTTCTAGAGAGAGATAGTTAGAGGTTTAGGGAACTTAGTGAGAGAAAGAAAAACTATTATTATGAGCTCCACTCTCACCTTGGGAGGTAGAGTATTTATAGTCTTACATAAATGCCATACAGCGAGTACGTGGATCGGGCATCTGATGTTGGTAAAGACCGTCAGGTCCTCCGCGATTGTTACATAACAAAATACAACATAACTAAATATAACTATGACTACGAGCATTCTAACGATTACATATTCTTGAGGTGACCGACTCTTTAATACCGGGAATTTCTAATTCCTAACAGATATGCATGACCAGTACGACGAAGAAGCTAAGGATCAAAATGGGAAGGATGGATTGATGAAAACGAAGATGATGACGATGACCACAGTAGATGAAGCACAAAGGACATAGTCATATCATACTTACATTGTGAACATTGCCAATCCACTAGGGAAATTTCAATAGAAGTTAGGGAAGAAATGCGTTTCATACTCAACCTCATCCTTGATCGCATCAATACCCTTACTCATCAATACCTCCATCCATAACCTTATGCAAGCATGGACGGAATCACTACTACTATTTTCTACTTTTAGTATTATTTTTCTTTTGAAGTCATTTTCAAGAATAAGTCTTGTTCTTATTTTTACATGCTTGTAAGTGGCATACATACCACTACAATTTGTTGTTTTATTACAAGGCCTTGTTTGCATACCTTGGCTCCCAATCTTGATTCTCAACAACCACAAGATTATATAAGCATGTTACTAACCTTTCTTTTTATAGGATTTTTATTTTTCACTTGGCCCCAAACAAGGGAAAGCTAGTCAAGGGGAGTTAAGTTTGTTTATTTATTCCAAAGGGTTAACTTTTGTTTTCGACAAAAAGGGGGAGAAGAAGTAAAACTTAGGGGCTTTCAAAACTTGCATCTATTCTTAAGTTTTACTCATCATAACATTATGTTTTGTCATCAACAAAAGGGGAGAGATTGTTAATACAAATAAATCGTAAAAACGTTTATTAATATTTTATTTTCTTTGTGTTTTGTTGATAACAAATGTAATGTTATCTTAAGTAATAGTTTATTAGGATGGGTAAAAACCATAACCCATGGATCATAACCCATACCCAAGTTGGCTAGATACAATGTATACTTAGATACATTGAATCTAAAGAAAACCCATGGACCAACCCATAACCCATGACCCATAACCAAAAAACCCATGGGCAAAGAGGCGCGTACCACGGATCCCTAGGATTACACTAGACGGATCCCAAGTGGAAGGGATTCGTGGGATCCGTGGAAACAGAGGAGAAATTTGCCTATAAATAGAGAGCCATTTCTTCATTCTAACTCACCCCTCTTCTTACTAAATCTCTCATACACTCTCATTCTCTTCTAACATATAGATCACTTGATCTAGAGAGTTGTTCTTCTTTCTATTTGTGATCCTCATATAGGTCCTTCTCTAAAGCAGATCACGAGCATTCTGAAGTCATCCAAGCAAGGGGTCCTTGATTGATTTGTCACTCCGTAAGATTTTTGTAGCAAAGATCTTGTATTTGATATTTCACATATTTGTTGTGTAATAGTTGTGTTGGTTTGGTCCACCGTGCTTACTGGACTCGGTATCTAGCTTTGTACCGGAAAAAGGTGTAAACAGCGTTGTGAAGGCTTCTCCGCCAAGTTGAAGGAGTTTGTTGACATAGTGCTTGAACTCTCCATAGGTGACTCGGGAGTGGAGTAGGGTAAGGAAGGTGACCTTGTAGACGAACCACTATAAATCGGTTGTGTCTTTTCTATCCCTTAACTTTATTTATTTGCTTGCATTATCATTAGATCTATACGTTCTCAACATCCATACGATTTCACATAATATCGAATCTAAAGTTTTTGAAATCAACTTAAAATCAGCAAAACTATTCAACCCCCCTTCTAGTTTTCCACATGAGTGTCTAAGATGCTAGCGCCCGGGTACTCGTTGTTATGAATCTTGCATGTAGCGGTGCTTAATGACTTAGCTTAGGGGACTAAAATCAACTGGACTTTCAAGGGTAATAGCTTGATCTCCGGTGGAAACCTTTGCTGATAGGTTAGGACGAACTGACCAAATGTTGTTCTAGCCACCTAAAACCCCAATTGAATCAATTGGAAGTAATTAGACGTGAACATAGCATGATAGGATGAGTAGCTAGGTTAGCACACTTCTCCTCTGTTGATCACAACCTTTGCCTTTATTTGCTTTCTTTTGTTTTCTTGTCCTTATAGTTAATTAATCATTTCAATCCTAAAAACAATTAAAACCAGTGACACTTAGACTTAATTAGAATCCACTCGCATAGCTCTTGGGACAACCTCGGTTTTACCGATTACTACACTACACACGATCGGGTACACTGCCCGTTAGTGCATAAAGTAGATCATAGGTATAACGAGACACTTATAAATATTAAAACTTGGTCAGTATAACCTGCATCAGGTGGGTTTATTGGTTCGCTCGAAAATAAATTCTAGCGTATCAGGGAAGAAATGGCTAGTGACATAGCCATAATCACATTTGGTCCCTAGGTTGAGGGTTGGGTTAGATTTAACTAAGGCATGTTATAATTGTGAATGGTATATTATACCCTCGATGTACAAACAGAAAAGTAACGTTGACTTTGGCAATCCTGGTCACGGGACTTGTTTAGAATATAAAACGCATACTTTGGACTCCCGGCGATGAAAATGCCAAGTTTTGGTTCAACGTGATGTTTTAGGACAAGATTAGGGACCAACCGTGTATTTTAGTATTTTTTTTTAATATACTTTACCGGGGTAATCCCTTTACCCAAAAAAAAAGTAACTCGTAAGGAGCGGGAAGCAAGGGAAGAAGAAGAGCGTAAGGAAAGATAGTTTAACAAAGCATATCAAAAGTGGGAAGATGATTTTTGGGAGTACTCTGCTTACGATGATGGTTATTACACAGATTAATATATGGCTGAAGAAATTATGTCTTTTATTTTTTGTATCGCAGTTTTATTTTCATTTTAATGTAGTACTCTGCTTTGCTTATGAATAAAAGTTCGTCTTGTACATAAAATAAAATAAATCCCACATAATATTAACTAAAATTAATTAAATTAAAATAATACACATTACATAGAAATAAAAAAAAAAAGGAAAAAAACATTGGAAAAAAGACATTAAAATTAAGAATGTGGAGATGAGGGTAGATAAGCAAATTTAATGTGGGTGTACCTGCTAAAATTAAATAGGTAACAAATGCACACTTTTTGTTAAAAAAAATTGCACGCTTCCTTATTATTATTGTTTTTAGTAAAATTAGTTTGGGCCCACCTGGAGTGCAAAATTGGATGGAGCAAGAAAATTGCACGCCGGGATTTATTTAACAAAATGAGTTGGGGCCCACTTGGAACGCAATATTAAATGGAGATGAAATGCATTTTGCACTCTTAGTAGATTTTTGTAATCGGAAAATAAAGTGTCGTTTTTGGTAAATTGGTCTTAGGGAGTAGCTATTAGTAATTGATTTTTTTTACATCATTTGTTTAAGTAAATTTCACCGTTTTAAACTTATGTCAGATTTCATACGACATTTAAAAATAAGAATTATTTCTTTTTTAGTCCACGATCTTGAAAATATTACGACGCAAGTCCAATTTTCTAACGCTCGTTAGTTTTGGTCGTTGTCTAGGTCCTCACGTGCCCAACACATAAGGGCAATTTGGTCCAAATATTTGTTTTTTGGGTTGTTGTTCTTTCTTTTTTACTGTACATGCTATTGTAGCAATTGTACTTTTCGTACTTTATATTATTTTTTCCGTCAAAAGTCTTTGTAGTTGTAAATTAGATCGTATACACAAACTTATTTTCAGATTTTATTCATCTCATACTCACACACATTCACTCCCTCTTTTTCACTTCAAGAAGATCTACATATGTGTGTATCAATTATTTTTATGATTTGCTTTGTATTTCATACGACAGATCTGAAAACGGGTAATATGTTATTGTGTTTGTGTTTGTTTGTCTTTTTGTTTGGCTTTGTGACAACTGGAAATGTTGAAGTTGAATATACTTTGAACTTGATTTATAGTTAATTTCTAGTTGCACAAATTCAATAAAAAAGAACATAAAATACACAGTCGAATGCAGTTGGTTTTATCAATATCAATCATTCTTACTGGAACAATTAACAATCAAACTTTGGGGATGACTCAGGATCATATAACAAATGTAAGTTATCATAGTCTATTGAATTCAATTACTCATCATCTGTCGTGTATTCTGTTTCATCATATTCAATATATTATATTTTCTCTTTGCCGCAATCTTCTTCCAATTTTTTGTAGTTGTAGGCTTACTTCTTGATATTTCATTCATACATTTTTCTTGATAAGCTTCCCATTGTTTCATTTTTTTCATAAGATTTTTGTTCAAAATACCAATGAACAAAATTTGTTGCATCCTTATTTGCTTGGATTTGTTTGCTTCATGTAACTAACATGTATTCATGAATTAAAACATGCATAATATAAACTTATACTGAATTGATAGAAAATATGCTAAACATACTTGGATTCTTTTACTTCCTACTCTTGCAATCCAACATCACATTTTGTTCTTTTCTTTGATGAACACACGTTAACATTTTCAGAAGTTCTTGGACATTTTTGATATATTATAGATGTAATTTGATGTGAATGATGTTGTTGTTTAGAAAGTTGGTAATTTATAGTCATTTTGAACACGAAAAGTCATCATATTAAGGTTGAAAATTGAATCATTTATTTTTTTTTGAAAATGCAACGTAGTTTAAACCGACATAGTCCATATAATATTCAAATGTTATAAGAGACTTCTGATATTCCCCCACTGCATTTATCACTTACCATCTTCATCTATTTTGGGGAGTTAGAAAAATTAGACAAGATTGGAATGGGCATAGGAACATGTATCGATGTATCATATCGGCTAATGCTCTCAGGTTGATGCGATGTATTCCACCACTTGAATGAAGACTTGATTATTGGTATATCGATCGGTCTAGCACGGATTAAAATAAGATCCGGTTCGATAGGAATCTTTTGAAAACACAGTCGCCTTTGGTCTACGCGGATCAGGAGCCTAGCTAACGCGTGAAACCCTCCGCCTGGGGAGTACGGTCGCAAGACCAAAACTCAAAAGAGTTGACGAAGGCTGCACAAGCGGTGAAGCATGTGATTTAATTCGATACAAAGCGCAAAACCTTACCATCTTAAAAAAACATGTTATACATCTTTTGACCAAAAGTCTCATTATCATCTCTCTGTACACGCACACCCCCATCTTAGAGCACCCGGTTTCGGGCTTGTCATGGCTCGCCGTGACACCGGGGAGCTTCGTTGTGCCTCGCCGTTGAACGCTTCGCCATCTGCACAACGAAGGAGATGGCCTGACAAACCAAACGTTTATATTCCATTTTCAAAAAAATACCACCGTTTAAAAACGAATACTTTTTTCTTTTTCTTTTTTTTAATAAACTTAACACCCTTATAAATACCAAACCATAAACCACCATTTTTCTCACTACAATTCAACCAACTTATAAACTCTCTATATCTCTACTTCAAAAAAAAAACAATGTCTCAAGACCCGAATGAAGGAGGGTATTTCACGAATCTCCTCAATTCAAACCCACCACAATACGGGGGTTCGTCAAACCCGTCTACCCCTCCTTGCAAAATTCTAAACCGTCTCCCCAAGAAATTTATCTTAACCAACAATATGCGTTTCAACAAGGATTCGCAAATTTCCCCGGACGATTTCCGGCACCACAGTTTTTTAACCCGTCACAACCTCTAACGTTTCATCAATCTCCAACGTTTCCCCAAATTGAATCACAACCGTCCGGTTCACAATTCAAAGTACCAAACCCACGTGAACCGTCCAAAAGTAGAGGGAAAAACACGAAGGCAAAAAAATCAAAACAAGCTGTGGATCGATTTGGACGTAGACGATGACGATGATGTGGAAGTAGTAGGCCAAACAGGAAAGAGGAAATGGATAGAAATTTCGCAAGACAGAGATATGAGAAATGACCGTTCCGAAGATTTCTTTTGGAACGACATTATGGAGTTGTTCAACGGTCAGACTGCCGATGACCCTCGTACCAAAACTATGATCACGGGTAAATGGTCGAGGATTAACGTTGATTGTCAAAAATCCAACGCTATTTATAAACATTTACAATGTAGAAGTGGTGAAAATGAGCACGATCATCTCGATAATTTGAAACTGAACTTTGAACAACGCTTTGGTGGGAAGGAGTTCAAGTATGTTCACGCTTGGGAGATCTTGAAAAATTACCCGAAGTAGGATGCCAAGGATCCGATAGACATTACATGTCTCGATGATATATTCGGCCCGGAAAAATGACCTCGTCCCGAAAGAGATGGCGGCAGAAAGAGTCGAGCTGCAAAGAAACAAAAGTCGACTTCAACGTCGGCGCTGAATTCCGTGGAGTCAATCAAGTACTTTTTCGGGACAATTATCCGAAAAGTATTCGCAAAAAGCCGACGTTCAAATGGCTTGTTACGAGGCGAGGCGGGAGAAGGAAGTTGCTGCGTTAGAGATGAAGGAGATGAAGTTTCTCATGATAGATCTCAATTTGGCTAGTGACCCGGCAAAAGCAGAGATCATCCGAAAGAGACAAGAAAAATTAATGAAGAAATATGCCAATGCCGATGACTAGTAAAATTTTTAAGTTTCTTATTATTAGCATGTGTTGTATTTTTTTTCTCGTATCGTTTTTTTTTCGTATCGTATTTTTTTTCGTACCGTTATTTTAAGTTGCGTGTAATATTATTATGTTGTTAATGTATTTTAATTTTTAATGAAATAAATTTAGTTTATTTGGAAATTTGAAGAAAAAAAAAAGTTGTAAGTGGTGGGCCCAAATGAGTAAGTTGAGGTTTGTTGTGAGTGAGTGGGGGTTAGTTGTGGAGGTTTGTTATAATGATTTGCAACCGTGGGCTCCAAATAAAAAGTTTTCGTTAGTTATGGCAGGATAAGGATCCTCTCATGTTCATTTGAACATGGGAGGTAATGTTGTGTTTGTTGAGATTGTACATTGTCATTAAAATAAAATAGATATTTTACAATAATGATAATGTACAATCAGATAAAGCATAACATTACTCTCTCATTTTCAAATGAACATGAGAGGATCCTTATCCGTTATGTCACCTTGTGCTCTCAGTTTTTCAAGAAAAATAATACTCCTAGTGTACTTGCTCTAGCCATCCGTCCCATCCATCCATCCTTTCCTTGTAGCCTTGTAGGCATCATGACATACTATAGGTTCACAAATAGATCATTTATTTTGCTAAATGTCTAGTTCAAACTGAATGCTAAGGCTGGTTCCAAAAGAGAGAAAGCTTGTTGTGGAGCCACTCGTTCGGCCAAAAACACAACCAAATCAATCCCCCCACGATCGACTGACGTTCACACTTTCAAACAAATAAAATTTATCTGTCGCATATCAAAACAAAAAAAAAGAATCCTACCGTTATAAATTTAATTTTTGAACGTTTGTAGCTTAAAAAAATAAATAAATAAATAAATTACCCTATATACATACTAAATTCACAAATCTCATTTCACACATTCTCTATATTCTTTCCACACTATGAATTTTGATTCTTACGAGCTATTCATTGCCGATTCGTCATCGGATGATGAAAATGAAGTTAGTACCGAGTTTATGATGTTTGCGGAAGAGTGTTGGGAGGCTTTTCAAGCGTCACAAACTAAACTCTCACGAAACACTGTTAGTAGGGATCGTTTGGGTGCTCATAACCGTCTAGTGGATGCTTGCTTCAGCGAGACCCCCAGATACAGCGATATAGCATTCCATGATCGTTTTCGAATGAGCCGACGACTATTCACACGAATTGTCCGAGATATAACCGATCATTCACCTTATTTCCAACAAACTCCTAGTTGTGCAGGCGTACTTGGTATTTCTCCATTGATGAAGTGTACTTCGTCAATTGGCATATGGAGTCAATGCTGATGCTCTAAACGAATACGTGCAAATGGGTGCGTCAACAATTCGTGAGTCTCTCAAAAAAATTTGTGAGCCATAATGGAGTTATATGGTGCAGAGTATTTGCGAAAGCCGACGGTTACTAACATTGACAAACTCTATGCTCATCACTACGAAAGTCATGGGTTTCCTGGGATGATAGGAAGCATCGATTGCACATATTGGCCGTGGGAGAATTGCCCAGATGCTTTAAAAGCTCAATTTTGTAGGGGTGATCACGGGCAAAATCATTTCATTTTATTGGAAGCGATCGCGTCCTAAGATTTATGGATTTGGCATGCGTTCTTTGGTGTCGCTGGGATGAATAACGACGTAAATGTTTTACGTGCATCGCCTCTTTTCAATGATCTCAAAACGGGGAGAGCACCGGATGTGGAATTCGTTGCTAACGGCGTGCCTTATAAACGCGGATATTATCTTGCTGATGTGATATATCTGGAATACTCGGTTATCATGAAGTCCATTAAAAATCCAGGGACGAATGATCACAAACGAATATTGTATAAGACGATGCACGAAAGAAGAAAAGATGTGGAACGTGCTTTTGGTGTACTAAAGAAGAAGTCGCTAATGATTAAACATCCGGCTAAAGGGTTTGACAAATAGCGTCTATCACATATAATGTACACATGCATCATATTACATAAAATGATAATTCAGGGGACGAAGAAGCGGGCGATATCTCCCGTATTCTTTCCAATAGAGGCAAGACCGTTCTTATGATCCATAAGAACGCATGTGGAATCGTTGGAAATTACCAGGGAGATATGCAACATAACAACTCATCTTAGCCTCAAAGCCGATTTGGTGGAAGACATTTGGCATCGTCATAATCAAATCTAGTTTAGTCGTTGTATTGTCGTAATGTTTTAATTTTATTTGAATTATTATGTAACGTTTTAATTATTAATGAAATTTAATTTTATGTTAAAAATGTTTTTTTTTTTTTTTTTAAAGGAAGATCTTGGTCGCCCTTGTTGGGGCATCCAATCGCCTGAAGGTCGCTGGAGAAAGAAAGCTGACGTGGCAGTGAAAAGTAAAGGGATTGAATCCCCTTACTCAAACCAGCCTAATATTTCTTATCACACAATCTTAGTTAGTCGTTTTTATTCTCAATTGTATTTATACACTGTAACCTTATACGAAATTTATCTACATAACAATAACAATTACTAGTAATATAGATTACATAAATAAAAATTCGTATAGATTACGAAACCAACAATTATATATAACTTATCTATATAAGTTTTATAAGTTTTATCATGTTTTCGTCTTAGAACTTTAAGATTTTCGCACGCTACTTTTTCTTGGTATATCATGTTTTGTTTATCATAATACCATCTTCTCGAGACATTTGGTAAAGTCGTCTTGTATATATTTTTTTTCTAAATACTTCTGCACATAGATAACCCTCGTTACACCTTAAAAGCGCACACCGGCCAAAACGCAAATAAAAATAATAGCCGGGTGAATACGGTTAACAAAATTTTTATAGACATAAACATGTTAAGAACCAAAATGCACAACTCCATTACAGATCATAATATCATATCATACGAAATGCCAAATTCAGCACCCAAAAGAGCCATCGTCAAGACACCAAAGTGTCGTTGAAATTGAAACACATGATAGACGATTTAAAGGCCATTTATAGGGCTACCACAACATATAAATACACGCATCATAACTAAACGGCGAGCTAAACATCACCATAAACTATGCAGGCCGTCTAAGGGTCGGTTTGTATATTTTTCTCTCGCGAAAAAAGATTAAATTTCCTCCGAGTGTTTGAATCTCCTCCCCTTTCTTCTTTGGAATAATTATTTTCCATATCCCACTCATATGACCCGTTGTCACATCTAAGATGCTGTAGAAACTTTCTTCTAAAAACATCTCATAGGCATAACCTCCATAAGGGCTGCCAATACCCAGGGCCCCGAGTCCTATGATAATGTAGGCCGCTTGTCAATTGCAAAGAAAATGTGTGTGCAAGTGACATATTTGTTGTAGTGACAATTCTAACATATACACGCACCATTTACAACACAATTGATAAAAGAAGAGCCATGTTTGTCATCACACTTAAGGATGCACTCGCCCTCATAGTCATGTTGAACATACTGGTAACCTTTGGTGCTAAAAAAACGAGAACATGAGGCGACCGATGTGACCCTCAACACGTTTAGCAAACAAGGAGGCCATCTAGGAACAAACAAACAAAGGTTAGCTAGTTAATTAATTTTGTTATACTGATATTTCTTTCAACTTAGTAACTTGCTTACTTCTATAGTTCTATTCAGGGACCGAACCAGGGGTTCCCGCGGGTGCCCATGACGCCTATGGATTTTTACGATGCAATGTTAATTTAAAAAAAAAACATCAATTTTTTCTTAAACGCATCTTAAATGCACTCGGTCCATCAAAATATGTTTCTATATTACGGTTCAAAAAATTTTGTGCACCCGATAATATTTGGTTCTCATTCCGTACCTGGTTCTATTCATCTTCCAGCTATTTAACTTGTCCCAAAGTGGGTGCGTCTTGTATTGATAACATGACCACAACCAGAGGCGGAGCCAATAGGGTGGCTAGCGGGTGCTCAGCCACCCCCAACCAGCTCAACTACCCTAGGTTGTGGCTTGGTTTCCGGTCCACGTTTCTGTAAACTCTTCAATATAGTGGGACAAACATGGTCATTACGCTCGTCCATGATAAAGGCATGTTGCAGTCACAGATATTAGTCACCCTATTTGCTAGAGGTTTTTTCTAGAAGTTATGTACCTGATATAGATCACATCGATATAAATAAATTAATTTATAGCCTTACATGTATCAAAATATTTTTATTATATTGGTATAAACTTGTTACATAACACAAACTTAAACAAGTTATAATAATTTTGATGTTATGTATTATCGATACATGTTTTGTAAATCGCACCCAAACCACTCAAACGACCCGACCTGTTATTTAATCTTATCGACTACTTAAAGGAACCACTTTGGTTTAGCTTTCTTCATTTTCCCATTTTGTCGAGTAAATATTACAATTGATCTATGCATTATATGTTACTATACAAATTATTTACGGCCCCCCTCAACGTGGATTCCTGGCTCCGCCCCTGACCACAACCACAAAGTAGAAAACAGTTTCTATTGTTAACAACCATAATTTATTTTTATTGTTAAATATACAAACAATCGCAAAAGAAGAACCTTTAAAAGAGTGAAAAACATATGAAATCCAAACCAAACACTTTTTGTTTTCCACAATATAATTGGTACAAAACAAATAAACACAAATCATGCATTTTTTTTTTTTTTTTTTTAATTATTATTATTATTGTTATTATTATTACTTCCTCCGTCTCATATTAAGTGTCCACTTTCAAAATGCACAAAGTTTTAGGAAATCTCACTAACTACACTCTCCACCAATCAAATATCAATTTCACCCACTAAAGTCTCATCTCATTGGTTGAAATATAATATGGACACTTAATTTGGGACATCAAAAGATTCCATTGTGGACACTGGACACTTAATGTGAGACGGAGGGAGTATTATTTTTCCTCCAATTTGTCCACAAAACTGAAAAGTTTCTATTTCCTAACATATGAAATAAAACTATCAACTACACATTTTATATTTCTTATTTTTCTTTTTTAATAATTTTCAAATCTCTTTTAAGATAAAAATTTCCTCCATATACTTACAAAACTTGTGATAGAAAACTAAGAAAAATTTCCTCCGACTAAATGCACCCTTAAGTTTAAAGGGTCTAAAATTTAAATAGTTTGGCCGTTTGGGTGTAAAAAGTCCATTTCTGAACTTCACTAACTCAATATAAACCTATAAACATTAATCTCCAACAAACAAAAACACAAACATATATTATCATACATTTGAACTTTAACTTTCACTGTATTTCTAGCCTTAAAGTAACCAAAATAGTTTTGCCATCAATATTACAATGACATGCATAATTACTTAACAGAAACAAAAACTTGCTAAAATGTAAGGATGACATTTACCTGAGATTTAATTTGGAATTTAAGCTCAAGAAATTTCTAATAAGGCTTTTTTAACTTTTGGTTAGTGAAAAAATTTGGTGGCTATTTAAGTTGTAAGAAATATCAAACATTTATTTATAAACATTTGAGCCCCTTATCTTTCATATTGTGCAAATTGCCCCTTAGTGTTTTGTTAATGCCTTCATTAGTGTAAGAAACATGTGTTATCTTATTTATCAAACAAGTCTCATTTTATCAAATGACATATTGTTTCAATCCTGAAAATTCAATAAGGCCAACTCAACAAAAATCAACATAAACTATGGACAATATTGAGCATTCTTTTAGAATTTGAGCTCATTCAGATTATCATCACAAAAGTTGGCCAAGCTATCAAATGAAAATCCGAGTTTCGCCTAAGATAACCAAATTCAATGTCTGCAGCAAGCATATACTCTATGCCTTTGACTTGAAACAAAGAACGGGTTGTATGTTTTGACGAAAGTAATGTAGATATATTATAAACAACCTCTCCAACAGAACTTGAAAAAGGCCAAAAGGATACGAGCATAACTAAACGGCCAGCTAAACAACGTCATTAGAAGTACGTGCTCAAGTGCCAACTAAACAACATCAAAATCCCAAAAGGCCTCAACAAACATCAATATAAACTATGATATTGAAATTTGGAGAATCCGTTAAATTAGCCTAAAGTTGAAGACAGCGTGTCCAGATTTTGCCTAAATAATAAGTTGCAACAGAGACATGAACCTATGTGGGGCGCCAGAGGGACTTTTTTCTCTTGAACAATCAACAAATTTCCTCCAATTGTATGAATCCTTTCCCCTTTCTTCTTGGGAATAGTTATCTTCCATGACTCGCTCGTTTTATCCTTCTTGACATCCTGGATACTGAAGAGCCTTTCTGGTAGAAGAATCTCAGCTGCATAGCCTCCGAAAGGGTAGTCAGCATCCCAGCTCCCGGTATCACGGCCATCCCAGCCCTGTGCATCCTGGGCCCCTACTCCCATGATGATACGAATAGCTTGTGGATTTTGCAGTTTGTAGGACACATGTAAACAATTACAAAGAGCATATTGTGTTCCTGTATAGAGTGAAAGAATTTTAAAAAAACGTTTAATGTTATTGTCATATATATATAGATAAAGTTAGAAAGATACCACCCGCTGTTTCAGAAAATTGGACGAGTTCTTTAGCATCCTGCATCACATGATAGTAATACTCAGAAGGTTCCCTTTTGACTCCTCTCATCAAATGTAAAAGAGAGGACATATTCGTCTCTCGAGCAGATTCCTTCACATCGTGGATTCCAAACATAAACTCCACCTGTGGAACAGGTATATCAACTTTGTCAACATCGTCTTTGTGCAATCCTGCCATAAAATCTGGAGCAGGCATGTCACGCAGTAGGTAGAGGGCTTTGTCATCCTCCGCCACACTCCACCTAGTCATCACATGGATTCCATATTTATATCCAATCATACCATCCGTCATGGTTAGAAGACGGGCCAGATTCCCAGTTGGTGAGAGACGAGGATCAAAAACACCTGAAATCATAAAGAAGGGTTACCTATTTCATTATGATTATTTAAAGACTGTATCGAAGCTCTAGTACAGCAAATATCTTATTTGATATTTCCACATACTTTTTTTCTTATAAGTGCGCACAAACATAAACTTTGCTTACACTTTAAAGTCTATAGATCAATTTGTTACGCCTAATTTCCACACACGCTAGAGAAAGCATGACGGAAATTGAGTGTAGACAAATTTGATACAAGTTTGTGCAAATGACATATTTGTCGTAGAGCTAAATCTTTTTTGGAATTTAATTTACTTACTATTGACAACATAATGGACACAAGATCCGTATTTATGATCACACTTTAGGATGCAGTCACCCTTAGAGTTACGCTGATCATACTCGAAACCCTTGGTGTTAAAGAAGCGAGAAGATGAGGCTATCGCTCTGACCCTCATGAGACTGGATGCAACGCGTTTGACAAGTGATGAAACCATCTCTGATCAAAGAAGAAAATAAACAAGGAACAACAAGCTTATTAGGAGCTCACCAACCTTATATGTTAACTTTAAGATTATTTTTCACCGCTGTGGGATTGAGCTTGTACACCCTACATAAAAGTGGCCCATATGCAGCACAACCTTTTACAATTCAGACCCTTTGAACACTAGTTTTCAGTCTTGGGCCCGTGAATCTCCAACTATTCGAGCTCTATTTAACACTGTTTGCAATTTGTGAAATCAAAACATCAATTCATTCTAAAGTTTTCAAGATTTCCAAATGCCTGTTTAAAACTTGCTATTTTCGTTCACGATTTACGATTCAAGATTCACTAATGTTTTCATTGAGGAAATCGGCTTAGGCGGCCGATTAATCTAGCTTTTCACTAACACCCCTTTGAGTTGTGTTTTTCACAAAAGAAAGGGTGTTTGTGTTTCTCACAATCACAAAAAAAAACCCCAAACAATAAAAAAGAAAATCTTACAACCCGTTCGAGATCCGAGAACCACTCAGGGTGACCTAGTGACAAAAGCCTCGTAACTATCATCACTACAATTTGAGGGGCCTCAAGTTCAGTTCGTGCTAGGTCTTAGAAAACAATCCTAAAGAAGTCACATCAACCTTGTGGAAAGGGAGGCCTTTACCCGGTTTTTGAGTCTATGTGGCGGTGGGTTCAAACCTCGTGGGTTAGTCCGCCAAAAGATCAGAAACCATAGCTAGCTACCAAAACAAACTAAAAATTCAAGATCCGAGATTCTGTCATGATTCTAGACTCGTGCGTCGAAAATCGGTAAGTAAGGTTCAAAAGGTCCAAAATGTAAAGGGTTGTGAATCCTATAACCGCTATATAAGCCGAAACAAACACGCCCTATATATAAAGATTGTTAGCATTTTTGACTTTTTGTTTCTTAGAAATTTATAATCCTTATTACACTTGTTAAGGAAAATTATACAAGTGGACCTTATGCATCACAAGTTGTAATGGGTTTGGTTGTGTGATGAATGGTAACGTGGCGCTGACATGGAGGTGATGGGTTTGGTGACCATAACACTAAGCCTAATGTCCACTTGTGTAACTTTCACTAACAACTAGGAGTAGTAAGTAACTAGTAAGAAATATAAAATTTTAGTTTTGAACGAAAACTATCTCCCGATATATATACCACAACTATAACATGGTATAGTTAGGACAAAAGTAACAAAAACTAGACTTTATACAAGATTTAACTGAAAGAAACTAAAATATTGGTACCAAAAGGATGCAGAGTAACAGATGACATACAAATTTACTAAACATAAACAAAAAATAATACAATGTAAAGATGTTTTTTTACCTAGAATTTGGTCGGAAGATAATCCTAGGGCTTTGTGATTATGTTTGAGAAATATTTTAGTACTTTGTAACAAACCCCAAACGTTTACGTTCTTATAAATATTTAACCCCCTCATCTTTTATGTTGTTTGGAAATTGTCCTTCAGTGTTTTTTTAATTACCATAATGGTTTGTCTATTATTTTAGGGGGTGTAGTCGAGCCGAGTCAAATTGTGCCAAGCTGACAAGCTCGAAACGCGGCTTGGTCTAAAACTTGAGCTCAGTTAAGTAAACGACACTCTTAGGGTCGGCTTGACTCGACTCGATAATTTGCACTAGAATATTACAAAAGGATAATCATTTGTAAATGTATACAACTAACTACTTTATTCTTTTGTGTGTGGTAAACCTTTTTTTCCCTACTGTGTGTGCTCAACTTTTAAAACCACATTTTGTATGTATAGTACAGCCTACAAATGTATATTAAAAACGTATCGGCGTATTTGAGATGTATTGTGAATTCATCGATACATACAAAATGTGGTTTTTAATGTTGAGTACACACAATGGGAAAACAAAATGTTGAGAACACACAAAAGAACAAAGTAGTTAGTTGGATACATTTACAAATGATTATCCCTATGGAACACACAAAAGAACTGCATATTTAGTATGAAAAGTATGTAAACATATTATTATGTGAATTGGCATAACAAAGTCTTAACCATGGCGTAAAACCAAAATGCACAATTTCATTACAGATCATATTATTATGTGAAACAAGCAGACGAAAAGCCATCAAATCCAAAACGCGCTTGATTATCAGAATGACCATGGCACCCTCGGCCAAAGCTACCTACTGTGGATCTATACTAACAAAAGCTACCCATTTTGACCCACCCATTTGGCACCTCAACTTTTGAAGATATAGCGTGCTGGCCCGTGGCCCTGGCACAAATGTTTTATAGATAAGATGGCATCATGTCCCGCTTAGCTATTCTTTCATTAGGATTAAGTGTTGTTACAGACTTCAGGACCCATTTAAGGACACAAGTCGCAACTTTACTCAGGTGGGTTCATTTTGTTATAGGGGTTGCAGGTTCAATCAAAGTACTTATAAAAGTGTCTCCGGTTATGTTTTATGTCTATAAGACCAAACGCGTAAAATAAAATCTTCATTGCGTTAAAGAATAGATTTTTAATGAAATAATCTAGTTCCTGCTATCATATTTGACACGAAAACTTGAAAAAACTTTGAGCAGAAAGGTTTGACATGTTTCAATCCTAACAAAGATTACGCGTTTTGACATATTACCCTCCCCACCCGCGACACACCCAATTCACCAATTCATCTAATGAACAATCACCAGTTTTTCGGTTGCAAATTACCCGCTAAAACCGTTACCTTCCCAAATCAACAGCCAAATTTGAATAACAATGGAATAACCTTTGTGGCAAAACAAGTAGATTATAGACAACCTCTTCAACAAAAGTCGAAAAAGGTCAAAAGGATACAAGAGTCAATACATAAACATCCAGCTAAACAACATCATTACTAGTACGTGGTCAAGTGCAAACTAAAGAACTTCAAAAATCATTAAGGCATCAACAAACATCATAATAGTTTTCTGCAAAGTCTTACAGATTTGCCTTAATATGTTGCAACAGAGACATGATCCTATGTGGGGCGCTAGAGGGTCGGCTTGCATATTTTTTTCTCATGAAAAAATAATATGTTCCCTCCAACTGTTTGAATGAGCTCCCCTTTCTTCTTGGGAATAATAATATTCCATAACTCACCCGTTTTGCCTTCTTTGACTTCCTGGATATTGTTATCTGGTAAAAATATCTCAAATGCGTAACCTTGAAAAGGGTCGTCAGTCTTCCGCCCCTCAATATCCCAGCCCTCTAGTCCTATAAGAATGCGAATCGCTTGATTTTGCAGCTTCTTGGACACATGATAAGAAAGAGTGACAACATATGTAGTTCCTGTATAGAATAGAACAGAATATAAAAGAATAGCTCCACATTAGTGCATGTGTACCTTTACCTAAAATGTTTGTTTTTGGGCAAAAAGGTATATATATATCTAAAAAAACAGAAGTTGAACAGATACCACTCGCTCGTTCAGCCAATCTGGGGAGTTCTTTAAGGTCATGTATCGCATGATAGTAATACCCAGAAGGTTCCAAATCAACATTTCTCATCAACTGTAAAAGAGAGGACATATTAATCTTCGTGTGTGGAACAGATTCCTTCACATCATTGGGGTGGATTGCAAACATAAACTCCGCCTGTGGAGCAGATTCTTCAGGTTCCTTGCTACCAGGCATGGTACGAAGTAGGTATAGGGCTTTGTCATCCTCCTCCACATTCCAACGAGCCTTCTTGCTTAGAAATTTGCCTCCAATGATACCATCCGTCAGGTTTAGAAGACGAGCCAAATTCCCAATTGGTGAGGCGCGAGAATCAAACGAAGCTGAAAGAATAAAACATGTGTTAACGATTACATTTTGATAACACAATGAAATTTAGAAAGCTCTAGTACATCACATATATTATCTCATTTCTTATAACCAACCGCGCACAAACATAAATCTACACTTAAATGTTTAGAGATCAATTTGTCACAACTAAAAAAGTTTTTTTCTTTACTATTTTAAGTGCAAAGAATGTGTTGTTTTCTAATGGGGATCAAATATACGCACAATTGACAACATGATGGGCCATAGACCCTGGTTTACTGTCACACTTTAGGATGCAGACATCCTCAGAGTCGCGCTTATCATATTGGAAACACCTGGTGTTATAGGAGCGAGAAAATGAGGCCATCGCTCTGACCCTCATGATATTCGGTGCAACGCGTTTAACAATAGACGAATCCATCTAACATCAAAAAATCAAACAAACACGGTTAGCAAATTCATTGAATAAAATGATTATGAGGATAGAAAGTAAACATGAGCACAAAGTTGGAAACTAAAAAGGCTTATTTGCTGCTGAAAAAAAGTTCAAAATTACAAATAAAAACTAACTAAGACTGAAAATAGCTAAAAAGAATAATAGAATTACGAAAGTGGATCTATACAGTATACACTGCAACTTTTTATATTTCCAACCATTTGAAGTTGAATACTAGTTTTCCGTTTTCAAGCCCTGAATCATGAACTGTTCTAGAATCCGAATTCCTATCTAAAGGGGCATGTGATACACAAAGTCAGAAAGATACAAGATATGCCCAAATGCAGATTCTGCTATTCACGATTCTGATATATTTATTTGCACACGAGAAAAAAAAAACATCAATACAAAAGAGACGCTACCAACAAAAATCACAAAAAGAGTGAAATGTAGAGAATTTCATAACCATAAGTCAAAATTTGCTATTTTTTCTTAGTAATTAAGACCAAAACCACTGCAAACTATACTTACTCTATCAAGATCTGAAACTCAAAGGGTCCAAAATGTAGAAAGTTAGGGTGTCTAAGGTCCACTTTTCTAATGATAAAAAATAAGCAATCCCAAACACCAAGGTGTTTGGATTAGCTTATTTTTTGGGTTACGCCGGAAAAGCTCGTAAACTTACTTTTTTCGGCATATGAGCTTATCAACATGAGTTCATGGTCACTTGATAAGCACACGCTAATTCAATATTCACGGTTTTTCCCTAACAACTTAACATCCATACATTTTAGAAAAAGACACTACAAGTTACATATTCTAACTTATTCAAACAGCAATCACCTCAAAACATTGGAAAAACCGATGTTACAAAACCCAAAATTCAAGATCATCGGAAACTAATGTCTAAAGGGTCCAAAATGTAAAGGGTTGTGATGTATAAGGTCCACTTGTGATATAAGTTTCCCTAACAACCAAGAGCATATTGTTTCATCAACCATTAACATATGAGCTTAGGGGTGTCCATGGTACTAGAACCGTCCCGAACCGGAACCGAACCGAAAGAACCGAGAACCGAAAATAAGGAAAAAAGTGGAACCAAGAACCGTCCCAAGTTTTTCGGTTCGGTTCCGGTACGGTACTCGGTTCCGGTACGGGAATTTCGGTAATTCCCATGAGTACCAAAGTGTTAAAAAAATATATTTTGATGGATATGAATTTATGGTACTCGGTTCGTAGAACTTCGAAAGAAGTTGACAACCTTAATAGTATTCCACAACTTGACTTACAAACAAACAAAAAAACATATCTCCGGTAATAGCAAACTCATTATCCATGAAAATAATTGCAAACTCGTTGAGAATATTATATATCAATCATGGTGACTAGCATACAATAACTTACATGGTGACGATATATCATGCAGTGACGCCATAATCGTTAATTATTTCTCGACTTTTATCATTAAGTTTAATGAAATATAAATACCAATAGATAATTACAACTTCTTGCTAGTTGTTACTGAGCAACACAAAATTATTCGATATGCGGCTATGCGCATACTCGATATTCCAGTTTAGAAAAAACTTACTTTCATATTGATGAATGATGTTTGAATTATTGAATGGAATCAATGGATTAAAGGTTATGGTTTATGAGTTTTTAGGTTTAGGTGAGGTTTTTCTATTTTCTTAAAAGGCCGCATACTTGCATGTACACAATATCCCAAACAAACCCTATAAAATTACATATTTTCATAAAAGTCGGTTCTTTCGGGAAAGTACCGGAACCGGACGGTTCCGACCCGACCCGTCCCGAGAACCGAAATTTTGAAATTTTAAGAACCAAGAACCGTACCATGGTTCTAATATACGGTCCCGTTCCCGGTCGGTACCGGTACGGTTCCTCGGTTTTTTTGGTTCTTCGGTTTTTTTGAACACCCCTATATGAGCTTATCAACATGAGCTAATGGCCACTTGATAAGCTAGCACATAAGCCGAAAAGGAGCGCTAATTCAATATTCATGGTTTTTCGGTTTTTCCCAAAGTACATCAAAAATACATAAGGACCCACATAAAAGTACAGACAATACACTTGTCTGTACTTTTATGTAGATTCCAGTGTACTTTTTTTTGAACCCCTGTATACTTATAGTGTTCTTAACTTGTGCCTTAGGGGCACAAGTTAGAAAAACCCTTAGAAAAAATACACTACAAGTTACATAATCTAACTTATTTAAACAGCAATCACCTCAAAACATTAATAAAACAGATGATTAACATACCTGTGTGTACGGAAATGTGTTGTGGTTATTCAAGAATAGAAACTCCAAAGCCATTTTTCCTGACAAAAATAAAAAACACAAACCTTATTTTGTAGGGAGAGGATACTCCGGCACCCCATATATTGGATACTCAGTACGTATTTTATTTAATTATGTAGTGTTTATTTTGTGTGGTATATTTAATTTGTGTAGTGTTTTTATATGTATAGAGTATTTATTTGTGTATTGTTTCCATTTAATTAAACAATAACAATAAAACATTAGACATTAAAACATTAAACAAGTACAACAACAAATGTTTTCAATATTACAACGAAATCTACTCCACATGAGGATTATTAATGTCATCTATAAGCTCATAGAGTATTCCACTCGACTGACATGCGTGATCAACTGGATTTCTTGCCAATTCCAGTGATGCCTCTAACGTCTTTATTCTTGCCTTCAATAAATTGTTTTGAGCCAATAGCATGTTGATCGTTTTATCTTTAGTTTCGCAGTTTGAGCATTGCGTTGAAGAAGAGGCTTGACCAAAGTACTTTTGTTGAAATATTTCCTTCCACATGAAGTATCGACACCCATAGTCGTCAGTCCCTGGTTGTTACATGATGAAACAATTATAAGAAATGTATTATAAACAAATAAGTTATTGATATATTTACGTAAATAAGCAAACGTTTAATTATTTACCTTTGACAAAGGACATGCATAATACTTCAGACCACAAGTTTTGGTAAACATGTTGGGATGTTCTTTCTATTATAAATCCACGTCGACAACGACACAAGAAAGGATTTTCTTGTTGCATCTGGCCAAAAGAATTTGTATAATTATTCACAACATAAATCAGAAATATCATGGTTCACAAAATTAGAAGCTTCGAATACATAAATAACCCATCTTGTTATAGATTAATAGTTGATACATGGTTCACAAAATCACAATATAACTAGAAACTAAGATCAATCACGCCGAGGCGGTAGTCGCTCAATGATGCTGCCATCCGTCCACACTGAAACTCTAACTCTGAAATGCGTCTCTCAATCCGGCAATCTCTCGCCAGATCGTCAACGCGAGCAGGCGTAACAAAAGATGAGGAAGAACCGGAGGACGGTGTATAAAATTGTCCTCATCTGCAGCTTGGAGATATTGCTTTGGAGAGGAGGCACATAAGATTTTGAAGAAGGCACATAATCTGGACTCTCAACACGAGCGGGTGTGTTGTTGACACAATGAATGTCCCTCCACTTAATGTCATCCGATTCCTGTAACAAAAGATGAGGAAGAACCGGAGCAGGAGCAGAAATCTGTAACAAAAGATGACGAGTCGTTTACTATAAATCAGTAATCGTCTATACATGTTTTGTTATTTACAATATAAATCAGTAATCGTCTATACATGTTTTGTCATTTACAATATAAATTTGTAATCGTCTATACATGTTTTGTCATTTACAATATAAATCAATAATCGTTTTCTACGTCTTTCTAAACATGCTCTGTCGTTGAGTAAACATATGTGCCCATCTTGCGGCCACGTCATTTATGAACCATCTCCATTGTGGGTGAGTATACGGGAGTGGTGAGTTTTCATCAAGAACCGCAAGAACGAAGTGAGCAGCCTGGTCTTCCTCCACACGAAGAATCACAACGGGGGACAATATTTGTGCTGTATTTGGACCATCTCTCAGCGGAAGACACATAATAGATTGTGAATTCGATATACTTACAATAGGAGGGTTAAGAGCTGTAGCAATAGCCACGCCCGTTTCTGGCATAGTCATCCAGTAACCGTAGGGTGCTGGACCTTCAAACCAATTCATCGAGTTACGAATAGTTGTAAACCAAGTCCCCCACATTTGCATGTAAAATTCCTCGTTATTGTCTACCTCTTCCCTGACAAGAGCTCGAATTCTTGGCCACATTCGTTCGTGATGACCAAGACCTATGGCAAGAGCTCGATAGCCATAATTTCCATCACCTTCCACGTTAAAGATCCCTAGGATCCAGCGTTGGAAAAGAGGTGGAATTTGAGCCATAAAATATTCGCTACTGTCATCTGGAACGTATAAGTCGTGTCTTAAGTCGCCCTCGCTAGGTCCTTCGTTCAAGTCTGGGACGTTAGAAGGCTCTCCAACATATGAACTATGTCTCGCAGCTTCTTCATTTAAGTCTCAGACTTTTTTAGCTTTTGTATAGCTTCTGCGGTGCCCTGTGGGGGGTTCTTTGTTCAAATCTGGGATATTCGTTTAGCCTTGATTTGTTGTCCTTTGCGCTCGGATGTCCACGATTACTTTCTTTAAAGCAGGGTTGTTGGGTTGACACAGATTGAGGGCGTATATACCTCTAAGCTTGTTTAACATATTTTTATTGACAAACGATGATGCTTTGGTAAAAACACTTTGGAATTTTTGTACGTCATCTTGACAAGAAAAATAGTCAGGCTCTTCAGGCCCTTGAGGCTCTTCAGGATATTCAGGCTCATCAGGCTCTTGAGTATTTCGGACAACAGGCCAAGGAACGCTTAGTGTTCTCCAAAAATTATCAACAAAACCAAGCGGAATAGGCAATCCTGTATTTGAAAAAAGGAACTAGTTAAAATTATCGGTATTGACGGGGAGAATAACTTGATAGGCATAAGTTTAAAATACATACCGTTTGCTTGAAGGTAATACAGTTCGTGATAGCATGGTAAACCATAAACTAACCGCAACTGATGACCACATTGATGTGGGTCGACATCCCGTTTACTTTCTGCGAGTATGAGTAGTAAAGCATCTCTTGAAACATTATACCGCAATTCGTTAAATAGTGTGCCCTTACACGCATGCATTTTCTTGATTTTGCTTGTATTCAAAGTGGCTCGTATCGCAGTTTCTTGCGCAGCTATAATCTTGTCGACCGAACACAACAACGTGTCTAAGCTGGACTGTGTGGAGCTCAAGTATAACTTCAACAGTACGTGTTGACTCTCAACTCTACATGTTGTTGTTCAGCGGCTGCGATATTGATCGGTAATGTACGACACAAACATGTTGTTGTAATGTCGCAGCCAGTTACGAAAATACCGCAAAACATCTGAGAAAACAAAGAATTAATAAAGTGGGAAAACAATTCGAGTAGTTATTTATTAAATACTAATAAAAAAATGTATTAATGGGTAAGTAGCCTATTTTTTGACTAATAAATCCTGTAGGTGCTGATAATAATGCGTGAACACATCTTCGGTCGGAGCTGTAACCATCAAATCCCATGTCCATCTAACGGACTCATACTCCTTTACCGTATCGAATTTGTGTCTGCAATGCTTAAGCACATTTTGATTGATATGCCATCGACAGAGTAATCTGTTAGCGTTTGGGAATTCTTCTCTGCATGCCCCAAGCAACGCTAAATCTCTGTCGGTGACGATAACCCGCGGGTAATATTGTTCTTGTATCACCAACATAACACATTCCAACACCCATTTAAAATTTGGCTATTTTTCACAGTACAAATAGCTAAACGCCATTGAGAATGTTTTGTTTGTTGAAGTAAATCCAACAACTGTAAAGAATGACAGTTTAAACAACGTGGTGTTGTATGTGGAGTCCATCAACATGATTTTCGGGAATGTTGTCCACAGAGCATATGACGTCGGCTGAACAAAAAATATTTCCTCGAGCTCATCAGTGTGCTCATTTACCCTTTCGTAATAAGTATAACCTTTACGCCTCAAATGTACTAAAAGGAGTCGTATCGCCGTCAAATCACCATGATCTTCTCTGCGTATCTTTTTTTGTGCATTATATACTATTCTAATGCTAGACACGTTATTCGGATCGCTCTCTTTTAGTGAAGAAAGTATAATTCGTGGTGCTACTTGATGTTTTGTCAACTGCTTCACCAAAACTAACTCACTTTCTTTTAATCGCATGGCCTGTGAAAAACAATGGAACGAGTCTACAAAGTCATGATTATGCCTCGGACACTTGACCCTCAAGATCCAACCACTAGTTTTAGCGTTACCAGTTATACCAGTTCGACATTTTATAAATTTCGCCAGTAATCTGAATGGGCAATTAATTTTAGAGGTACTAGTCTACCGTTCAAGTTCATCTTCTAAACCTTCACGTGCAGATGTCCCATGTCTAGAACACAAAAATTCGATAATGTACTTATAGCCCCTATCTGTTTTAGTTCTTCCTTTAACAATAAGAAAACTAATCGATTCAGCAGTAGATTGCACCCAATCAGTTAAAGCAACTTCAGTACCGAACACCTAAAAAATAAAAAATAACTTTTATAACTTTCATTTTTAACAAACTTTTATAAAAAATACAACTTTGTACATTTTTAACAACTTTATTTATTGTTACATTTTTTTTACAAACTTTTATATTAGTTTTATTTTTAAGAAACTAATACTTTTAAAAATACAACTTTTTATAGTACTTTTAAAAAACTAATACAACTTTTAAAAAACTAATACAACTTTTATTTTAAAAAACTAATACAAATTTTTATTATAAATACTTTTAACAAACTTTTATTTTAAAAACTAATACAAAATTTTATTATAAATACTTTTAACAAATTATTATTATAAAGTAGTGGTATACGTATGTTGTTATAAGTGTGGTTACGCGTTCGTTTTTAGTGGTTTCAGCGTGTACGCGTTTTCTTCTTGTGATATCTGTCTTGAGTTGAAATATGTCCTTCTCTCTCTCTCTCACTATCCTCACACACTGTAATAGTTTCTCTCTCTCACTATATCTCTCTCTCTAAAAGTTTTTAGATCTAGATCTAAAAACTGTTATGGTGATGTTTCTGTGAGAAGTTATGGTGATGTTGTGGTGGTATGAACTGTTGTGGTTGGTTTTCGTTTAAGTTATTAGATCTAAAAAAATTTTAGATCTGTAATATTTTTATGATCTTGAAAAAATATTTGAGGTTGGTTTAAAAAAACGTTTGGTTTTCTTTGATTATCTAAAAAAAATTTAGATCTAAAAACTTGATCTAACAAGTATAAAACTTGTTAGATCGTTGTAGAGAGATGGTGATGTTGTGGTATGAACTGTTGTGGTGGTATGAACTGTTGTGGTTGGTTTTCGTTTAAGTTATTAGATCTAAAATCTTTTTAGATCTTTAATCTTTTTATGATCTTGAAAAAATATTTGAGATTGGTTTAAAAAAACGTTTGGTTTTCTTTGATTATCTAAAAACATTTTAGATCTAAAAACTTGATTTAACAAGTATAAAACTTGTTAGATCGTTGTAGAGAGATGGTGATGTTGTGGTATGAACTGTTGTGGTGGGTTTTCGTTTAAGTTATTAGATCTAAAAATTTTTTAGATCTTTAATCTTTTTATGATCTTGAAAAAATATTTGAGATTGGTTTAAAAAAACGTTTGGTTTTCTTTGATTATCTAAAAAAAATTTAGATCTAAAAACTTGATCTAACAAGTATAAAACTTGTTAGATCGTTGTAGAGAGATGGTGATGTTGTGGTATGAACTGTTGTGGTTGGTTTTCGTTTAAGTTTTTAGATCTAAAAATTTTTTAGATCTTTAATCTTTTTATGATCTTGAAAAAATATTTGAGGTTGGTTTAAAAAAAACGTTTGGTTTTCTTTGATTATCTAAAAAAAATTTGGTATCTGTTTCGTGATGTTTTGCAGGTTTGGGGTGCCTCAATAGCATGACCCTTGAAGGGGTTTGGCTGCAGGGGTGATACTCTAGCCAAGCACCCCATTATTCATTGATTTGGTAATGAAATTTCATTACTGGATGGTTAAGTGATCATTTTTAGCTCACTTTGCAACTTTAATGAAAAAAACTTTAGTGTTTTCGCATGGCACGTTTCATTACTGGATGGTAAAGTGATCAACTTTAACTCACTTTGCAACTTTAATGAAAAAAACTTGAGTGTTTTGGCATGGCAAAACTGATGATTTTCTATAAAAAAAAAAAGGCAATGATGATTTTTTTAAAATAAAACTTAAAGAGTTTTGGCATGGCAAAACTGAATTTGCAGCCAACATGAGCTAAAAAGCTAGTAATCTGAGCCTATTTGATAAGTTTACCTCTTGTGTGTCGAATGGTGAACTAGACATGGTTGTTGCTTGTTGCTAGTTGCTAGTTGCTTGTTGTGGTGGACTGTGACACTTGTTTGTTGTGGTTTTTGGAGACATTGCTAGTTGTGTTGTTGCTTTCTTGGTGGACTATGACACTTGTTTGTTGTAGTTTTTGGAGATATTGCTAGTTGTGTTGTTGCTTTCTTGCTAGTTGCTGGGTACTGCTGTTGCTTATAAGGTTGAATGCCTGCACATTTTCTACTTTCTTGTGATGTTTTGCAGAATGGAATCGTACCTCTTGCACAATGAAAATGTGTTTGTGCTTGGTTAGACTTGTGGAGTTTTTAGACCTGTTGTGACTTGTGCAGCTTTGAGACATGTTGTGCAGTTTTGAGACATGGGGTGCTATGCAATCACCCCAAAGGGCTATGGGGTGCTTGGCAAGTGAAAATATAGGGTATTTCGCGGCATCCTCTACACAGGCACCCCATATATCACTTGCCTGTTGTGACATGGTTAGACTTGTGCAGTTTTTAGACATGTTGTGACTTGTGCAGTTTTGAGACATGTGGTGCAGTTTTGAGACCTGTTGTGACTTGTGAGACCTGTTGTGACTTGTGAGGCGATGATGATAACCGAAACCGAATGGACGGCAAAGTGAGTTTTATCTCACTTTGCAACCTTCGAACTTGAGCCTTTTTCAAAAAATTTATGAGGCGATGATGATTTTTGAGCCTTAAAATTTTCCGAGGCTATGATGATAATCGAATGGACAGTAAAGTGAGATAAAATCTCACTTTACAACCTTCTTCGAACCTGAGCCTCAAAAAAATTTCCGACTAAGTTTTTTTTTTTAAGTTATAAAATAAAATAAAAACTTGTAAAAAACTAAAAAGTTGTAAAACAAAAAATAAAAACTTGTACAAAACTTAAAAAACTTGTAAAACTAAAAATAAAAAAAACTTGTACAAAACTTAAAAAACTTGTAAAACAAAAAATAAAAACTTGTAAAAACTTGTACAAAACTAAAAACTTGTATTGCTTTTATTTTACAATCCAAAGCACCCTAACCTCAAATTTTTTATATTTTGACACGGAAATCGAAATAAACATTCCCCCAATGATTACCAATGATTAGCAAATACCATATATTTTCACTTGCCAAACACCCCATAGCCCTTTGGTGTGCCTGGATAACATTATAAACATACAAATCTTGAGCGTATATAAACTTAATCATGTTTTCACAATGAACAAAAAAAAAATACCGGTTTTAAGAAAAGTTTTTATGTGTTATCTAAATGAGTTAACAGTCTTTTTATGAGTAAGAATAATGGTGCATGTGTGAATCATTGCATTGTATCAAAATGACGGCTCACTACTTTTGCATGTCCCGAGAACGTAACACAAATTAAGCTAGATGGCACGTACTTTTTCCGTCTCAAAATAATTATCTTTCGACAAAAACACTCGATTTAAAAAAAATTACATTTTGTTCAAAAAAAAAAAAAAAAAATTACATTTATTACAGCATTTCTTTTCTTACTTTTTGATAGAATGACAATTATTTTACCTTTAACGAATTAATTAAGATACTCTTTAAAGTTTATAATAATAATTTCAAATAAACTTGATCAAACTTTATTATCTATATTTAGGCATGAACAATTATTTTAGGACATACCAAAAAGAAAAAAGTGAATAATAAAATTGGACAACTTACATCTCAACGTCACATCAACTTTCTCTCTCCTATCACTTTCACTCACTCTCACTCACTTTTTTTGTGGACAAAATCACCTTAGGCTATGGACTGTTGGCGGTCGAGGGGATCGGTCAACCGATCGGTTGCCACCGGTCGACCCACTGTGGGAGGTCGGTTGCCACCGGTTGAGCTCCAACAAACACATGAACTAGTTTGTTCTGACGACCGAGTTGGTATCTCGAAAAAAAAATCTTTTTGTTTTAAACTTTACCACTTTTACAAAGTTATAAATAATAACCTCAAACACATTTCTAAACACACAATTTCAAACACAATTCAAACAACTTCTAATAAACACCTTCAAACACATTTTGTTAATTATGTCTTACGAGATATTTTTTAATACTTCGTCTTCCGACAAGGAAGAAGTTATGAGCGAGTTTACGGAGTTTGTGGATTTTACGCAGTATGCTTGGGACACTTACCAAGCGTCACTGCCAAAACGTTCGACGAAACTACACGCCTAGGGATCATGAGGGTGCTCATAATCGTTTAGTTTCCGCTTACTTCTCCGAATAACCGTTATATGACAAAAGAACATTCCGTCAGCGGTTCCAAATGAGCCGAGAACTATTCACCCAAATTGTTCGAGAGGTAACCAATTATTCTTCTTATTTTCAACAAACTCCTGATCGTAGGAGCGTACTTGGTATTTCCCCATTGGTCAAGTGTACTGCTGCAATTCGTTAATTGGGATACGCAGTCGTTCCTGATTCTCTTGACGAGTATCTGCAATTGGCTACAACAACAGCACGTGATTGTCTCCGTAACTTTTGTACGGTTATTATAGAGTTATATGTTGTTGAGTGTTTGCGAAAGCCCACGCAAAGTCACACGGAACGCGGTTCGCTAGGTCCCTAAAATTTGGTACGAGGGGGTAGGCTCATTTCGGAATGCTACTGTTCGCCTTGGTTCGATGTACCATGAAATTTGGTACGATGTACCCGATTTGGTACAATGTACCATATTAATAATAATCATATTATATTTCTAAATTAGTAAAGTGAATACAAGTGAAGTGCCACACCAGGTATCTGCAGTAAGTGAAGTGCCATAACAGGTATGTGAAGTAAGTGAAGTGCCACATGCAGTGCCAAAGCAGGTCGTCCCAAACACCCCTACTGCTGATACAAAGTCAATTTCTTGTATTCAGTTAGTCATTTCTATTGTATATAAACCCATTATAAGCTCATTTCAATGTAACGAAACTTTCACACTTTTACACACACTGTTTCGTTCTCTCGATTCTCAATAATAAGTATACATATAAGCCAAATATCCATATGATATATTAATACTCAAAAGACTGTTTAGGAGAGATCTGTAAATGTTCGCATTCTAAAACACATACCTAAAAGATCACAATATCAGATCATCCTAAACAAAATACCATACTACATTAGATACAAAAATGGATAAAGAGAAATGACAAGCAATTTTAGTCTTCATCTAGATTCTCCCATTGCATGTCTTCCATTCTTGAAGCCGAGCCTTCCAAGTATGCACTTTCGGGATTCATGTCCCACTTTTTACTCGGTCCCTCTTTGTAAGATTCTGAAAACCTTAATATTAGACGAATATTTGAATGAATAAACACCAATTTATCAGCCCTTTTAGCATTCAAGCGGTTTCTTTTTACACTATGAATGTAAAAATACGTGTTCCAATTTCTTTCCGCCGAAGAACTACTTACCGGTTGTGAAAGAACTTTCTTAGCTATCTCGACTAGTTCCGGAGTTTCTAAACCGTAAGTTGACCACCAATCAATTGGGCCTGTTGTTACAGCATCAATTTGAGCCTCAGGACGAGAATAAAGACCTTTTTTCATGTGAAATCTTGCGTATTGTGCTCGCAACATTTGTGCTTCTTCTTCATTCTCTGAAATTCTTTTAAAGGCATCTATAACCCCAGTAGTCACTTCCATATCTTCATTTGGAGGCTTTCTAGGAATTCCACCGGGCACTCTTGTACTAAGATAGTTTTTGTCAATGTAAAGGGATGGTCATTTCTCCCACCTAGCTAAGACAATCTTTTCAACTTCTGGGAAGTATGAGGTGTACACATTTTGCATCACGTCTTTGATTTCTCCAACCATATTATCCATCCTTTCATACACCTCTCCCATTTTCGCACCCTCCCCATCACAAAACTTAATCAACAAAAATATCGGTTTAGTTATTGCAAGGATACGATCAACGTCCTCCTAAATTTCGTCGCTACTAATAGTTTCACAAACAATCTGTCCAATTTTCCGAGTGTTCTCATCCCCTTTCTTTGCCCAATCCCTCCAACTATTAAGGACAATAGTAGTCGCAAGAGCTTCCCTACATTCCTTTAGTCTTTTCAACAAGATGTAATGGGAGGCAAATCGAGTTTTAGCTACTTTTAATAATTCCAGCTTGGAATTTGCTCTAAAAATTGATAACGCTTGTGTATGATTTAAAAAATACTTCACAATCATATTACCACTTTTGTATGTATCCGATAACCAAACAAATTCTTTAGCTAAATCTTTAAAGATCAAGTTTAAACTGTAAACAACACATAGAGACCAAAAGATGTGTTTGTATACCTTTTCCACTTCTTCTCCATCAGCCCTGCAATTTGAAGCATTATCCGTAACAACTTGAAGTACGTGACTTGGTCCAATGCTTTCAATAGCTTCAAGTAAAAACTTTGAAATTTCTACCCCGGTTTTTTCCACTCCAGAAAAATCCTCGGCATACATAAAAGTTGCATCACGGCTGTTAACAGCAAGAATATTAATCAAGGGCTTATGTTTAATATTTGACCAACCATCAGATACAATGGACACTCCTTGTGTATACCATGTATCTTTAATAGGTACTAAATCTTTTTCAACATCTCTAGCACATTCATCAAGTAGTACGGTCCTTGCTTTCTCACTTGAAGGCCCCTTGTAACCCGGAGGAGCCTTGTTAATTGCAGCAACCATTTCTTGAAATTGAGGGTTACGCAAAACATTAAACGGTATTCCATTTGCACATAGACCTCGCATGACTTTTAATCACTAAGCTTCTTTCCATTATACCAAATGATTTCTCGATTGGGTTTTTAGTAGAAGATAAAGTTTGTTTTTTAGAAATAACAGAATGCTTGAGAGCCTTTGACACACCAAACTGTTCCGCATTGCTTACCCTTCTCCTCAATGCCTCTTACTCCTCTCGATCCTTGATTAAAGCACCACACCTTCTAATTTCAGCTTTCTTTCCAGGTGGGGGTCCAAAAAAATGAATATGTATTCTTGAATAAGAGCTTGTATATTGCAGTTTGCAATGGTTACAAATCCACACATTAAAACCTCCTGTGTTCTTGCTATTACCAGTAGAAACAAAAACAACTTCTTCAAGTAGTGGCTTACCATCATTTGTACGAGATTGTGTTTGAGTTTGATTTTGAGGTGCACTGCCATTATAATCTGTGTTTTCTTCCACTTCCTCACCATCAACATCATTAACTCATTCACTATTTCCTTGCTCAAGTATATCATCATGGTTTCTTTTTCTACCAAAAGCCATTATGAAGAACTTTTTTGCATGAGATGAAATGGATCACGTTTTGTTTTTGTTTTTTTATTTTTTTTGTTTTTTTTGGAACACAAATGGAGGTTTATTAATATAAGAGCAGGTACTTAGTTGTATATGTATGGTTAATGAGTGGTAAGTGATAAGGTGTATGTATGGTTAGTGAGTGGTAAATGATAAGGTGGAACTAATGAGTGGTTATAAATTGATAAGCAGATTTAATTAATAAATATACCTTGGAAGTATAAATACTCAGTAACTAATTAAGTCGAAGTAGTAATGGTTTAGGTTTGTTTTAATTTTAATATGAGTGGATAATTAACTGTACCGGTTCTCTTTGGTATGCTGTCTAGCTTCATTTGGGTACGCTGTACCGATCCATTTTGGTACGTCGAATAGACTTGGGTACGCTGATTAATGTTGTTTAGGAACGTCGGATATAGTGATCCAGATCGCGATCCGGAGCGATTCGAGTCGCGATTGTACCGCGTTTGGGTACGAACGGTTCGAAACGCAAAACGTGGCCGAGTCAGCGTTTCCTGTGACTTTGAGCACACGTATTCTGACCTTGAAAGATTATATGCTCATCACGAGCATAAGCATGGGTTTCCTGGGATGATGGGAAGTATTGATTGTACAAGTTGGGAGTGGGAGAATTGCCCAAATAGTTTGAGAGGTCAATTTGCTAGGGGGTGATCATGGACCACATCCATTCATTTTATTAGAAGCGATCGCCTCCCAAGATTTTATGGATTTGGCATGCATTCTTTGGTGTCTCCGGGATGAATAACGACATAAGCGTTTTACATCGTTCCCGCGTTTTCAATGATATCAAATCTGGGAGAGCACCAGAACTTGAATTCGAGGCTAACGATGTTGCTTACAAAAGGGGATATTATCTTACTGACGGGATATATCCGGAATGGTCTGTTCTTATTAAGTCCATTTCAAATCATACTGCGGGTGATGAAAAAAGAATACTGTACAAGAGGTAGCACGAAGTAGCAAGGAAAGATATGGAACGAGCTTTCGATGTGTTTAAGAAGGAGTGGAAATTGCTTAAAGTTCCGGCTCGAGGGCTGTACCAACGTGATCTCTGAAATATTGTGTACACATGTATCATATTACATAATATGATCATCCGACACAAGCAACGAGCGATATGTCTTACATGGTTTGCACAAGAGGGCCACCGTGATCATGATCCGTCAACATAATATTGGTGAGTTCATAGGTTTAAGTAAGTATAAAATGCGGACCATATGATTTTAGTCTTTGTTTGATTAGTACACTCGGTTGTTGACCAATACATTCGGTTTTTTGACCTATACATTCGGTTGTTTGACCGGTACATTCGATATGTTTGACCGGTATATTCGGTGTTGTTGCCCGATACATTCGGACTTGTTACACGGTACATTCGGTGTTTAAATGTATGTATGTTTTATGTAATTGTGTCCATATGTAAAAGCAAGCAATGTATTTAAGTAAGAGAGCATGTATTTAAGTAACATGAGTAATGTATTTAAGTAAATGAGCATGTTCTTAAGTAAAACGAGTAATGTATTCTCACCCCAAAGTAGTTCAAAATGAGTAGTAAAATAAGTAAAAATGGGGCTATGAAACTCACCTTAAGTAGGTAGTTAATCGGGAAAGTGTTACGTGAATTCACCAACAAGTATCCTAAACGCGACAAGAAGTTGGTGAATGAATGGTAAAGAAATGAACCCAAGAACACTAATAAAAACCTTAAATGCATTTCCAAACCCTATATTTTCAATCCAAGCTTTAAAATACCCTTGATATAACTCTTGAATGCCACTAGTTAGAGTTGAGATATGAGAGAATAGTGTATGTTTTTGTGAGTGATAAATAAGGGAAGGGTGGTTCTATTTATAGGGCAGATGGTGGTGTAACTAGTTAGTTACTTGGATTAACTAAATTGTAATGGGTTTAGTTGGTTTTAAAAGAGTTATAGGAGACAAAAATATGACACAAGTACCATGGGGAAATAGTGAGGGTATGGAGCCATGTGATGGGGAAGAAAAAGAATGGATGGAGGTGACTAGCTTGGGTGTCTTGTGGGTTTTGGTTTTACACAATGGTGTTGGAGTTAAAATATAACAACCCATAATTTTCATCAATGTTACTACAATATCTATATAAGGTATTTTCACAGGTAAAGTTTTGCTTTATTTCATTCCAACTGCTTACATAACCCCCTAGACATGCTCACGTATCCACCAATGCCAAATATCCTTACGTTTACATCATGTAAACCCCTGGTATGTCAAGTTTAAATTCTAAACATCATTTTACTAAGTAATCTATCAATCTAGTATACTATATCTATCATAATACAAAAACAAGACCTATCTAGTTACGGTTATTTCTAAAACCCTAATTTAAAAAAGGAAACTAGTTTAATTGTGTTCAAGGCTTATGTATAAGTTACCTTAGCAAATTTAAAGTATCTTAGTCCCCCAAACCCTAGTACAACTCCTTAGAGCTTAGGTACAAGTCCTTTAAGCACAAAACCCTAATTAGGTCATTTAGGCCCATAAACTAGGTCTAAACCTTCCCGTTTCTTTAGCACAAGTTACCACCACTTAGTATAAAACTCCTATCTTAATCCTAGTCACTAATCACTCATTAGACTCTAATCTAGGCACTAAACCATAATCTAGACCCTAATCACACCCTAAGCTAGATTAAGGCCTAAACTAAGCCTAAACTAGTTCTAACCTAAACTTTAAGCACCCTAAGCACCTCAAGCTAGCAACCTCGCTGATTACCGTCCACCTTGTCACCACCAACCAACCACCACCATCACCACCTCGTCACCACCTTTGACTCTTAACCATGGCGTGACCTTCCCACCACCACAAGCAACCTAGCTACCTATCTAGCCTACTCCCTAGCCTCCATTAGTCACTAGTAGCTTTCCTTAGTCACCTCCCCCCCCCTCTCACCACCTTACCCCGTCTTTCTTGCCCAACAATCCAAACGCACACTATATAACCCCCTTGACCCCCATTTTTTCCAAACCATCTCATCCCACTTCTCCACCTCAATTATCTTAGACCTAGCAGTAGTATAAGAACCCTAGGAAGCCTAGGAGTCGAGAATCTAAGCCTTTAAGCCTTGTCAAAGTGAAACCTTGTCGAGAAAACCCTAAACCCTCGCTAGCTCCATTTCTTGGTTACATAAGCTTCTAAACTAATTTTATAAGCTTTACTTCTGTACTAGGATAGTTATTAGGTTTGTTAGATCACATTATGATCACTAGAACTTGCTCGTTTTCCTTTTAAAACCCTAATATAAGTCAAATTGATGTTTTCGTAGCATAATCCCTTGTCATAAGCCATAAGCTAGTCTATGCTACTTATATAAGCTTATACTAATAATCAATAAGCTATAAAACTCTTTCGTGTCATAAAAATGCACTTTGCCTGGTTTTAGGACTAGTTTCGTAACGCTTTCCAGGCATAGGGGTATATATTGTAACTTTTTAAAACTATTAAGTACAAGGGCTGTTTTTGTCATTTCTTAGAAGTTATAAATCTAAGGATTTATTTTGAAAAGTTTTAAAGCCTAAGGATAAGTATATATATAGTTATTTTCATAAAGGACTAATTTCGTAAAAGTTTATAACCTAAGGGTATTTTGTGTCAATTTACAGACATAAGGGTCTTAATGAGATATTTTCTATAAATCAAAAACCCTATATTTTATTTAACAATGTAACACAATATTAGGGAGCTTCATGTGAGGAATTTCATTTGGGTATTCGTTTCGACCAGTTTGCTGGGTTTACGATTTAAAGTGCCATGGCTCCTCAAACACTTACTATATGACATCTGAATTATGATGGCCCAAATGGTGTTACGTTATATCTAAATCTAGTATACTTAGGAATACATACTTAAGAAACATAGACAAACCAATTAGGACTTGACATACCTACACACACTACCTCAGGATACGTGAGTAAGCTGTCTAAATCCCTATCACACTTTCATAGCCTCACTTTTTAAATGCTTTCTAAACCCGTGAGGGGGATACATGCTTTAAACCGAATACAAGTCTTTTCTTTGATTATTACACGAGTACCTCCTATGCCACCATTACTTAACAAATTTTATGAACCATAATCACTTGCGAGTGAACACGAGTATAGTGAATAGATCTATTTGGAGTTTGACAACTCCCGTTGGTTTGCCCCAGCCAGGTACCAATTAGCACTATACTTGAGAACTTAAAGGTTAACCTTGGCAAGTTAACCTTATATGCGGTCATGATGGTCTGCAGTGCCATCATTGACTCGGACTATTAACGTGGGGTGTCATGAGCTTAGTTGCAATAATACTACCTTTTACTACTACTTTTCCACTGTCCTCAGTGGAGTTTGTATTCACTACCTAAACCTATGATCTTACTCAACCCTAGTGTTGACCTTTAAGCATGTAATCCTAGGTAACTGAGCATATTACGGATTCATGGCACGGTGTGGCACTAGACTTGAGGACTTTCAAAATGGTTATCATTCCAAACTCTACGTTTCACATTGATTTTGGGACCTCACTTTTGGTAAAAGTATATCTTTTACTATAAAACTCTGATAAACAAATGAATGATAGCTTAATTTCTAAAAACGTCTCTTTTTTAGTCGTTTTCTATTATTATGACTGTGATCCATGAAGTAATACCCTAGATCTAGTTCCGCTGCGATCTGTGAAAATGGGGGTGTTACATAAAAGGGGGAACAAAGAGGTGATGAGTGTACTATGGTGATTGGTGAGGGGGATTTTCATGGTAGTTGACTTTGTAAAAAAATGGTGGTTAAAGGCTTTAACCAATGTATAAATGACATATTAATTAAACATCTTAGTCTAGTGAGGTAATGAGTTAATTTGAAATTGAATAAGTATTTTGGGGCTTTGGTAAAGGGGGGTGAGTGTATATCATTATATATTCATGCTCATGAGAGTGATAATGTACTTAGTAGACGTAGACAAAACTTAGTCTAGTGCCGGTATTTGTTAGAATTTGTTTTTCGTTGGACGCGATTTAACTTAACAATTACACGTTAAGGTAAATGTTCAAGCGTTCAAAGTAAAATGCTTTAAGTTTATGGTTAAATATTAACCTGAAAAATGCGAGTTATCACAAAATTTCATCTCTAATTTTCTTACCTTGTGCGTGTGTAAGTTTTTATATAAAAGCCCAAACAAATAAAACTTTGGTTCTGAAATTGATAATGAAAAATAAGTGTGCAACATGCAGTGACCCTAAAAAATTATGTGTCAAATAAGTGAAAAACCCACTACTCTTTTTCCTAATCCTTTTATCCATTTGCTCAACTCTACTATGTGTATGAACAGTGTCGCCTCGAGCGATTGCTCCACAATACACCCGAGCCATAATCCTCACTGCAACCACCTTCCTAATCGGCGACTTCGCAACAGTAACGACTCCAAAGCTCCACTTCAACAAATGTTATATAGTATAATTAAATTCTATCATCCACTTTGAGCTTTCGCGATTTTAGCGCTTAAATTACGATAAAGTATTAGACAATAAATAAGTACAAGCCCGTTTGTAAGTTTAAAGCTTCTAAATTTCTCTAATGTAACATCTATATATTGTGACCAAATAGACGTTATAACTTTCAATTGTGTAACAAGATATTGCACCCCAAATAAATAAGAGCACAAAACAATATTGTTGTTTAAATAAAAAGAAATGATTTGCACACTTTCAATTTTTATTAGGACATTACAATATACAAGCTGTTAAAGCAGATTATATTTAAAGTACAACTATCTAATACACGCATTGAAGTGTGCTAATAAAAAAAATACAAATCATTTCCCTTAAACAAACTACTCCGTATTAAATAGCTACATCTTTTATATAATAAAGGAATTACATCATTTCAGAGTGATTTTGTCAATTCATTCTTATTGAGAAAACAATTGGGCCAATAGAAAAGCTTGATTTTGCCATGTAAGCAAAATCGTGCGATGTGATTGTTTAATAAAAGTCAAAAATAAATTGATTTTGGTCAAACATTAATAAATTTGGTAGAGAAATTTGGTTGATAAAAAAAACACATAAAAAAATAGGTGTCAAATTTGTGAAAACAAAAACTTAAAAAAAGAGGGGGTAATTAATAAAACTTCAGTGGCTGAATTTTAAAAAATTATATAGAGTTAAGTGTAATATTATAAATCTTCATGTTTTTTAATAACTTTGGGTTATAAACAAATACCCCCTTATAATTTATACCCATTATATTTTATATTTTAAAAAATACAATGTATATGTTTTAAAATAACAACATGTAAATTTGAATAAGATTATAAGTATCAACTTTTTTATTATACACATTTACTAAAGACTCATATATTTCATTTTTAAAAGTTTAACCTATGTGGACACGAGTTTACATTTTTAATACGGCTAAATTACTGAAAACGGGAATATAATTATCAAATTGTAAGCACGGGTTACTTTAATATAAAAATAAATATACGCGATTGTACTTATAACAATGACTCATGTAATTCTTATTTATTTATATAAGGATATCTAGAAAAATATTTTTAAAAAACTTTAAGGAGTATACTTTAACTTTATCAACGCTCATTATGTGCTATTAAACTTGCATCATGTGTACAACATAATATCAGTAGTGAAATTTAAATAACAACATCAACATCTTTGTCAGCTAAATAAAATTAAATCTTGAGTTACATAACAGAATTTTTTACAAATATTTTACCAAAATCTAATGGATATTAATGCATAATGAAAAACTCGTGCATAAGTATTAGTTGTACTTATATTATAATTTTTATAGGAAAATTTTTATATGTGTATATACTGAACTAAAATGTTAAAATAAATTTGATTTATTTGTAAACTTCGTACGTGCACGAAACTTATAACTATATAATTATATGCAATTACCTTTAAAGACACAATATTCAGTATTAATACAAAATATTTTTTTTGTCAAAACCCCGTGCATGCACAGATATTATAACTATTTATACAAAAGAAATACATGCACTTAAAATATTCTGATCAAAAGTCTCATTATCTTCTTTTTTTTTAAGAAAAACAATAGTGTACTTCGCTCAAGCCATCCGTCCATCTTTTCTTTGTAGCTAGAGCAATTTGAGTAAGAGCAATGATATGGAGGCCTAAAATGCATGCCTAAAAAGCATGCCTAAACCATCTATTAGTTGACACATGTTTTTTTGTAATTTCTCTTTCCAAACATTTACCATTGATTTTGACATGTGTCCAAATCTTGTTATTAGGCATACTTTTAGGCATGTTGGTTAGGCATGAGAATCATTTCTCTTTGAGTAAAAGCTTTTTACTATTTGAAAAAGCTTTTCAAAAGCTTTTTAGCATTGCATTGAAAGACTTTTTTAAAGACTTGCAAGAAAGACTTGGCACAAGCCAAGCGTTTGAAGAAAATTTGAAGGAAGAGCTTTTTACTTGCAACCATTGTAATAAATGCATCAAGTCATAACAACTTTAGCATTTATTGTCATTAATGCATCAAGTCTTTGAAAAGGTAAGAGCATTGTGGATGCTCTTATACACTGCAACCTTATACAGAAACTTATCTACATAACAATAACAATTAATATAGATTACATAAAAAAAAATTCGTATAGATTACACAGCCAACAATTATATATAACTTATCTATTTAAGTTTTATAAGTTTTATCATGTTTTCTGGTCTTAGAACTTTAAGATTTTCGCACGTTACTTTTTCTTGGCATATCATGTTTTGTTTATCATATCATCTTCTCGAGACATTTGGTAAAGTCGTCTTGCATATTTTTTTTCTAAATACTTCTGCACATAGATAACCCTCGTTACACCCTAAAAGCGCACACCGGCCAAAACGCAAATAAAGATAATACCGAGGAAGTAACTTGCTACCTCGTCGGAGGTTTATGTCTTGGCAGGATCCGGTTAACAAAATCTTTATAGACATAAACATGTTAAGAACCAAAATGCACAAATCCATTATTACAGATCATAATATCATATCATACAAAATGCCAAATTCAGCACCCAAAAGAGCCATCGTCAAGAGACCAAAGTGTCGTCGAAACACATGATAATAGACGATTTAAAGGCCATTTAGAGGTTTACTTGAACATATAAATACATGCATCATAAGTCATAACTAAATGGCAAGCTAAACATCCAGAAAACATCACCATAAACTACGTAGGTCGCCAAAGGGTCGGTTTGCATATTTTTCTCTCGCGGAAAAAGATTAAGTTTCCTCCGAGTGTTTGAATATCCTCCCCTTTCTTCTTTGGAATAATTATTTTCCATATCCCACTCATATGACCCGTCGTCACATCTAAGATACTGTAGAAACTGTCTTCTAAAAACATCTGATAGGCATAACCTCCATAAGGGCTGCCAATACCCGGGGCTCCAAGTCCTACGATAATGTAGGCCGCTTGTGGATGATTCAGTAGGACGTGCACACATACATGTATATTGACATTAATGGTTCCTGGCGGCCCTATTCCTGTATAGAGTGATTAAAAAGAAACTCCGGTACTTAGGCTGCCTCCAATAGAGGCTTGGATCGACTGAAACGATCAATCGCCAGTCGATCGTCCCTATTGTGGGGGATCGATCGGCATTGAAGTTTCACACATCTTGGTCACCATCACGATCGACTATGTAACGTTTTAATTGTCAAAAAATTACCCTTACATGCAACGGTTTAAAATAAAAAATAAAAATAACCTTTATAAATACACAATACAAACACACCAAAATCAGGCGAAATTGCTGACAAGTTGTGGTGGTGTGTTCAAAAGATAATAGACAGCGTCAGCACCAAAATCAATTGGAGCTACCGGGAGAACGAAAAAGATGGTGTAGGTGCATCAACTTCGACTACCAATTGTTTTGGGGAACCTCTGCTAGACAAGGAAGATCTGGCTCGCATCAAGGAATTTGCCGGTTATCGTATTCCTCAGTATGACTAAATGCATGGGGGAGCATTCAGATTAGATTTATGATTTATTTATTTCGTATTGTTTTTATATTTAATATATTATTGTTTTTATTTAGTATCGTAACATTTTAATTATTAATGAAATTTTATTTTGTGTTAAAAATGTTTAAAAAAACAAAAAATGAATTTGGTCGCTCCATGGGGCACCTAATCGCCTGAAGGTCGCTGGAGAGAGAAAGTTGACGTGGCAGTGAAAAGTAAGGGGATTGAACCCCCTGGGGCAATTTATGGTGGTGCATGCATAACGTTAACTAAAAAGGTGTAACGATTAAGCAATACAAGTATTTGTTATAGTCATACATACCAATCAGAGATTCCGTCATAGATTCAACGAAACTGTCCACTTCTTCAGCGTCCTGCATCTGATCAAAGTAATAATCACTCGGTTCAGATTTTAATCCTCTCATCAAGTCTAGTATAAGGCTCAAATCCCTCTCACGAACAGAAACATCTACTCCATGGGGTCGAGACATAACTTCTGTCTTTGGAACATAATCCTCAACACATCTTCCGTATTCTCCAGCATGTTAATGAACGGCAGAGGGTGAGTCATTCTCCAACACAATCCACCTAGGGAGCATGTGGGTCCACTTTCGGAATCCAATGCGGTCATCCGCCGCACTTAATAGACGGCGTAAGTTCCCAATCGGTGTGAAATCAGGACTAAACGCATCTGAAATCATGAGGACAAAAATCTTTAGTCAACTAGTTACGATTAAACAGTGATTAATGAACACAACAAATACGTTATTTCCACACTTTTTAACGCAGTTTCTTACAATCTACACCACCTATATGACATATATATTATATATACGCACCATTTACAACACCACGGATAAAAGAAGAGCCATGTTTGTCATCACACTTAAGGATGCACTCGCCCTCATAGTCATGTTGAACATACTGGTAACCTTTGGTGCTAAAAAAAGGAGAACATGAGGCGACCGATCTGACACTCAAGAGATCAGAAGCAACGCGTTTAGCAAACAAGGAGGCCATCTAGGAACAAACGAACAAAGGTTAGCTAGTTAATTAATTTTGTTATACTATATATCTACATGCTATTTAATTTGTGCCAAAATAGGTGTGTCTTGTATTGTTAGTATAGCATGACCACAAAGTAGAAAACAGTTTCTATTGTTAACAACCATAACTATTTTTGTTGTTAACTATACAAAACAATCACCAAAGAAGAACCCTTAAAAGAGTGAAAAGCATATGAAATCCAAACCAAACACTAAACAAGGAAAATGCTTTTTGTTTTTCCACAAAATAATTTGTACAAAACAAATAAACATAAATCATGTCCATTTTTTTTTTTTTTTTTTTTCTCTCCAAATATTTGTCCACAAAACTGAAAATTTCTATTTCCTAACATATGAAATAAAACTATCAACTAAACATTTTATTTTTCTTATTTTTCTATCTTCATTTTTAATAATTTTCAACTCTCTTTTAAGATAACAATTTCCACCATATTCTTACAAAACTTGAGATAGAAAACTAAGAAAAATTTCCGCCAACTAAATGCACCCTTAAGTTCAAAGGGTCTAAATCTTAAATATAAACCTATAAACAGAAATTTCTAACTCAATATAAACCTATAAACAGAAATCTCCAACAAACAAAAACACAAACATATATCATCATAAATTTGAACTTTAACTTTTACTGTATTTTCTAGCCTTAAAGTAACCAAAATTTTTTTGCCATCGATATTACAATGACATGCTTAATTACTTAACAGAAACAAAAACTTACTAGATGTAAGGATGACATTTACCTGAGATTTAATGTCTGATATGCTCAAGAAATTTTTCTAAGGCTTTCTTGGTTAGTGACAAAATTAGGTGGGCTATTAAGTTGTAAGAAGAAATACCAAACATTATTTATAAAACATTCGAGCCCCTCATCTTTCATGTTGTGCAAATTGCCTCTTAGTGTTTTGTTAATGCCTTCATCTTATTTAGCAAACAAGTCTCATGTTATCAGAGGCGGACCTACGCTTTGCGTAGGCGGTGCCCGGAACCACTTTGGACGAAAAATTCTTTTAGAAGTGATATAGGATTTTTTTTAGGACCTACCTTAGAAATTACTTGGGAACCACCTTGGATTGAAATTTTCAAAGATTAAAGAATAAAACAGATAAAAAAAGAAGTCCGGTCGGAGATCGGACATGTCCATCGGAGTTAGTAGGAAGATGAAGAAACACAGTAGGGTTAATATGTTTTCTGGATATAGCAATTAAGCTTAGTGTGAAAATAGCAATTTAAATTTGAAGGTTACTTTTATTTTAGAAGTAGCAATGTTAGGTTGGGGTATAGTCTTTTTTCTCTTTTGTAGTCATACACGTGTGTAAATCTGTGTTGTACTTTCAATGAATTGGTCAATATACTTTTTGGTATATTATAGAGTAGTATGCTTATAAGTTGTATATATTCAAAGACTTGATTGACTTTTTATTAGTTAGAGTGTTAGACACTTACAAATATGTCGTCAATAATTTTAAAAAATAAAGAATATTGAAGCTTTGATTTACATTTTCTCACTTATATCATAATGATAATGCAATTTGTTTTAGTAAAACATTCACATTTTAACATGTAATAAAATTAGTACGCGACAACCAACTGACTTAGCTCAGTTGGCCACCTGGGCTCTTTCTAGAGCTTGGAGGAGGTTTTACCCAGGGTTCAAGTCTTGCAAAAAACAAAATTTCGGTTTTCCTCCTAGTGCGAAACCATGAGTTTTAGGAGTTTCCCTTCATGGTCTCTCCTAGTGGTTCGAGTCCCGGGGCTTGCCCGTTTGGATGGTTTAACTCGAGGGTCGGATTTCAAGTTTGGGGTGCCGTTCTAAAAAAAAATAATAATAAAAAAAATATAATAGTACGCGACACGTCACATTTTTTTCTCTAGTTACTTATGTTATGTTTTATCCGACAAGACATAACATAACCCGACCCGTTGACCAGTTGACTTTTTGACTCGTTAGTTTGACGTCCCGACTAAGTAAAGGAACCACCTTAAGTTTTGTGCTAGGTCCGCCACTGCATGTTATCAAATGACATATTGTTTCATTCCTGAAAAATCAATAAGGCCATCTCAACAAAAGTCAACATAAACTATGGACAATATTGAGATCTTGAATTGAGCTTTTATGAAGGTATAGCATGGTTTCTAACGAACATTTTTTTAGTATTTGAGCTCACTCATATTATCCTATATGAAAGCTGGTGGCTACATCATAAATACGAGTTTCGCCTAAAATAACCAAATTCAGTGTAGACTCAAAACAAAGAACAGGTTTGTATGTTTTGACGAAAGTACGTAGTAGATATATTATAAACAACCTCTTCAACAGAACATGAACAAGGCCAAAAGGATACGAGCCATAACTAAACGGACAGCTAAACACATCATTAGAAGTATGTGCTCAAGTGCCAACTAAACAAGATTAGAAATCCCAAAAGGCCTCAACAAACATCAATATAAACTATGATATTGAAATTTGGAGAATCCGTTAAATTAGCCTAAAGTTGAAGACAGTGTCCAGATTTGCCTAAATAATAAGTTGCAACAGAGACATGAACCTATTCGGGGCGCCAGAGGGTCGGTTTGCAGACTTTTTTCTCTTGAAAAATCAGCAAATTTCCTCCAATTGTATGAATCATTTCCCCTTTCTTCTTGGGAATAGTTATATTCCATGACTCGCTCGTTTTATCCTCCTTGACATCATGGATACTGAAGAGCCTTTCTGGTAGAAGAATCTCAACTGCATAACCTCCAAAAGGGTAGTCAGCATCCCAGCTCCCGGTATCTCGGCCATCCCAGCCCTCTGCATCCCGGGCCCCTACTCCCATGATGATGCGAATAGCTTGTGGATTTTGCAGTTTGTAGGACACATGTAAACAGATACAAAGAGCATATTGTGTTCCTGTATAGAGTGAAATAAGTTTTAAAAAATACCTCCGCTCACAAAGAGCATAATGACCAGCATAGAACAGCTAAAAAGGTACATTAGTATATTATACAGGTATTTAAAAACCGTAACGTTTTATGTTATTGTCATGTATATAGATGAAATTTAGAAAGATACCACCCACTGATTCAGATAATTTGGCGAGTTCTTTAGCATCCTGCATCACATGATAGTAATACTCAGAAGGTTCCCTTTTGACTCCTCTCATCAAATGTAACAGAGAGGAAATATTCGTCTCTCGAGCAGATTCCTTCACATCGTGGATTCCAAACATAAACTCCGCCTGTGGAACAGGTATATCAACTTCGTCAACATCGTCTTTGTGCAATCCTGCCATAAACTTTGGAGCAGGCATGTCACGCAGTAGGTAGAGGGCGTTGTCATCCTCCGCCACACTCCACCTAGTCATCACATGGGTTCCGTATTTGTATCCGATCATACCATCCGTCATGGTTAGAAGACAGGCCAGATTCCCAGTTGGTGAGAGACGAGGATCAAACACACCTGAAATCATAAAGCAGGGTTGCCTATTTCATTATGAGGATTTAAAGACTGTATCGAAGCTCTAGTACAACAAATATCTTATTTCCACATATTTTTTTCTTCTTATAAGTGCGCACAAACATAAACTTTGCTTACACTTTAAAGTCTATAGATCAATTTGTTACGCCTAATTTCCTCACACGCTAGAGAAAGCATGAGGGAAATTGAGTGTAGACTAATTTGATACAAGTTTGTGCAAATGACATATTTGTCGTAGAGCTAAATCTTTTTTGGAATTTAATTTACTTACTATTGACAACATAATGGACGCAAGATCCATATTTATGATCACACTTTAGGATGCAGTCACCCTTAGAGTTACGCTGATCATACTCGAAACCCTTGGTGTTAAAGAAGCGAGAAGACGAGGCTATCGGTTTGACTCTCATGAGATTGGATGGAACGCCTTTGACAAGTGACAAAGCCATCGCTGATCAAAGAAGAAATTAAACAAGGAACAATGAGCTTAGCTAGCTAGTAGCTATATATAATAACTTCATTAGGAAGAATACAATTAAGGTTATTAGGAGCAAAAAGTCATTCATTCATATGTTTCTCATTTAACAGTTACATGAAAACTGCATATGTTGGTTTTCCGCTTTCATGATCACTACCCAGGCCTAACATATAGCCCACCAAGCTTATATGTTAACTTTAGGATTATTTTTTCACCGTTTTGGATTAAGCTTGTACACCCTACATAAAAGTGGCACATATGCAGCACAACCTTTTACAATTCAGACCCTTTGAACACTAGTTTTCAGTTTTGGACCCGTGAATCTCAAACCATTCGAGCTCCTCAAATGCCTATTTAACAGTGTTTGCAATTTGTGAAATCAATAATCCACCTCTAGCAAAAACATCCATTCATTCTAAACTTTTCAAGATTTTCAAATGCCTATTTAAAACTTGCTATTTCCGTTCACGATTTACGATTTTTTTTTGCCGAGAAAACATCAATAAAATTTTAGAAAAAACAGTACAAACTACTCGTATATACTTATAAAATTATCACAAACAAATAGTGAAATTGAGAGAATCCCAAAACCAAAATTCAAGATTCACTAATTTTTTCATTATGGAAATCGGCTTAGGCGGCCGATGAATCTAGCTTTTCACTAGCACCCCTCTGAGTTGTGTTTTTCACAAAAGAAAGGGTGTTTGTGTTTCTCACGATCACAAAAAAAACCCAAACAGTAAAAAAGAAAATCTCACAACCTGTTCGAGATCCGAGAAACACTTAGGATGACCTAGTGTCTTGTGACTATCATCGCTAAAATGTGAGGGCTTTCAAGTTCGATTCCTGCTAGGTCTTAGCAAACAATCCTAAGAGCACATGTATGGTGGCTGCCAAAACCCAACAAGGGTGTCATGTCATACCACGTCAGCAAAACACCCTTTTTCACTCGCACCTAAAAAACCCGCTCACTCATAGCTCATGCCAAAACACCCCTTTTAGGTCCCGCCAAACCCAATTAAAACACAAACTCAACACAAAAAAACAATCGAAAAAAAACAAAAATCGTCTCTTTCAGGCCAAGGAATTGGCGAACGGTTTGGCGTGGGGTACTTGGTGTAATGGCTTGGGAACACGCCGGATGGCGAGGGCGCTCAAGCCACCATACCTAGCCCTCTAAAGTGGTCACATCAACCTCGTGGAAAGTGAGTGCTTTACCTGGTTTGAGTCCATGTGGCGTGTTTTCAAACCTCATGGGTTTATCAGCCAAAAGATCGGAAACCATAAATAAAAATTTAAGTTCATGTCAAGATTCGAGACTCGTGGGTCGAAAATCGGAAAGTAAGGTTCAAAAGGTCCAAAATATAAAGGGTTGTCATGAATAAGGTTTACTTGTATAATTTTTCCTAACAAGTGTAATAAAGATTATAAATTTCTAACAATCTTTATATATATTCTTTTGAAAATGCTGCTAAAAACTGTAACATTTCTAAACTGAAAGTAACCAAAAAGTCTTTATACCAACAAAATGAAAAAATGGCATAGAAAATAAGTAACCAAAAACATAAACTTACAAAGTTAATAGCATTTACCTGAGATTTAAGGTTTGATACTAAAGTTGGTCGGAATAAATGAAGTATCTAGGACAGTATAACTTTAAGATTGTGTTAAGCGAAAAATAAGGGAAACAGTGGTACTTCTAGGAAATTTACTTTAGTTATGACCATTTGAGCCCCTCATCATTCATGTTGTTTTTATTTTGCCCCTTATTGTTTTATTAATTTCCGTATATTTGGCGAGTATTTTGAAGTGTGTAGTATTGAAAAATTGTTTGTTACAAATTTTTTTATTAGAAATTAGTGTGAGAAATGTTTAGTTTTTAAAAATTGTATTTGTATTTGTATTTGTATTTTTTATTTTTATTTTGTATATATGGGTGTGATAACTAAAAGTGAAAATAGTTAATGATTTAAATTATAATTAGGTATTTAAATAGTTAATAAATTACATTAACTTTCATAAGTAGCTACGGTATATTTTAGTCTAATAATATAACATTTCTTTTTTAGTTTTAATTAAGTGTGTTTTCTCTTTATATGTAGTATACATAAGACACTATATTTCAAAATTGATGCAATGTTTCTTTTTCATTTTTCACTAAATGTTTTTATACGTTATTTGATACAATTGAAAAATTGTTATTTGAGTTGAATTTTCACATGTTACAACCCTTTTCAACTATATTTTGATTAGTTTACATTGTAAGTATAGACGTTACTGTTGGGTTCAGTAAATACCCAAACCCCTTAATCTAGGATTTGAATAGAAAATAGCCTAAGTGTTTAGTCCGTTAAACACTAACAGGTCATTGAGTGCATAGTCTCTCAGTGAGTCATCTTCAGGATACTCAGTATGAGGCGAAGAAGTCTCTCCACTCAAAGGCGGAACTGAAGGTTGAAGGTGAGTCAAGAAGAAGATGATGGATTCAGTGAGTGATAACAATAACTCACTTTGAATCCCTAAGACTCTCTCCAACTACTTACAGAACAAGCTGAAGTAGAAGGCTGAAGGATGTAAAGGCGAAGAATGAGCGGGACAAGGCGGGATAAGTTTGAACCAAATAAGGCGAAGTCCTTATCAACCAAAGTCAACTTTCCACTGAATGGCAAAAGATCGGGGCTCTGTCATCAACGACCTTAGGAAAGTAGTCTTGTCTCTTACCTAGAATAGCCTTTAATTAAATGAGAGACAAAATACATGTATTTTGTCTTACAGTATGATGTCGTTTGTCACTTAGGAAAGAGTTAAAGCTCATACATGTATAAATAGCAAAAGAGATGGAGTGAAAAGATTAAGCTTGTGAATTGTAAAAACACACATACACGCAGCCATCTTTTCACTCTCCAAATACAACTTAATCCCTAAGATAGCTCGATGGATTCTAAGAGTTGTGCTCAGGACTTAGCTGAGCTTAGAGAGGAGTCACCAAACTTTGTCATTTCAATCCCAAGTACTTTGTTCAGTACTTGGGTATCGTATTCTTTTGATTGATTTCTAATAAAGAATATGATGTTGAAAATTATTCAGTGTGTTTTACTTACGTTAATTTCGGTCATTGTTCACTATTAATTTGTTTTAAGCACTTATTTGTTTTAAACGGTAGTGAATAGGGAACAACAAGTGGTATCAGAGCTTGGCTGATTATAAAACCTTTATAAAAATTTAAGCCGCTCTAGCGTTTTAAATCGGATCCTTATGGTGAAATTGATGTACCCCAACTAGTCGATAAAAATGGTGGAGCTTATTAAACATTTGCCCTAGACTTGAAGTTGTTAAATTCAACAAATGAAAAAGCGTATGCTTTGCTATTTAGTGGGATGGAACCTTATTATATCAAGTGTATAAATGAATGTCCATTTATCCCAAAGACTGCGAACGTTTTGTAAACACGAAGCTCGGTGGACTCAGGGGATGAGAGAAGAGTGGTCGGACCAAAGACTCAAAAGTATCATCATATCATGTCTTCCTGATGATATTATGGTGTCAGTTATAAGCTGTAGTACAACTAAACAAACCTGGGATGACCTAGTTCATAGCCATGAAGGCCCATCTGATACCAAGGAAAACAGGGATAATGGACACGAAACTTGAGTATAACACCTTAGGGCTAATGGGACTCGAAACTCTGTCTCAAACTTATACCCGGTACAAAACTCTTTTAAATGAACTGTCTAATGATGGTGTTAAGTTGTCCAAACATGAAATCAATGTTGGTTTTGTCAATAGTCTCCTGAGAAGTGGTTGAATTTCTCTCGGGGACTGAAATGCTAACCATATCCAAAATCTTGAACTTCACGAAATTTATGGGAAATTTTTCTATGAGGAAAACCTCATTAACAGACGATACCACCTGACTTAAAAAGTCTCGGAAGTCAAGAAGTCCGACCACCACTTCAACACCTATATCAAGCCTTTCTTTTCCAACAATGTGGTTCAAGACTTTCAAGAAAATTCAGATGATGAGCCTAATGAGAGATCAAGTGAGGAGTACCTAAATGACTGAGCGTTAAATTTCGAGGAAATGACACTCCTTGCTAACTCTCAAAAGGTTTATAAAAGAAACAAATATTTTTCAAATGCTAAAGCAAATGAGGACTGAATGCTTTAAGTGTCAAAGAGGTCATTTTGTAAAGAATGTTTTAAAAACAATTTCGAACCCTCTTATAAACCATCAAGGTCAAATCAGTCCCTCATGCTTTAGCAAATTTCAACCAAAATCTATCGGTTTCATCAAAACTTTCAAAACAAATCGATCAAAACAAAAGCTGTTGATTTTGAAGCCATGTATAGGAAAGTCAAAGCTAAGCTTGCATTGCTTGAGGCCAGTCCCTCGAAAAACAACAAAAAGTGTTCAATTCAGGGTAAAACAAAGGCCTTGTTCGCTGAAACCTTCTACTAGGATGAAGAGCCAGTGTCATCGGATGATGAAATGGTGCATGTCGGCTACTTGATGGCCCTCGAGAAGAGGACAAGCTAGCTGTTGGAAAGAATCATGCCAGAAATGGAGAATGGGTTAATATCACAATGAAGAAGGTAAATATTTTACTTTCTATGGATGATGACTCTTATTGGCAGTCTTACATGAATTATCTTAATGTTGACCTTAAGTTAGTAGAGCAAAGACTGAATCTTTTTTCAAAATACAACAAGCTAAGTTTTGAATTAAACAAGTGTAAGGATGAACTGCTTCTTTTAAAAGAAGCTAAGCTTGAGGCTGTCACTTTGCAAATTCAAAACACTGAACTAGTAAAAAAAATCAGGCTCTTCAAGATGAACTCAAAAAGGTTCAAGATATCCTTAATAGTTGGACTGCTAAGAATCCCAGGGTCTTTGATCTTTGTGGGGCCCCAGTAGCAAGAAGAGAGTCTTAGGTGAAGATCATCTTCTTGACTCTCTCAACAAGAGACCGGTACTAAGCCATTTGTGTCGGTGGCATGATTACCAGATATGTTGACTTGTCCCAAGCCCAGTGATTGGATTGAGCGGGTTAATCACGAGTAAGCTTCCAAATTTTGATTTTGGAAGAATTCTAGAGCCTGAAAGTCAAGCTCTAAAGAGCATGCTTGGACTCCCTGATGTGCCCAGCAGTACTGAACACATCTCTGAGTAAGTAGTGAACACATCTCTGAGTCTAAAGCTGAATCTCAAGCACCACTTCCACCCCTGGAACCTCTTCAGGGTGCTGCTCCCAGCTCTGAGCTTACTCCATTACAATACAATCTACACTCACCAAAAGAAAGGTCTGGACTTGGTAGAACTATCCTAAAAAGACCATCAAAACCAACTCAACAAGAGTCTAACCCCACTGAAACTTCCACATCCTCGTCCCCTGAAGCTGACCAAATTCAGCAACTGACCGTGAACTTCGTGAGGAAGCTAAGCGACAAGATGGAATCCATCGAAAAAGTCCATGAATTAGTCAAGGAAACTAAGTCGACACTCTAGTACCTCAAAGTCAAAAGCCACCACAAAAACAAGCGAAGGTGTGATCTCTGCGCCACTATACAGTCATACCGACAAGTTATAGAATCTTTTTGTATGATCTACAAAAGGATGATCACAGAACTTCGATGATCACTTACAATATGTAAGTTCTCTCGAAAAAGCAAACTACACCAAAGTTGGTCATCAGTATGCTTCTACATCCAAGCCTGCTCAAAAGTTTAGAGCAAAACCTTTTCCTCCTTGCCCACACTGTGGCTTTAATGATCATCATCCTGATGATTGTCTCATGAACAAATCTTTGTGATATTTAGAAATCCAGCTCATAAGACATCTCAGCATGCGGTGTGTCATTCAAGCAAGGAGAAATTCCAAGCAACCCAAAATCACTGAATCATCCTCAGTCTCCAAATGCAAAACTTATGGTAGCACAATGCACTCAACCACTGACCATGAGTCAATTTCCAAATTCAAAGACACTTTTAAGCCCAAGCCCACTAGTATGTGGGTCAGCAAGAGAAACTAATCATGTCTACTATTTGTGCAGAGACACGCCAGGAGCCTATTTGGCATCTAGATAGTGGATGCTCAAGAAGCATGACTGGCGTTAAATTATCTGCACAAATATTTAAAGGAACCAGGACCCAAGGTAGTATTTGGTGATAACTCATCATGTCCCACTGAAGGTTATGGTTCAGATTATCTTAATGGAATAGTTTTCTATATAATAGCTTATGTCAATGGTCTCAAATACAATCTCATCAGTGTCAGTCAACTATGTGATGCTAAGTACATTGTGCAATTCAATGACAAACAAGACACCATTTTTAATGCCAACAAAGAAGTTGTGTTGATAGCTCCTAGAAGATATGATGTTTATGTCTTAGACATGTCAAGTCTCTATCAAAATGGAACTTGTCTCTTTGCCAAAGCCACTGAAACAATCAACTGGCTGTGGCACAAGAGACTCTTACACTTAAATTTCAAAAATATCAACAACTTGGCAAAACAAAACAAGGTCCTTGGCTTACCATCACTGGTTTTTGCAAAAGATAAACCATGCTTTCGACTTTGTGAGAAAGGCAAACACCAAAGAGCATCTTTCAAAACAAAACAAAATTTCTCAATCATAAGCTGCCTTCACCTCCTGCATATGGATCTCTTTGGACCAGTCAGTCCTAGATCAATCCAGCATGAGAAGTATACTCTTGTCATTGTTGATGAGTTCTCAAGATACACTTGGGTATACTTTCTTTCCAAAAGAGTCAGGCAGGTGATACTATAATGTCATTCATCGGAACATTGAAAACGAGAATGACATTACTATAAAACAAATCAGAAGCCGACAATGATGTACTGAGTTGAAATGATGAGCTTGAGAGCTACTGTGATGAAAAGGGAATCTCCCAAAAATTTCATCTCCTTACACCCTGAACAAAATGGGGTGGTCGAAGGAAAAAGCAGAACTCTCATTGAGGCTGCAAGAACCATGTTAAATGGCTCGACTCTCTCAAAGCATTTACGGATTAAAGCAGTCAAACAACTGTTACACTCAAAAGCAGGTCAATCATTGTCAAAGACATATAAAACCCCATATGAGATATTCAAATGTAGACTTCGACATCGACTACTTTCATGTGTTTGGATGTCCTGTGTTTATTCATAAACACAAGGATCATCTAGGCAAGTTTGATGCTAAAGCTGATGATGTATACTTTCTAGGTTACTCACTGATCTCCAAAGCCTTCAGGGTATTTAACACAAGGAGACAACAAGTTGAGGAAACCTTTCATGTCACCTTTGATGAAAGTGTAGAAAGCATCAGGTTCACCAACACCTCAGTGGAGGAAATAGGAATTGATAACTCATCAAGATATCCTCCTGATGAGTATAACACTTAAGTCAATTCCTCATACCAAGTTGATGCTGACCTCTCATATTATGTCTTGCTTCACAACTTGTCACAACCAACTATCAGTGAATTCATTGATAATCAATCAGTCCCTGCTAGGATAGGTAACACTGATCCAAATAATCAGGAACATGTGATTCATGAAACCCAACCTGAACAAGACATCTCAACAGATGTTCTTAATGATTTTGTGTCTCACTCCCGAGTCTCCAGTGACCTCCTCAAGCTCAGATCCTAGACCACAAAGTAAGTGGACAAAATCTCAGGACATTGAGCTTGTAAACATCATTGGTGAACCCACTGAGGGCATGCTCACTAGAAGCATGGCTGCTAAGTTAACTGCAGCTTCAGCCAATGAATGTCTATATGCTGATTACCTATCAAATATAGAATCTAAAAGTGTCACTGAGGCTCTAAAACACCAAGTTCGAGCCATGCAAAAAGAACTTCAAAAGTTTGATAAAAACAAGGTCATGACCTTGATCAAATGTCCTCAGGATGTCATTGTCATAGGAATGAAGTGGGTTTTCAGAAACAAAACTGATGAAAGCACTGTCATTAGTCAACAAGAAGGCATTGACTATGATGAGACATTTGCTCCTGTTGCAAGAATGGAAGCCATCAGGATCTTCCTTGCATATGCTACCTACATGAACTTCAAAGTTTACCAAATAGATGTAAAAGGTGCATTCCTAAATGGTAAACTCAAGGAAGATGTATATGTTCAGCAACCTCTAGGCTTTGAGAGTAGTGAATTCCATGACTATGTCTGCAAGCTTGATAAAGCCCTTTATGGACTGAAACAAGCTCCCAGGGCATGGTATGAAACTCTCTACGCCTTCCGATTCAAAACAAGTTTGTTAGAGGAAAGATAGACAACACATTGTTTATCTATAGGACAAAACAAGATGTGATACTGGTCCAAGTATATGTTGATGACATCATCTTTGGCTCAACAAACTACACTTTTTGCAAACAGTTTGAAAAACTAATGACAAAGAAGTTTGAAATGAGCATGATAGGTGAACTCACATACTTCCTTGGACTACAAATCAGGCAAACTGATAAAGGAATCTCCATCAGTCAAAAGAAATACACAAGAAATCTCTTGAAGAAATATGAGTATCTGACTGTGCCTCAGTGAAGACACCAATGGTCCCTCCTAATAACCTTGGACCTGATCTCACTGGCAAGTTTGTCAATCATACCCATTTAAGAGGGATTGTTGGCTCACTGATGTATCTAACTACTTCCAGACCAGACATACAATTCTCAGAGTGTCTAATAGTAATATATCAGTCCAATCCCAAAGAATCCCACCTCACTGAACCAAAAGGATACTCAGTACTGAAGGAACCCCAAGCCTTGGACTCTATTATCCAAAGTGCTCGGGTTTGATCTCAAAGGATACTCGATTCGATTATCTTGGTGCAACATGGACAGAAAAAGTACCTCAGGGGTCCTGTCAATTTCTTAGAGGAAAACTGGTTTTGCGGATTGCTAAAAGCAACAATCAATGGCTATGTCTTCACTGAAGCGAGTATGTGGCTCTTGCAGGATCTTTGTGCCAATGTTTTATGGATGAAAGGTCAACTCAGTGACTATGACATCCATTATAAAATGGTACCCATCTTCTGTGACAACACCAGTGCAATTGCAATCTCCAACAACCCCGTCCTTCATAAAAGAACCAAGCATATTGATATCAGATATCACTTCATCAGGGACCACATAATGAAAGGAGACATAGAACTTCATTTCATCCCTACTGAATATCAACTTGCTGATATCTTCACCAAACCCTTGGATGAACCTACCTTCAGGAGACTAAAAGCTGAATTGGGAATGCTTGACATTGAAAGTCAGGTATCTGAAAACCAATCTCAGTGAGTCTTTCTCTAATGGTTTCGCCTCCCTGAAACCTCAAAATAACCCTCTCATTGAATGAGTAAGACTCATTCAGGGACCCTGACTCTTGATATTGAGCATTGAATAAGTAACTAAATGCATCAAGTATTAGTTACTTAAATGTCCTAGGTTGGAAATCACACCAATTAAATATAGGAATATATGTCTTTGTATCTTACTGTCAAGGGTCCCTCATACTTACCTCATCCTACTTGGCATTAAATGCCTCCTCACACATAAAATATCCTGGATATTTTATTCTTGCAAAAAGTGCACTTTTACTGTACCTTTACTGCTGTTTCCTTGAAAAAGCGGATTTTACTTTGCTTGGTAGTGGAGGGTGGCATTAAGTGTGGAAATTCATAACGTTTTCAAAAAATTGACTTTACAAATCCACAAGTATGCACAAACTACCCCTCTAAACACTCTATAAATACCCTCACAAAATCCTTATCACACACACAAAAGATTTCTGCTAACAAAACTCTGTCAAAATCTCTTTTCAAACCCAAAAATCTTTGTGTTCTTCAAATCCTTTATGAAAAATCTTCTTTGTAAACCTTTACAAAAGTTTTCATCACAACAAGATTCAAAACCTTTGATTATTCTTGTCAAATTTTTTTTCAAAAACCTAAAAACCTTTAATGGAAATGGCAAGAACACAATCTCTTCAGTTTGCTTCACAGTGGGTAGGTGATCTTAGCAATGTTGAATTTAAAACAAATAATGTCATAGGCAATTTTAAATATCCTCAAACTGTCCCAGCCTATAAGGACATTATGAAATTTTTGTATAACTGTGTTAGGATTTAGTAAATTCAGTTATTGAAGTGTCGGTCACCTCAAGTATATGTAATCGTTAGAAAGCTCGTAGTCGTAGTTATTATAAGTTAAGTAGTATTTAGTTAAGTAACACCGTGGAGGACGGACGGGTCTTTACCCACTGTATGCCTGATCCACAGCCCGTAGGTGGCGATTTGTGTAAGACTATAAATACTCTCTACCTCCCAAGGTAGAGAGTTGGAGCTCATAATAATACTTTCATTTTCTCTCACTAAGTTCCCAAACCTCTAACTCTTTCTCTCTCTCTAAAACTTCATCTTATAGTCCTCTTTTGTTTATGATATGATGTGTTTGTGAAATCCAATATGTTACAAATGGTAACAGAGCCATGGTTTGATCATCTCTCTTACATATCCTTGGATTTCTAGTGGTTTTAGATGGTTTTTGAGTTTGAGAAAGTTTAGTGGTTTTTGCATCATTTGGATCATTTCTTGTGTTAAAGTTTGAATTTTGGGTGTACTTTTGTGTTTAAAATCATTGTAAGTGCATGGGTTTTGATTTGGTAAGCTTGAATCACTGTGGTTGAGCTTGTTTTGGATTGAAAAGTGTATTTTTGAAGTTTTTCTTGCTAGCGACTTGGTTCTCGTAGTGTTTTTCATCGTAGCGACTTGCTTCAGTAAAAGGTAGCGAGTTGTAGTGTTAATTGTTAGCGATTTGGTCCTAGCGACTTGTCTATTGAGACAAGCCGACAAAAGATAACTTAGTGGATTCTCTACTACGGCTAGCGACTTGGTGAAGTTAGCGACTTGTTTTCAATTTTGTTAGCGACTTGTACTTAGTATTCTTAGCGACTTGGAACTTAGCGAGCTGCTCTTTAGCGACTTGGTGCTTTAGCGACTTGTGTCCAGCGACTTGGGTCTTAGCGACTTGGTCTTAGCGACTTGGTTCCTGAAAATTGAGATCTTAGCGAGTTGCTACTCGTGACTTGGTGCTTAGCGACTTGGTTCAATAATTCTTAGCGACTTGGTTGATTTTTGTTTGTAATACTGTTTTCTCTTGATTTAGTAAAATCCCGTGAAAGAATCTATTTCCCGGTTTAATCACAGAGTTATAAAATCCCGTGTAATCTGTTAACATGTCTACCAACGTACCTACAATCATCTCCACTTTATTCTTGAGGATGTTCAAGCAGGGTTCGAGATACTCGTCCACATGCTTGGAGCCGTGACTACGACTCTTGGGCTCAACGAATCAGTTATGCTTGTCTTGGAAAGGAAAATGGGATCAACATTCTCAAATCCATTGATGAAGGACCTTATCGGTTGAGACTACAAGAGACTTAATTGATCTGACTGCAGATGGAACAATAATCTATGGATTAGACAGACCAAAGACGTATGATGAGCTCAATGATAAGGAGAAAAAGAGATTCGATCTTGATATCAGGGGCCTCTAACATTATACTTGGGGTCTTAGAAAGATATCTACAAGATTATCAATCACAACACTGAAGCCAAGGCTGTTTGGGATAATGTCAAGATGCTTATCTCATGTTCTGAATTAACCAAGGAAGACAGAGAATCACAACTGTATGATGAGTTTGAGCATTTCAAGATGAAACCAGATGAGAGTGTCTATGAGTACTACGTGAGATTCCATAAGCTTGTGAATGATATGAGGAACATCAAAATGACCATGCCAAACATTCAATTGAACTCAAAGTTTGTGAACAACATGAATCCCGAATGGCACAAATTTGTCACAGCTGTGAAGCTAACCAAAGGATTGAAGAATACAAACTATGAGCAACTGTATGCCTTTCTTCTTCAAAATGAGAGACATGCTATGTTTGAAAAAAGGATTCTTGAGCAGTTCAAAACCAACCAAGGAGAACAAAGTTCTTCAAATGATTCAACTGCCTTTTACACAAATGTTGGAATTACCACCAAAGCTTCTCAAGTTATACCCGCGGGTAATGGTAATCACAAACTCATTCCCGATCCAATGTTCAAACAAGCTGATGCTAATGCAGTCGTGGGACACTTCATCAATCATCTGGCTCTTATGGTTAAACAAAACTTGACTCTCAATCCACATACCAACAGTCATCACACTAACAATGAGATCAGAACTGCATCCAACCTTCACAATCATGCGGTTGTCAGAGATGGAAAAGTTATGGTGCAAGCCGATTCAAGAAGGCAATATGAACAGGGAAGAGATGGAGGTTATATTTGAAATCAGAATCGGGGAAGGAATGGAAATCAGTGACAAGCAAAGCTAATTAAGTGCTACAACTGTGGTGGTGAGGGACATATTGCTAGGAACTGCGCATCTCCAAAGCGTCCACAAAATGCATAATACTTCAGAGACAAGATGTTGCTTGTGCAAGCACGAGGATAATGGAGCGACTTTGGATGAAGAGGTTGTTGTTTCTTCTTTGGGAAATGCCGAACCTATGATGCGATGTTGATGAACAACCAATTCGAGGAGATATGTCATAATCATCAAAATGCCTTTCAAGTAGTATGTGATGCATTTGACTTTAACGTCGATGATGAACCTACTGCCCAAACAATCTTCATGGCTAGCATCTCACCTATGGTCTCTCCACCACAACAAGTTGGTCCATCCAAAGACAAAATCATTTCAGAGGTATTAAAACTATATGATGATGTTGATGAGCAAAAGATGCATAATAAAGTACAATCTCTTGAAACTTATGAATCAGATATTGATGATGAGGGTAATAGCAATATTGTCCCATATGATCAATATGTGTAGCAAAGTGAAAGTGAGGTTGTACCAAGTAATGCATCTTCATGATCAATGATGACTATGTTTTTGATGAATACACTGCATGTGCCCTTGATGATTCTGTTATCTCAGAACTGAATGCCTATAAAGAACAAGTTGCTATTTATGAACAACGTGCTAAGTTTGAGTTAACCACCGTGAGCAGGAAATGGATGACCAAATGCGTACAATTATTAGAAAAAGTAATTTTAGAGAAGAAGTATTAAAACAAGAGTTAAACTCCTTACAAGAAAAGCTTTCTAAAGCGCTAAGCAAAACAAGAACTTCAAGAAAATGTTAAAATGCTTAAGCAAGAATTCAATGCTAAGGAATCAAAACTTTTGAATGATTTTCCAATCTAAAAACTTTGAATAACAAGCTTGAAAATAAGTTGTGCATTACAAGGGAATACCATTGACTGCTCACTGATCACTAAGCATATAGTCTTAAGCGATAAGCATAGCATTCCCCTTGTTGAGGAACCAAATCCAGAGGTCATTAAAAAGTCTAGAGCTGCTAATAAGGTACTTTATGATGGTAATGAAATCCTTAAGCCTAGGCAGAAACCTAGTTGTTGAGTGCGCGAGGAAGATAAGAAATAAGATGAAGTCACTAGGGAGAAAATGAATAAGAAGCTAGAAGATCCTGAGTGTAAAATGAATAAGATAACGATAAAACCCTATGATTACACTAAGGAAAATTGGATTTCCTTAAACAAGTTTAAGCCTCAGACTCTATTAACCCATGAACAAGTGTTCTGGAAAAAGGATATGGATATGCAAAAAGCTGAAAATCTTGTTGAAAAGAATCCCCCTTGTAGGAAATTCCCTAAAGCAACTGTGTATCCTCCTAATACACCAATGCATTTAGTTCCTAGATCTATTGCCACTAATAGCAAGACCTTAATCAGCGTATGTTGTTTTATCAATTTGTTTGTTGATTTTGAGAAAACGTGTAAGAAGAGAATCACACCTCTTGGGATAGCTGAGGAGAAAGGGGTTTTGAACAAACTAAAGAATGCTATTTAACTGAGGTCATGCCTTTTTTAAACAATTAAAAGGTCAATTTGAGAGTCTTCAAAAAGGGATAAATTAAGATATTAAAGAAATGGAAAAGGAATTTGATGCAATGATAGTTGAGGTCAATGATTATGAGCAGGAACTCAAATATAATGAAGTTGAAAGAAAGAACTTGCATCTTAAATGAGAATTTGATTTGAGGTTGTGTTGCTCAAGATGTGTTTTATCTTGTTACAAAGCACTCTATTACTGCTTCTCGATTTCATGAATTATCTATTGCATTAAAAGTTTCCCATGATCGTGTCATTGAGCTTGAAAACAAAACTTCGAACTAAATGAGAAAATTGATCGGGAAGATCCGCGATAATTTGGTAAAACATCTTTCTAAACTAGAAGTTGAACGTTTTGATTTACAACTAAAATATCAACATCTTAAAGAAAATGTCAAAACCTCAAATATCAAGACATCCTCGGATGTTCCAGAGTTTGATGCAGTTTTGGATAAACAAGCGTGACGAACATATTCAAGCTCATTGTAACACGATGAGAAAGTTGAAAGCCCAAATTTCTCAATTAAAGGGTGAAAAGAACAATGTGACGCCTCCCAAATGCCTCCTCCTTTAGATTCTCAGTATTCTCAAACTTTTCCTCTTCAAAACTTGGTTAATGCTTTACAAAAGAAAACAAGACTTTTCTAGAAGAAAATGAAAAAGTTAAACGACACTTTAAAGAGTTATATGATTCAATGAAAGTCACTTGTGACAAAAACAACGAAAAAATAACATCTTTACAAAAGGAAATTGAGAATCGAGGAGTCGAGGAAAAAGGAAGCTGCCACTTGTCTTTAATGAGAATGTTGCATCAAAGTCATCCTCGGTACCAAATATACTATGACTATAAAATACATTCCTCCTCATCTTAGGAATAATGAACTTGTGTTTCATAACTATTGTGCTCACCTTAAGGATAGCCTAGAATGTCTCCGTGAGATTATGGAAGAGGATTTCATAAATAAGCCTCTTGATAGAGAAATTAGGTTTGCTTGCATTCAAGCCAAACGATCTCAGGAGCTGCTAGAATATTTAATAACAACATGTCCTAAATCCTTAGGTGCGAAAGGTAAAGTTGTGTCACCTTGTTCTATGCCTAGTGCCAAGCATACAAACCTTTCTATGCCCAGTTTTAAGAAAGTAAACACTAATGTGCCTTCAAGTAGTTCAGATCCCTTCATTTCTAATTCAGGAATGCAAAAAGTAGATCAACCAACTAATGTTTCCATAATTCCCTCTACAGGAGTAATCAGTGACATTAAAGCAAGCGGGTCAAAGCCTCCATGCAATACCAAGCAAGATAGGACCTCGCAAGCTAAGAATGTGCGTTGGAAGAGAGTAGAAGATCACCCTAGGAATATTAAGTTTGAGTTAAATAAAACGAATTGTGTTGATTCTAGTATTAGCTATAAGCGTCGTAATTAATTAATTCGCTACTATTAGCAAACCATGTAATGATGACTTGATTTACGTTACTAATCATGAAAGTGGTGTGAATGTTTTGTCTAATGTTGTCAAATGCCCTGTTAAAACTGTTAATGCTAAAAATCAAGCTAAGAAGGCTAAAAGGCAAAGGCAAAAGAAAGTTAGAAAACAGTGGAAACCCACAGGAAGGAAGTTTAGTATTATATGTTATCAATGGATACCTACTGGCAGTAAGGTTAATGAGTTTTGCCTTAAATTTGCTAAGTCAATGCCCACTAGAAAATGGATGCCTACTGGTAGAACTATTCCCTTAAGAAGTGAACATACTTTGAATATGTCAAATATGGACACTAGCACTGCATCTATTTCTAATGACTCCATTGTTTCTACTTCTGATGTGGGTGTTCTGTCACACCCCCAAAATATCGCAGCGGAACGATAGTGTCATTGGGGTATAACGTCATAGCACAAAGTATGGATACAGAAAACGACCTCTATAATGAGACGTTTTGAAAAGTTTACCATTCGATAAATGAGTTAAAGTTTACACCACAGGAATTCACAAAGTTTGATAGTACACAAAGAGTTTACAAAACATATCGAATGGTAATAGTTAAAAGCATAAGACTCCAATGTATGCCATGCGACCCAAAAGCTCCATGAAATGCTATCACCTTAAGACATGAGATAAACATGCTAAAAAGTGTCAACACAATGGTTGGTGAGTTCATAAGTTTGTAACAAAATGATTTGAAATACTTTGAGAAATGTTCACACAGCAAAGGCATTGTAAATCCACTCGGTTCCAAGTTCCGCCCATACAAAACTTGCAACTGTGTGTTTCACAACCCATTGCCAAAATATAGTATAAAAATCATGATTATGTGCATTAAGATAGTTAAAAGTATAATCGTCACCACAAGGGTCTTCCAACAACTCATGTTGGGATGTTTGTAATTAATAGCCTTCCAACAACTTAATTTGGCGCCATTAATTCTTGTATGTTTGTAAATTAGTAGCCCTCCAACAACTTAATTTGGTGCCACTAATGCTTGTATGTTTGTAAATTAGTAGCCCTCCAACAACTTAATTTGGTGCCACTAATTCTTGTATGTTTGTAAATTAGTAGCCCTCCAACAACTTAATTTGGTGCCACTAATTCTTGTATGTTTGATCCAAGTATGCATATGAAATCAAGTATAACCCAATCAAGTATAAAAAGCATAATCAAGTCTAAAGTATAAATAATGTTGTTTGGCAAAAGAGTTTAAATGTTTGATAAATAAGCATGTATCTAAGCCCCAAATAGTTTATAGAAATTTAAATGAGTAAGAGCGGGGTATGAACTCACCTGGTGTGATTGATATGCTAACAAAATGAAGTGCACGAAAGTGAGACTCGGAAACTATCCGCGACCTAGAATGAATGTTATGATATATAATGAGTTGCAATGTAATGTTATGCATGCATTTCGTACGTTATTTATACCATTTGCGAGTTTTGAAAATATTACATAACGTCGAAAAATACTCTTTTGACGTCTTGACCCTTCAAAAATCTCTTTACAAGTTTTTACGTCAAAATGTCATCCTACAATGGTTTTATAATGATTTATGGTGAAATTTTCACTTTTCGAAATTCGCAAAAACAATGTAAATTAGGAAATTTCATGAAATTAACAAAATGGCTCAGAAAAACTAGTCGTAAAATGGTGTCGTCGATGTTAGAGAACGAACTTCGACGGTTTTGGAAAGATTGTATCGAAATCTAGAAGTTTCAGTTCAGGAGTTTTCGTCATAAAGGTCTCGAACATAAAGATAATAAGGGTTAAAGATGGTGATTTTGTTGAATTGTGGTTCAAAAAGTGAGTTTTGGCCAAGTTTAAACATCCGTAATTAATTTATTACAACTCCAGCTATACAAGCGGTTTGTCGTTTTGAAAAAATATGCTTGGTGAACTCGATTTTATTAGAAGACATTTCGTTCCAAAAAGTTCCACATCATAGTTAAAACAGCCCTCAACATGGACGTTTCAGACTACGTAACACTTGTCTCGTAAAAATAATATAGTTTTGCAGAAAATAATAGTTACGGCAATTTTATGAAAACGTGCATATCTTTGTCGTTTCAAATCCGTTTTCTCATTATTATCGTCCTTAGCTTAATCAAAGTATACTAATATTATTTTTGATAAGTCGAAATAATTTGTAAAGCTTAAGGCTCGTTTTTGACTCGTACAAAATAATAATAGTATGCTGTAATTTCTGAAAATGTAAATTTCGTCGTCAAACTTGTAAAATCCATAACTTCTTCGTTATAACTCCGTTTTATTCCGTTCAAGCGGCCACGGATTCGTTTTAAAGTATATTTTCTAAATATCAAGGCCAAAATTTCGTACCTACTGTCGGATTTTCCAGAAAAACAAAACAAGGACAGAACACTTTTTATACTTATCGAAAATAGTTTTTCTCGTACTAAACCTATTCCAATCCCTTCAAATCAACTCCAAAACTAATCTAATCCTACCATACACCTTCTTAGGGTGTCATGGGTTCCTAAACATCATCAAGACCAAAGTATACCAAGGGGATAATTATAGGATGACTTTATATATATATAACTCTAAAATCAATGGAAAAATGGTATAAACAACACAAGTCTTGCATGTTTTTGCTCAAAAATGATGAGATGAGTATGAAATGAATATGTAAGATGAAAAATAAACATGAGATGCTTACAAGTGATATGATGAGGTGATTAGAACCAAGGATTAAACCTAAACACCCTAGGTTTTTATTTCAAAACCTAAACAAGAGTGTATACTAGATTGTGATAAACTTGATCTTGAAAATTGTGATGATCTCCTCTTGGATCACTATGAGGCCGGTTTTGAGAGGATAAAACCAAGAGAGAAGAAAAATGTGAATTATGGAGTAAGTGAATGAATGTGTGAATTATTAGTGAAGTGAAAGTCTATACATAAAATTTACCAACTTATAGATACATCCCCCCCCATTGGCCGGTTTTGGGGGGATTGTGTCTAACATATGTTTTTTTTTTTTTTTTTTTTTTACAACTTGTGTAAGTAATTGTTTGTATGTAAAGTGTATAGATTAAATGTAACTTGTAAGATTTTATATACATTAGTGTATTTAAGGTAGTTTTAGGTAAAAGTAATTTTTTTATAGATCAAAATAAAGTATAACGAGATCATAAAAATTGTAAAAATACATTTCTTGTAAAAATTGAGTGATAAAATAATTAGCGTATAATTTTTAAGAAAAACGTCGTAATAATATAACTTTAACGATTTATATACCAAATAAATTTAAAACACTAGGAAAACTCAAAATATTGTTTTTATAAACTCATGTAAGTATAAAAATATACCGGGATCATTTTTGAAAGTAATGGATTAAATGTTCAAAATAATAACTCACGCGATAACGTATATTTAATAAGAAAATAAAGTGTTATGTAAAATGCAAAACCGTTATGAAATGATGAATATGGAATATGAGAAATGACCGGAAAATGAGAATTGTGACATTCTTCCCCTGATAGAAGAATCGCGTCCACGCGATTCAATCGATGATACTTAAAGTTCTACCCTTAGGTTTCGCGAAATCAAGTGTATGGTCAAAGTGTTTAGGCCAAAACTTAAGCGTCTAGGTTTCTTATCTAACAAGAATCACTGAATCTGAATAATACGGTGGATCACTTAATGGTCTAAGATAAACGTACCAGTTACGCATTGCGGGCTTCCTCGGTCCCTATATAGAATGCTCGACCTCGAGGTGGGTGATATTGAGTCGAGGGTTTGGGTTATTTCCTTCAATTGCCACTGCTAGAGGAGCTTGCATCGGTGGCTTATTCAACTGAGGACAATTATTCCGAAGTGATTTGGGCTGTTACTTTCGTAGCAAGTCCTTTGGTTATTCCTCATGTTGCCCGTATTAGTCGTTGTTATTGGTCTTGCACGTTCTTTACACTGGCTTGAAAAATGATTCGTCTGATTGCATATTGTACATAAGCGGCAGGGCTTGGTCTTCGGGTGATGATAAGCACACTTAGCACATTTGGGATGTGGACCCGCATACTCTCTTTGTTCATTACGGTTGCCACAAAAACTCTTGCCCTTTTTGTTGCTCGCTACCAGCGCCTATCTGCTTATTCAACCCACTTGCTTCCTTCCTCTTATCACTGCTCTTCAACGTACCATTTCTAACCATCTCGTCACGTCAGGGTTCTGCCCTCGTTATATCGCACTTTGTATTGTAGACGGCTCAGTTGTTTTCACGATTCCACGGATTTCGGGGACAAGACCATATATGTACCTCGAGATTCTCTTGGACTCGGGGGTAACTAGATGAGGAACTAGTCTGGCTAACTCATGAAATCGGTCTGTGTAGGCTGCGTGACCAGCCCCTATCATAGAGTGGTGATAAAATTCATCTTCCAGTTTCTGCATTTCATTGTCCGGGCAGTATTCCTCTTTCAATAACTCCTTAAATTCGTCCCATGTCATGCCTATAGCCGCTTCTGCCCCTTAGCTTTTGTAGCTGTGTATTCCACCATGTCAATGCCTTTCCGATAGCAAGCAAGCAGGCATACTTCACCCTCGATTTGTGGCACAATTGTGATGTCGATCACTTTGCCTCTCGTCTTCTCTACCCATCGAGTATACGCCCAAGCACCTCCTATACCATCAAACTCCACAGGTTTGCATGCCGAAAATTCCTTATATGTGCATCAAATTCTGTTGTTGTTGTTTTCTGCCGGATACATTGTTGGTGTCTACCGTTCCGTTCCGTGGTTTCCGAGTTATTCATATGAATTCCAACTTGTGTAACAATAGTGGGAAGCAAGATTTGAAGTTGTTGAGCGATGGTGGCGGCAAAATCAGGGTTTCCGCCAGTGTTGTTGTCATTGTTACCCATGTCGCTACCGCCTTCTCTACCTCCACGTCCACGTCATTCCACCTCCTTGGTACCGCACCACCTCGGCCAGTCTTGCGTGTTACTCTCTTTGGGGCCATTATCTCTGCAAGGGAAAGAACCGTTGAATTCCCAATGTCTATACTTAACGTCCTCAAACATAATACCACGCCACAAATTGGTTCCTAAGGTGTCCACACCGATCTACGTATCGTGGTTGCATATGTCCCCGTGAGTTGTGACGCATTTATAATTATGTTGGCCACCATAATTATAATTGCCTCATTTCACACGTGTACATACCACCAAGCATACATGTCGCGGCGATTGGTGTTACTTACATAGGTAGCCAGTCTATCATCCGATTCTAAACAGTGAAGGAGGGATTTAGGGTAGGTATCTAGGAAGAGTCGCACTTGGTGTGTAGGAAATTCCGTTAGGTGCTAAAGTCACTACGAGGTTTGGTCGACAGCAGTGCCCAAAGTATCCTCAAGAGAACTCCCATCCTCGGGCAAAGTCATCAAATCTATCCAGCTTTATAGTAACACTTATTTAGCTCGATCTCGCATCTCATCAAACAAGAACTGTCACGAGATCAAGTTAGATAAGTGCTCGTTACTGAGCTCCATATCTTTGATGACTCAACTAGATTTTGGGACTCCCCTATTGGTACAAGGAAACTACTTTATCTAATGAGGTAGGTCTAGACGAAATACTTAAGAAAACATATGCGCACGAAAAGTATGTAAGGTGATAGGAAAAGAAAGGATCGACGTGAGAGCGGTTATAGTCTAGGAACTAAAATGCAACCTAGTTCTCTATAACCAAGGCTCGATACCAATCACACACCCCAAAATATCGCAGCGAAACGATAGTGTCATTGGGGTATAACGTCATAGCACAAAGTATGGATCTGAGAAAAGCGACCTCTATAATGAGACGTTTTGAAAAGTTTACCATTCGATAAATGAGTTAAAGTTTACACCACAGGAATTCACAAAGTTTGATAGTACACAAAGAGTTTACAAAACATATCGAATGGTAATAGTTAAAAGCATAAGACTCCAATGTATGCCATGCGACCCAAAAGCTCCATGAAATGCTATCACCTTAAGACCTGAGATAAACATGCTAAAAGTGTCAACACAATGGTTGGTGAGTTCATAAGTTTGTAACAAAATGATTTGAAATACTTTGAGAAATGTTCACACAGCAAAGGCATTGTAAATCCACTCAGTTCCAAGTTCCGCCCATACAAAACTTGCAACCTGTGTGTGCACAACCCATTGCCAAAATATAGTATGAAAATCATGATTATGTGCATTAAGATAGTTAAAAGTATAATCGTCACCACAAGGGTCTTCCAACAACTCATGTTGGGATGTTTGTAATTAATAGCCTTCCAACAACTTAATTTGGCGCCATTAATTCTTGTATGTTTGTAAATTAGTAGCCCTCCAACAACTTAATTTGGTGCCACTAATGCTTGTATGTTTGTAAATTAGTAGCCCTCCAACAACTTAATTTGGTGCCACTAATTCTTGTATGTTTGTAAATTAGTAGCCCTCCAACAACTTAATTTGGTGCCACTAATTCTTGTATGTTTGATCCAAGTATGCATATGAAATCAAGTATAACCCAATCAAGTATAAAACGCAATCAAGTCTAAAGTATAAGTAATGTTGTTTGGCAAAAGAGTTTAAATGTTTGATAAATAAGCATGTATCTCGCCCCAAATAGTTTATAGGATTTTAAATGAGTAAGAGCGGGGTATGAACTCACCTGGTGTGATTGATATGCTAACAAAATGAAGTGCACGAAAGTGAGACTCGGAAACTATCCGCGACCTAGAATGAATGTTATGATATATAATGAGTTGCAATGTAATGTTATGCATGCATTTCGTACGTTATTTATACCATTTGCGAGTTTTGAAAATATTACATAACGTCGAAAAATACTCTTTTGACGTCTTGACCCTTCAAAAATCTCTTTACAAGTTTTTACGTCAAAATGTCATCCTACAATGGTTTTATAATGATTTATGGTGAAATTTTCACTTTTCGTCGCAAAACAATGTTGTCGGAAATTTCATGAAATTAACAAAAATGGCTCCGAAAAACTAGTCGTAAAATGGTGTACGTCGATCGTTAGAGAACGAACTCGACGGTTTTGGAAAGTTTGTATCGAAATCTAGAAGTTTCAGTTCAGGAGTTTTCGTCATAAAGGTCTCGAACATAAAGATAATAAGGGTTAAAGATGGTGATTTTGTTGAATTGTGGTTCAAAAAGTGAGTTTTGGCCAAGTTTAAACATCCGTAATTAATTTATTACAACTCCGCTATACAAACGGTTTGTCGTTTTGAAAAAATATGCTTGGTGAACTCGATTTTATTAGAAGACATTTCGTTCCAAAAAGTTCCACATCATAGTTAAAAACAGCCCTCAACATGGACGTTTCAGCTACCGTAACACTTGTCTCGTAAAAATAATATAGTTTTTCAGAAAATAATAGTTACGGCAATTTTTATGAAAACGTGCATATCTTTGTCGTTTCAAATCCGTTTTCTACGTATTATACGTCCTTAGCTTCGAATCAAAGTATACTAATAGATTTTTGATAAGTCGAAATAATTTGTAAAGCTTAAGGCTCGTTTTTGACTCGTACAAAATAATAATAGTATGCTGAAATTTCTGAAAATGTATATTTCGTCGTCAAACTTGTAAAATCCATAACTTCTTCGTTATAACTCCGTTTTATTCCGTTCAAGCGGCCACGGATTCGTTTTAAAGTATATTTTCTAAATATCAAGGCCAAAATTTCGTACCTACTGTCGGATTTTCCAGAAAAACAAAACAAGGACAGAACACTTTATATACTTATCGAAAATAGTTTTTCTCGTACTAAACCTATTCCAATCCCTTCAAATCAACTCCAAAACTAATCTAATCCTACCATACACCTTCTTAGGGTGTCATGGGTTCCTAAACATCATCAAGACCAAAGTATACCAAGGGGATAATTATAGGATGACTTTATATATATATAACCCTAAAATCAATGGAAAAATGGTATAAACAACACAAGTCTTGCATGTTTTTGCTCAAAAATGATGAGATGAGTATGAAATGAATATGTAAGATGAAAAATAAACATGAGATGCTTACAAGTGATATGATGAGGTGATTAGAACCAAGGATTAAACCTAAACACCCTAGGTTTTTATTTCAAAACCTAAACAAGAGTGTATACTAGATTGTGATAAACTTGATCTTGAAAATTGTGATGATCTCCTCTTGGATCACTATGAGGCCGGTTTTGAGAGGATAAAACCAAGAGAGAAGAAAAATGTGAATTATGGAGTAAGTGAATGAATGTGTGAATTATTAGTGAAGTGAAAGTCTATACATAAAATTTACCAACTTATAGATACATCCCCCCCCATTGGCCGGTTTTGGGGGGATTGTGTCTAACATATGTTTTTTTTTTTTTTTTTTTTATAACTTGTGTAAGTAATTGTTTGTATGTAAAGTGTATAGATTAAATGTAACTTGTAAGATTTTATATACATTAGTGTATTTAAGGTAGTTTTAGGTAAAAGTAATTTTTTTATAGATCAAAATAAAGTATATGAGATCATAAAATTGTAAAATACATTTCTTGTAAAATTGAGTGATAAAATAATTAGCGTATAATTTTTAAGAAAAAACTTCGTAAATAATAATATAACTTTAACGATTTATATACCAAATAAATTTAAAACACTAGGAAAACTCAAAATATTGTTTTTATAAACTCATGTAAGTATAAAAAATATACGGGATCATTTTGAGAAAGTAATGGATTAAATGTTCAAAATAATAACTCACGCGATAACGTATATTTAATAAGAAAATAAAGTGTTATGTAAAATGCAAAACCGTTATGAAATGATGAATATGGAATATGAGAAATGACCGGAAAATGAGAATTGTGACATGTTCCAATCACTGTTACTAACCAAGTGGAACCCATTATTGCATGGAGTTCCCAATTATCCAGTTATCCACTCTTGTCTGTGTTCAACTGCAGATCGTTCAAATCGTTCTGTGGTACCTGGACTCAAGCTGTTCTAAGCATATGACTGGAGATCGCCATGCGGCTCATGAACTTTATGAGTAAATTCATCGGGACTGTTAGATTTGGGAACGACCATTTTGGAGCAATTATGGGTTATGGAGATTATGTGGTTGGTAAAAGTGTAATCTCCAGGGTATACTATGTGGAAGGTCTTGGTCATAACTTGTTCTCTGTTGGTCAATTCTGTGATTCCGATCTAGAAGTGGCTTTTAGAAAACATACTTGTTTCGTTAGAGAACTTGATGGTGTGGAATTATTAAGAGGTACTCGTGGTTCTAACCTATACACCATCTCTATCGAAGACATGATGAAGTATTCTCCAATCTGCTTGTTGTCAAAGGCTTCTAAAACAAAGTCATGGTTATGGCATCGTCGTCTCAATCACTTGAACTTCGGCACCATTAATAACCTTTCGAGAAAGGATCTTGTCAGAGGCTTACCCAGATTAAAATATGAAAAAGATCATCTTTGTTCAAGCTTGCCAATTGGGAAAAAGCACGAAATATGCCCACAAACCAAAACCCACAAACTCAGAAATGGAAGTTCTTCATACCCTTCATATGGATGCATGCGGACCAATGAGATTGTAAACGATAAATGGGAAGAAATACATTCTAGTAGTTGTTGATGACTACTCTCGATTTACTTGGGTAAAGTTTTTGAGGACAAAGGATGAAACTCCAGATGTCATCATCAAACTTATCAAACAGCTTCAGGTTCGACTCAACAATACTGTTAGAATTGTTCGAACAGACAATGGCACATAGTTTGTTAACAAAGACTTAATTCAGTTTTATGAAAGTGTCGGAATCAGTCATCAAAGAAGTGTTCCACGAACTCCTCAACAGAACGGTGTAGTTGAAAGACGAAATCGAACTCTTGTGGAAGCCGCAAGAATAATGCTAATTTATTCAAAGGTTCCAATGTTTCTATGGGCTGAAGCCATTGCCACTGCTTGCTACACCCAAAATCGTTCCCTTATACATACCTCTCATGGAAAAAATCCATATGAACTTGTCCATAAACGAAAACCTGATCTATCCTACCTTCGTGTATTTGGTGCTTTATGCTATCCAACAAATGACGATCAAGATTTAGGTAAATTAAGAGCTAAAGCGGACATTGGAGTTTTTGTAGGTTATGCATCAAACAAGAAGGGTTACCGAATCTACAACAAAAGAACTCGAGATATCATGGAAACTATTCACGTCACGTTCGATGAGTCTGTCCGGCAAATGGTTCCGGGACAATCCAGTTCTGGACGCATCTCAACCTTCATCAAGTAGTCCTATCAGGTTCTACTCTTGTTTCTAATCCTCTCCAAAGCAACTCCTTATGTACCTCCATCAGAAGATTATTTAAAGAAATTGTTTGATCCAATGTTTGATGAACACTATGAGCCAAATGCTAATGAAATGTCAATTCCATCAACAGAGGCTGCTCTATCCTCTGTCAATGAAGTCAACCCTTCAGCTTTAATATCATTAAGTCAAGAAGCTGCTTGATCACTCTATCTCATCAACAAATCATCAATCATCGAATGTACATCATGGAATTGTTTCGGGCACCCATGATGAAGTTAATCCCTTTGCTACTCACGAGGATGCCCCATTTGAAAATATATTTGCTCTTGAATCATCATCGAGAACCATCTTCATCGAGGAGATATCGACTCTCGCTACTTCGTTCCTCAACAACAACCACATGAACACCTTAGAAAATAGACACATGATCATCCATTGGAAAACATCATTGGAAACCCCTCTCGTCCAGTATCCACACGGAAACAACTTGCAAACGATGCCTTATGGTGCTTCTTCAACTCCGTACTCTCTAAGGTCGAAACAAAAGATGTTAAAACTGCCATGAATGAAGACAGCTGGTTCAATGCCATGCAAGAAGAAATTCATGAGTTTGATCGACTAGATGTATGGGAATTAGTACCTGCTCCAGATTGTGCTATGATCATTGCTCTAAAGTGGATTTACAAGGTAAAACTTGATGAGCATGGTGATGTTTTAAAGAACAAAGCTCGATTGGTTGCAAAAGGATATCGTCAAGAGGAGGGTATCGACTTTGAAGAATCATTTGCTCCTGTTGCTCGTATCGAGGCAATCAGAATCTTCTTGGCTAATGCTGCAAGTAAGAACATGGTAGTTTATCAGATGGATGTAAAGACGGCTTTTCTTAACGGAGATCTTAAAGAAGTCGTATATGTCAGCCAACCTGAAGGGTTTGTGAATCCAGAGCATCCTACTCATGTCTATCGTTTGAAGAAGGCTCTTTACGGTTTGAAACAAGCTCCAAGGGCATGGAATGATACGCTATCAAAGTTTCTTCTATCTACTAGATTCAGCAAAGGAGCAGTTGATCCGACATTGTATTCAAATATATGTTGATGATATTATCTTTGCCTCGACTGACCCCAATGAATGTGACCGTTTTTCAAATGAAATGGGTTCTAAATTTCAAATGTCAATGATGGGACAAATGTCATTTTTCTTGGGATTACAAATTTCACAAAGTCCCGGAGGCATTTTCATAAATAAATCTAAATATGCGAATGAGATTTTAAAGAAATTTGGATTTGATTCTTGTGACCCTGTTGACACTCCTATGATAGAGCGTACTAAACTGGATGAGGACCACTCGAGGATCATGGTAGACCAAATGAAATATCGTAGTATGATCGGATCCCTGATGTACCTCACAGCCCGATAGACCGGACATTACGTTCATTGTTTGCATGTGTGCTAGATATCAGGCTAAGCCTAACAAAAAGCACCTTGAAGCGGTTAAACGGGTCTTTGGTATCTCCAAGGAACCATCAATATGGGACTTTGGTACCCGAAGGACACATGTATGTCACTAACAGCCTATGCAGATGCTGATCATGCGGGATGTCAAGATACACGTCGAAGTACGTCTGGAGGTGCTCAGTTTCTGGGTGATAAGCTTGTGAGTTGGTCTTCAAAGAAGCAAATGAGTACTTCTATTTCCTCTGAGTGAATACATAGCCATGTCATCTTGTTGTGCTCAAATCCTATGGATGAGATCCCAATTATCGAACTATGGCTTTGAATTCAACAAAATCCCTCTGTACTTGATAATAAAAGTGCTATTGCTCTCTCATGCAACAACGAACAACACTCAAGAGCAAAACACATCAACATTTGACATCATTTCATCAGGGAGCAAGTAGAAAACGGTGTGGTGGAACTTTATTTTGTGAGGACTGAATACCAGTTAGCAGACATCTTCACCAAAGCTCTTCCTAGAGAACGTTTTGAGTTTATCCTCCCACGACTTGGTCTAAAGAGTCTTCATCCGGAAACACTTAACCGTCTTCAAGAGGAAGAAGAGGAGTAAAAGGTCTTTCTTCATCCATCTCTTGTAAATATTTATTCGAAAAGCAAAATACAAAATTACAAAACCTACAAAAAGCAAATAGAAAAATATAAAACTTTCAAAAAATCCATAAAAATTTGAAAAATCTTGAAAAATTCCTAAAAATATTGTCTTTTTGTCATGTTTTTCTCGATTCGATAATATCTACAGTCTTTGTGCTGTCATTCAAAGAATGACACGGGACTTTAGATGTTGTTCGAATGTTCATATAAAAAAAATTGAGAGAAAATGAAAAAAATGGTTTATTGTCATTTCAGGCAGTAACCCGTTTTTAAAGAAAGAACAGAGCCATGCTTTATCTTGTTTTTCAAATCTCATGCTTTGATTCTATAAACAATTACTTACTATCTAATGAAAACTAATTGATTTGAAAAATAACTCGGACTCAACTTTTGAAAATCATTTGGACTTAACTTTTGTCAAAATATCTATATCTCAATCAACAACTTATGTCATTGATTGAGGGGGAGAATGATTTCAATTAAATCAAAAGGTTATTTGTCATAAAATTGTTTTCAAAAGATAATCATGCATGTTTAATCAATGGAGTGTAAAGTCTCAAAATCCGATCCTTATCAGTTAAAATGTTTTTCATAATCAAGTCACAATTCTCCTCAAAAGCTTTCAAAATCAATTTAAATCTACAGAGATCACAAATCTCAAATGATTTGAAAATTGTGATCGGGGAGAATTTGTGATTTAAATTGGATCTATACTGATAATTCGATAAATGGTTTCATACGTGTTTAGCAAGCTTTCCTCCCCACATGTGCCAAACGATTTCAAATTTTCCATGCACATGTTGAGGGGGAGCTTCTATTTTAAACCACAAAGAATTGAAACGTGATTGATTTGTATCTAAGTGCAGGTTCCCTCTAGTATCTGCAAAACTCTCTCAAACCTCGTGGCACATATTGAGGGGGAGCAAACTTTTGAAAACCTCATCCTTCCCCAACATGCTTTATCTACGTGATTTGATCAGGGAAGTGATGTTGATATCTTTTAGAAAATAGTAATCAAAGAAGTTAATTCTTCCTCTTGCCTCAGTGTGCTAAAACGATTTCAAATACATGATGCACATGTTGAGGGGGAGTTCTTTTTCTAAAATTATCAAAAACAATTCAGGTACAAAATGCTTTGATATTATATCACAAGTATCTGGATTGATTTTCAAATGGTTTTCGATTGGTTCCAATGGCAGATGAACAATACCAAATAGACCGACCAAATTTACTTTATGTATGGTAATATAAGGATGATAAGGTTAGGTATTTGTTCCCATGATCCGCCAGAACCGGAGGGATCTACCCAGGGACAATCCACTAGATAGTGTAGAGTTCTTAGGTATGATGATAAAAGGAGAAAAATGAGATATGGGAAGAGTACGGACTGAGACTGAGCTAGTACTGGAATAAACCCAACAAGGTTCTAGTTATGAAGTCTCGGTAAGCACTGAAGGGGTTGAAGAATGAAAAAGAAATGAATGTGAAAAAGGGTGAAAAGAAATAGCCCTCCAATAATTCAACCTTAGAAACCGGGTTCAATTCATATGCTACTGGTGGTTACTAAGGTAACGCCGGTATTGAAGACAAGACGTCATGGACCCAGTGACGCACTGCACTAAACTTCCCAAGCTACTCAAGTTCCTATTAAAAGGGCTTGTTTCATTCTCACGAGGAACCTACATTATATATCGACTTTCTCTTAGAGCTTGTTGATATTGAAGAAGGAGACTCCGGCATAGGAACCAAAATATGCACAATTGAGTCTAGAGCCACGAGATCATCTATAAATCTCTTTAAGACACTGTCAATGAAGACTCTCTGTTTCACACTATGTGGAAAGAGAGATTATATCTTATGAGTCCTACACATTATCCTTGTGGTATTGCCAGAACATCTGAGTGATATGCAAACATATTCACAATGAAGATGGAAAGCCTTATGGAGCCAACATCAAACAAGCTTCAGGTGGGTGGCATGTGAGATCTATCCAATAGATCAACCATGTGACAACTGAACAGAAACAATGGGGCGATTCAATCTTTTGAATCAATCCTGGTTCAAGTTATGGATTGACGGATACATTTGAAAAACCGGCCGTTGTGCTTAAAAACTCTTTTCTTTAGCACATCGACTGTGTACTAATATTACAAAATAAAAGGTGTTTATGATTGATAATTGATTTTCATTAAAACCTTCGTTGTATTGCAAAAACAATTTCTATTAAGCGGTACACGATTGTTTTTCAAATCTCTTTTCATCAATCAGTGAATCTCAATTCGGTGGTTCACTCACTCCGTGTTGTCTTCTTTGAGACGTTCCGGTTTGAGAACGACTAGAGCAGTTGTGAAACCTGTCAAGAAATTCTTGAATTATACGATCCGAGCGTACTTGTCTTGATCAGCGGGGAACCGTGGGCCGTGTACCTCAATTCAACGAAAGTGATCAAAGACACTTTAGATGCGCTTTATTGCTAAGCTTGTTGTATGCGTGCGACGTTTGCATCGAATGAAGCGTCAATCCATAGCCGCATGCTCACACTACACATTCATTTCTAAAGAAATCATGATTAGTGCATCAATGACTCGATATTTTCCTCCATGCCGCTTTCTGTGTTTCCAATATCATGAATCAACGAAAGCTTCCGCTACTCTGATGAGAATATATCATGATCCAGAATGTGAGCATGTCTGTCCATAACTCACAACATCACATAATACCAACACTGCAACGGATGAGTCAGAGATTTATGTTTGCTGATGATCTCAATGCTGGCTTAAAACTCATTATCACGTGGATCAGTTAAAGACCTCCACTTGGATTAACCAAACATGCAACAATGATGAATCAATGACTACAGGCTACAGAGCAAAGAACTTGAACAGGAATACAAGAACAATTTTAATGTTATATCTGTTTGTATTCAATGTATTTTGAGGTGACCTCCCTTAGGGGGAGATTGTTAGGATTTAGTAAATCCAGTTATTGAAGTGTCGGTCACCTGAAGTATATGTAATCGTTAGAAAGTTCGTAGTCGCAGTTATTATAAGTTAAGTAGTATTTAGTTAAGTAACACCGTGGAGGACGAACAGGTCTTTACCCACTGTATGCCTGATCCACAGCCCGTAGGTGGCGATTTGTGTAAAACTATAAATACTCTCTACCTCCCAAGGTAGAGAGTTGGAGCTCAAAATAATACTTTCATTTTCTCTCACTAAGTTCCCAAACCTCTAACTCTTTCTCTCTCTCTAAAACTTCATCTTATACGCCTCTTTTGTTTATTATATGATGTGTTTGTGAAATCCAATATGTTACAAACTGCCCACTGAAAACGGCCTTTGTTCAGTGTCCCTCAATACTGTACCAAAACCTCCTCAGGGAGTTTTGGGCAACAACTAAGGCCTTTGACCCGACACCCTCTAGTAATGAGAACAACCTTAGACCACTTTCGGGAATATCTCATCGAGTTAGGTCTTAACGGGGACAGCAATTCACCACGGATTATAAAATTTTTGCACTTCGGCGAGGGTTAGACTACAACAAGGGAGTTTATGTCGCCCATCCTGAACCCTCTACAGTGAAGGATGGGTTAAAACAAATAGTTTTAGATCCAACATTTTTGGACAAGACCCCAGTCACCAAAAGTTCATTTCCCATGGCTTGGAGGATCCTATTCACTTTTGTGATTCAGGTCCTCGGAGGGAACCACTCATCCACTGAACAAGTTAACTCTATTCAGTTGATGATGGCATACTCCCTGATGAATGGGGTCACTATCGACATAGGGGAGATCATTCTGGTGATCTCGTAACCAAGCTCTGAGATCAAAACTAGGACAAAATACGTTTAGTATCCTAGGTTTTGTCTCTTGTGCTTTACAAGCGTTCTTGGGTTCAAATTATCCTCGGAAGAAAATTTTGGTGCTTTACCGGCATCTGAGCCAATCAAACTTTCAAAAGGACCTATCCCTTGTCACTAATATTGAATTGACGGCCCATATGGTAGCTCTAAACAACGAAGGAATCGGTGTCTCTAACCACTGCTCCTATAAAGAGAAAGGGGAAGTCTGGGCGGACTAAGACCAAACCCAAGTCTCGGGGCCCCGAGGCTTAGGGCCAAAAGGCAAAGAAGACCTAAGACCGATTTGACACCCAGGAGGCCAATCATCATCTACCCGGTGACAACGATGGACAGCGATACATCACAATCGAGCCCTTGGTCCCAACTACTACTCCCAAGATCAGAGGAAACATACAACCCGGCTGGTAGGGGAGTGCCTTCCACTTAATGATGACATTAGCAAATCAAAGCCTTTTGCGAGGGCACACTTGAATGATCCCAAAGACTGGAGGGAACCAAACAACCCGTACGATAGGAATATCACTTTCAACTACTCGCTAAAGGCAGGAAAAACCCATCGGTGTCTCGGGGTCTCGGGGGACAAAGACTTCGGAGGAAAAGGAACAACCCGATCACGGAACCCAAAACCAATCGACTCGAGAAGGCACTTGGAAACTCCCACCGGTGTCACGAGGGGTCAACGGGAGACAAAGACTTCGAGGGAAATATACCACCCCGATATGGAACCCATCACCAACCCCTTGTTGATATTCGATGTTCTGGGATACTTTTCTCCGATGATGAACTCTGAAAGTGAATATGTTATTTTATCGCAGGGAAGAAGTGGACTGAGTTCAACTCGAACAAGAACCCCACGATCCACAGAGCATCTTGAATCACCATTCGGCTTGACAATAATGACTCCTCTTCCTCCACTGATGAATTCGAAAGATTTGATAATGTTCTTCTACTAACCGAGAGGCTTGTTTGGATCACCAAAGCTTCAAGGAAGCTATACTCGAGGTTCTTGAAACATTGTGGGAACAACACACCGAGGTCGGTGCCGGTTATGCGAATCTGAAAGCCGAGGTACAAGCTTTTGATGAAAGCGTTCATGAGCACAGGGGATCCGATGTATGACAATCTTCACGGTGGATGACAACTTGGCTAAATTTCTTAGGCACCTTCAGGTGTAGGCACAAAATAGATGAAATCGGGGAATTTGTCAAAGAAGACCCAACGCTCAACTCTAAAGTCTTTGAAGGCTCTTGAGGCTTACTTGAAACAATCCTCCGGCCTCACCGAACTGATCAAAGCGCTCAAATCGCAAATGTTAGGGGTCTTCAATCTTTAGTCCAGTCTCTTCAAGCTACATTGGGCTCTGTGAATACTCAAGTGGCTAATTTGACACAACCATCTTCTTCCTTGGCCTGGAATCTCGGGCCCAGAATGACTACTTTAGAAGTATCTCAGGCAAATTTGGAAGCAAAAGTCACTGGTATTCAAACAGATACTTCAGATATCAAGGCAATGATCACTTTGAAATTTATCAGGGCATTCAAGGGTCAAGTAACTCGGTCCCCTCAACACCAACACCAACTCTTGCCTTCAGACGTTCGACAACAGCGGTTGAGGGGAGAATAATCTTTGAAGAAACTCCTCTTCACAGGAGGAGCCAACACCACCGATATCGAAGCTCAATATCATCATCACCACCGGTCCCCAATTGTACCTATCTCATGGTACCACCAACATCTTCAACAACAACAACATTGTGGTGATCACACCAATAACAACAACAACACCGCCCTGGTAGCATCTTCTTCTGAGGCCGGACAAAGGAAAGGCTTAATGACAACACCACGAGCCTGAGAAGATTCCCTTTAAGATCGGCAACACCATGTACCTGCCACACCACAACTAAGTGCATACCTTACTAAGGAGGAAAGGAAAAAGAAACTTGCTGAAAAGGAAAGAAAGAGCAGAGAAAACACCGGTACAAGTAGTTCTTGAGGAAAGTTGAAAACATTGGAATAGATGCTAAGAAACTTGAAAAGGGTCGAGGAGACGAAGTTCAAGGATGCTCAAGCACAAAATGGTGAAATGAAAAAATAGTTGGAAAAAAGAACAAAAGAACTGCTGACCATCGGGAAAGCAATAATTGACCATTATAATTGGACAATGACAAGCGAAGACGCACGAGAAGATCACGATGTCAAAATCATTCCGTCTAAACCAGGCAATGAGCGTCTGGGGGATGATAAAAGACATTTCGAGGTTCATGATCCCTAAAATTCACCGACTTTAGGATCACCGAACTTCGATGAACTAGGTCCAATAATTGAAAATAAGCAAAATGCGGTGGTTAAGGAGCTGATGAAGATGCTCAGTAAAAGGTATGAAAATGAGAGATACACCAGCCAACTGGAATTCAGCCTGCCTTAAGCGCACCACAAGGATCTCAACCTCGGTCATTCTGAGGGCAAAGGAAGAGGATTGAGTTCGACCGAGATCAAAGTGCACGGACTAGAATGCAGCGAGGAGTTGCACGAAGGTGTTAAGTTCGTGAACTGTCTAGTGATTGAAAAGCCTGAAGAGGGGCTATTCTTTACTGATGTCTATGGAAACCCAGCATTCCAAAGGTGGAGTGATATCGATCAGGCAGGAGTGGCTACAATGCTGGCTATATTCTAGTGGCCTCTCAAATTGAGACTCTGCAAATGTCGGGTTACCTTGCTAACTAAGCGCCAAGATAAGAGACCATCATGACAGAAACACTCATCACCAAGAAAGTCAAGCTTGAAACTGGGAATCCATGCGGGTGACATCATTTTGATTTACCTTTTTGTACTAGTGATAGGAACCATGTAATGTGATCAATAAAAGATGTATGTTTTGTTAAAATACTCAGTGTTCCTTATTGTATTCATTAGAACATTCAGTGAAAGAAGAAGCCATTTGCTCACTTACACTGATCAAACACTTAGGCTATTTGTATATCCAAATAGGGGAGGCTGTTGGGTTCGATAAATACCCAAACCCCTAAATCTAGGATTTGAATAGAAAATAGCCCAAGTGTTTAGTCCGTTAAACACTAACAGGCCAGCGAGTGCATAGTCTCTCAGTAAGTCATCTTCGAGGATACTTTCGATGTGAAGAAGTCTCTCCACTCAGTAAAGGCGGAACTTAAAGGGTGAAGGCGGAGTCAAGAAGAAGATGATGGATTAATGAGTGATGACAATAACTCACTGAATCCCTAAGACTCTCTCCAACTACTTACTTGAAGACAAGCTGAAGTAGAAGGCCAAGGATGTAAAGGAAGAATGATGCGGGACAAGGCGGGATAAGTTTGAATCAGATATGACGAAGTCCTTATCAACCAAAGTCAACTTTCCCTGAATGGCAAAAGATCAGGCTCGGTGTCATCACTGACCTTAGGAAAGTAGTCTTGTCTCTTACCTAGAATAGCCTTTGTAGCGAGAGACAAAATACATGATTTTTGTCTTACGTATGATGTTAGTTTTTGTCACTTAGGAAAGAGTTAAAACTCATACATGTATAAATAGCATAAGATATGGAGTGAAAAGATTAAGCTTGTGAATTGTAAAAACACACATACACGCAAGCCATCTTTTCACTCCTCAAATAACTTAATCCACGAGATAGCTCGGTGGGTTCTAAGAGTTGTGCTCGGACTTGCCCGAGCTTAGAGAGAGTCACCAAACTTTGTCATTTTCAATCCCAAGTCTTTGTTCATAAGTACTTGGGTAACGTATTCTTTTTGATTGATTTCTAATAAAGAATATGTTAATACAAAAAAACCGTAAAAACGTTTATTAATATTTTGCGATCTCTTTGTGTTTTGTTGATAACAAATATAATGTTATCTTAAGTAAAATTATAAGGATACATGTTGTTTTTGTAAAGCATTTACATATAGCCATTTAAATACAAAAATGTAGTAATTAAGCATTTGTTGTAATAGTTTATTAGGATGGGTAAAAACCATAACCCATGGATCATAACCCATACCCAAGTTGGCTAGATACAATGTATACTTAGATACATTGAATCTAAAGAAAACCCATGGACCAACCCATAACCCATGACCCATAACCAAAAAACCCATGGGCAAAGAGGAGCGTCCCACGGATCCCTAGGATTACACTAGACGGATCCCAAGTGGGAGGGATCCGTGGGATCCGGGGAACAATGGAAGATTTTGCCTATAAATAGAGAGCCATTTCTTCATTCTAACTCACCCCTCTTCTTACTAAATCTCTCAAAACACTCTCATTCTCTTCTAACATATAGATCACTTGATCTAGAGAGTTGTTCTTCTTTCTTTCTATTGTGATCCTCATATAGGTCCTTCTCTAAGCGAGATCACGAGCATTCTACAAGTCATCCAAGCAAGGGGTCCTTGATTGATTTGTCACTCCGCAAGATTTCTGTAGCGAAGATCTTGTATTTGATATTTCACATATTTGTTGTGTAATAGTCGTGTTGGTTTGGTCCACCGTGTTACGGACTCGGTATCTAGCTTTGTACGGAAAAAGTGTAAGCAACGTTGTGAAGGCTTCTCCGCCAAGTGAAGGAGTTTGTTGACATAGTGCTTGAACTCTCGAGTAGGTGACTCGGGGAGTGGAGTAGGGCAAGGAAGGTGTCCTTGTAGCTGAACCACTATACATCGGTTGTGTCTTTTCTTTCCCTTTGCTTTACTTTTTTTACTTGCTTTATCATTAGATCTATACTTTCTCTACATCCATAAGATCTCACATATTAATGAATCTAAAGTTTTTGAAACTAACTTAAAATCGGCAAAACTATTCAACCCTCCCTTCTAGTTTTCCACAATTGGCATCAAGAGCTAAGTTTATAAAAGTTTTAAAGTAAAATTGTATTTTAAAAACTTTTCGATCACTATGGGTTCTGAAAATTATAAGGAAGGGCAATCTATGCAACGACCACCACTACTTGAAACTAATGGTTTTATATATTGGAAAAATAGATTCGAAACATATGTGAAATCTAAAGATATTGATCTTTGGTACATTATTGTTGAAGGCGATTTTGAGGCTACCTCAAAAGATGATAAAGGAAATTTAGTTAACATACCTCATGATAAACTAAATGATGAATTGAAGAAAAAGCTTTCAAAAAATAGTGAAGCAAAATGGTTTTATATAATGCTTTACGAAAAAGGAATTGAAAGAATTTCTATGCTTAAAACCTCTAAAGAAATTTGGAATTCTTTAGTTGTAACTCATCAAGGCAACCAACAAGTTAAAAATAATAAAATTGATTTATTTGTTCAACAATATGAACAATTTTCAATATCGGATGAGGAAACTATAGATCATTCATTTGCTAACTTTTATACTATTATTACATCTTTACAAGCACTTGATGAATCTTTTTCTAGCCGTAATCATGTTAGGAGATATCTAAGGGCACTTCCATCGAAGTGGAGATCCAAGGTGACGGCGATCGAAGAGTCAAAAGATTTGACAATCCTCACCCTCGATGAACTCATAGGCAACCTAAAAGTCTACGAGCTTGTCCTTGCTAAAGACTCCGAAGCCTCAAAGGTGAAAGAGAAACACAAATCTCTTGCCCTTAAAGCCAAAAAGGCTTCAAGCGATGAAGAGAACTCCTCCTCGAGTAGTGACGACGAGGAGTACGCTATGGCGGTAAGGGACTTTAAAAGGTTCTTTAGAAGAAAGGGAAGATACGTCAAACAACCGTATGACGATAAGAAAGGCTTTCGGAAAAGCAAAGAGGACGAGAAGCCAAAGGATGATCGTACTTGCTTTAAATGTGGGGACCCAAACCACTTTATTAGTAAGTGTCCCAAACGGGATGATCAAAAGGCGTTCGTGAGCCGCACGTGGGGAATGAGCGACGAGGAGGACGAAGAAATTTGTCTCATGGCAAATGACGAGGTATGTCACGAATACTATAGTAGCTCATCACTTGATGACGACTCATTGCATAATGAATATGACAAACTATGCAATATTAGCTTAAAACTAATTAACAAAAACAAGCTTTTAAAGAGTCAAAACCAACGTTTAGATAAAGAAGTCATAGAATTAAAAGCAAAACTAAAACGTTTAGAAAAGGGTAAAATAGCAAGTGGTGAATGTGAACTTTGCGTTCAACTTCAAACACTAGTTGATCATCTAGATTCTAAAATTGCTAGAATGAGTACAAACACTTTAGATATGATATTAGATGGTGTTAAAACCGGTAACAATAAAAAAAGGTTTAGGTGTTCAACAACTTGATCCATCAACTAGTGAAAGTAAAGAAACAAAATTTGTTAAGGCACTAGAAAAACCAGCCACTGTTGTGGCGGATCCCACGGATCCCCTAAAAAGGGAACCGGCTAGTATACAAACAGGGATCCGTGGATCTGCTATAGCAAATAGTGGTAATAACATAGCTTCTTCATCTAGAACTGAATTTGTTATAGTTAATAGGAAGAAACCAACTCATGTCACCACTAGACAACCACCTCCAAAATATAATCCTACTTTTGCAAGAAACAAAGCTCCATCTTTTTCAAAACCTAATCCATCTAGGAGACCTAATAACGTTTACCCAAGAAGTAACCATCAAATGGGATGGAATCAAAAAATGCAAAATGGTTTTCCTTTTCAAAACTTTGCTCCATGGAATGCATACTCATCTTATCCATACATGTCTAACATGAATGGAATGTTTAACACTAATGGACCCATGAACAAATGGGGACCAAACTTTTGAGTTTATTATTGTTTTAGGTGTGCTTAAAGGTCGACCTAGACCCAGATGAATGGGTCAAGGATAGCGGGTGCACGAGGCACATGACCGGCAATAGAGATCTATTCTCCACATATGAATCCTTCAATGGAGGTAATGTGGTGTTTGGAAATAGCAAAAGTAGAATCATCGGTAAAGGTACGATTTCTAACAAATCTCTAACCATTAACGATGTGTGTCACGTAGAAAACCTAAACTTTAACCTCTTAAGTATAGGACAAATATGTGATAAAAAGTGCAATGTACTTTTACCAAAACCGGTAGTAAGATATTAAAAATGGCATAACCATAGGAAGAGGAATTAGGAAACATGGAGTCTATGTCATTAAAATCGGTAATGAACCTAAAGACAAACTATGTCTTACCTCTATGGATGATACTTGGACCTTATGGCATCGAAGATTGGGTCACGCCAACATGCGACTTCTTCAATCGCTATCATCCAAAGATCTAGTAAGAGATCTACCTAAGTTAAAATATGAACATCACTTTTGTGATGCTTGTAATGTAGGAAAACAAGCTCATTCTAGTCATAAAGCTAAAAACATGGTGTCTACAACTAGGTGTCTAGAATTACTACATATGGATTTATTTGGTCCATCCGCTATCCAAAGTTATGGAGGCAACTACTACACTTTGGTCATAGTGGATGATTACTCTAGGTATACATGGACAAAATTTTTAAAGAACAAAACGAAAACCTTTAATTATTTTGAAATATTAAGCAAAAAGATCCAAAGACAACTAGGAAGTCCTATAGTGTCTATTAGGACGGATCATGGTAGGGAATTCGATAATGAAGTGCAATTTGGAGCCTTTTGTGACGCTAATGGTATTACTCACAACTTCTCGCTCCACGACTCCACAATCGAATTGGGTAGTAGAAAGAAAGAATAGAACCCTACAAGAAATGAGTCGAACCATGCTTAATGAACAATCCATACCTCAAAAGTTTTGGTGTAATGCCGTTGATACTTCAACGTATATACTCAATCGAGTCTTAATTAGACCAATCTTAGGTAAAACTCCATATGAGTTACTCCGAGGCAAAAAGCCTACGTTAAATCACTTTAGAGTCTTTGGTAGTAAATGTTTTATTCTTAACACTAAAGATTACCTTACAAAATTTGATCCTAAATCAACGAAGGTATCTTTTTAGGTTACTCGCCAAATAGCAAAGCTTACGTCATATTAAACAAAGAAACAATGAAGGTAGAAGAGTCATTAAATATAAAATTTGATGAAAGTCCACCCAAACCCTCTCCACCTCTTGTCGATGACGAGATTATAGAAAGTGAAGCTATAGTAATAAAGAAAAAGATAAATGAAGAAGAAGAACCTTTAAATGATGAAATCATAAACATTAAAGAGTCCAAAGATCACCCCGTAGATAAAGTCATAGGAAAGCTAAACGAACGAACATTAAGGTCTCAAGTTCAAAACCAAAGTAGCTTGTTTTGTTTCGTTTCAACCATAGAACCTAAGAATACACAAGAAGCCATAAAAGATGAGAGTTGGGTAATGGCTATGCAAGAAGAACTAAATCAATTTGTTTCTAATGATGTTTGGACACTTGTCCCTCCACCTAGTAATCAAACCATAATAGGAACCAAATGGGTTTATAAAACAAATTAGATGCAAACGGAGTAGTGTCTAGGAACAAGGCTAGACTCGTTTCCCAAGGGTATAACCAACAAGAAGGAATAGACTTTGATGAGACCTATGCCCCGTGGCTAGATTAGAGTCTATAAGAATACTTCTTGCGTATGCTTGTGCTAATGATCTAAAGCTTTATCAAATGGATGTCAAAAGCGCTTTTCTAAATGGTTTCATTAATGAAGAAGTATATGTAGCTCAACCTCCGGCTTCATCGATTTTGAAAAACCCAAACATGTGTATAAATTAAAGAAAGCCCTTTATGGTCTTAAACAAGCTCCAAAAGCTTGGTATGATAGACTCAAGTCATTCTTAATTAAACACAACTATACCATGGGGTTAGTTGACAACACACTTTTTAAAGAGAGTCACATATGATCATAGTACAAATATATGTAGATGATATTATATTCGGATCCACTTGTCAAGACATCTGTGATGATTTCTCTAAAATCATGCATGACAAGTTCGAGATGAGTATGATGGGAGAACTTAGTTTCTTTCTTGGTCTACAAATCAAACAAGTAGAAGATGGTATATTCTTTAATCAATATAAATACATAAAGGAGATGTTAAAGAAATTCGGTCTAGAAGAGTCGAAACAAATTAGGACACCAATGTCATCCGACACCAAACTCACAAAAGATGAAGACGAAGAATCCGTAGATAATACTAAATATCGTGGCATGATAGGTAGTCTTCTCTACCTCACGCAAGTAGGCCGGATATCATGTTTAGTGTTTGCTTATGTGCTAGGTTTCAAGAAGACCCTAAAACATCACACCTAGAAGCCGTAAAAAGGATATTTAGATACATTAAGGGTACAACACAATTAGGATTATGGTATCCTAAGGGCACGGAAGTAGAAACAATTGTATATGCAGATTCTGACCATGCAGGTGATTACGTTGATAGAAAAAGTACAAGTGGGGTATGTACTTTCATGGGATGTTGTTTAACATCTTGGTTTTCTAAGAAACAAACGGCACTAGCAATATCAACAACCGAAGCCGATGCGTCTCCGCGGCAAAGCATGCCAACTAGCACTATGGATGAAACAAGCGTTAGTCGACTACGACATTCATCTAAGCGACATAGCCATCCTATGTGACAACAAAGGTGCCATCGACTTAAGCAAGAATCCGTTATTGCATTCTCGCACAAAGCATATAGAGATTCGTCATCACTTCTTAAGAGACAATGTTCAAAAGGGGAACATCTCTATTGAGAAGGTAGCATCCGAAGACAATATATCCGACGTCCTCACCAAACCGTTGAAGCGGGAACAATTCAACCTACTTCGTCTTGGCCTTGGTCTAATGAAACAAACGTCGTAACTTATTTTGACTCTACAAGGTATGTAAACACGAGCCTTCTTCTTTTTGAGTCTAGGATCTCTATTTCACACACAACTCACAAACAATACGGGAATTTTCAAAACCCAAGATAAGTTTTCCACTTATTGCTTTCTTATTTATTTTATTTTTTTGCAAACACATAACTACATACACATTTTCAAAAAAAACATCCTTTCAAAATGTTTTCTAAAAGGATGATACCTTCCCGTATCAATTTCACAAAAGCAATTTCTCACGTCTAGGACAAATCGCTTTTTCATTATTAATACAAAGTAAAAACCCGTTTTCATTGCATCTCATGTCTTTTGAATGCTAAAGGGGACACATAACTAATATGTGTTTTCGGGTACATTCATTTAAGCAACAATGAATTAGGAGCATTGATAACACTAAATTACGTACTCATGTACTAAATATGTGTTTTCGGGTTATCTCAATAGGATGCTTTTCTACTTCTAGTTTATTTTATTTTTTTTCTTTTAAGGGTCGAGATAACCGCAACTCCAAATAGTTTGCATATAGGCACACACTAGGCAAAAATGTTTCCAAAAGGAAAATTTTGTGCTGCCTGAATCACCAGATCCACAGATCCCAGCCTTCATGCTGGACGGATCCCTCAAGGGAAGGATCCGTGAGATAGAAGTTGTTTTTACCTTCTATTTTTCTCACTTTGGATGAAAAATCCACATTTGTTTTATTTTTGGGAGTATGCTCTTTAATGCTTGTGTTCTCATGATCACATGCCTTAAATTCATATCTAATCATTAGATTTTAATCCACATTTTGGGTCAAGCATTCATTACAATGCTTTGTTTTTCTATATATAGAACTCCCAAAATGCTTGCATAATCCATCTCATCCTCACAAACACAATACACCATGTCATCCACAAACCCTTTAGATGAATCACCTAGTACAAACAATCATCTCCATGAAACTCAAACCTTTGTACTTCCACCTTCCAAAATACCAAAATCAAACTCTAGGATATCCGCATGCGGATTAGTATCCGATCTTGTTGCTTAGGAAAACCATCATATGGCTCATCACCATCAAATAACTCACCACAAGATGCTTCCATTATAGCACCTCCCTCATCACCAACAAGTACACCAACTTCATCACCAAATCATTCACCACCTAAAATCACTCTTTTGGAACTCCTTACTCCAACAAGATCTAACAACCAAAGCAAAAGAATTAGCCTTTTGACACCTCCAACTTCTCCAAACACAATATTCAATGATCTTGAAACATCACCACCATTAGCTCCCATTAAACTACAAGAACATCTAGGTTCTTTTCCACCACCACTTCCAATCATTCGGACTTTGATCCATATTTTCCTATTTTTCCACCACAACTTCATTCACAAATCAAAACAACTCAGAAGACTTCCGCACTCATTACCCACATCACTTACATTGTGAACATTGCCAATCCACTAGGGAAATTGCAATAGAAGTTAGAGAAGAAATGCAATTCATACTCAACCTCATCCTTGATCGCATCAATACCATTACTCATCCAAACCTCCATCCATAACCTTATGCAAGCATGGAAGGAATCACTACTACTATTTTCTATTTTTAGTACTTTTCTTTTGAAGTCATTTTCAAGAACAAGTCTTGTTCTTATTTTTACATGCTTGTAGGTGGCATAAATACCACTACAATTTGTTGTTTTATTACAAGGCCTTGTTTACATACCTTGGCTCCCAATCTTGATTCTCGGCAATCACAAGATTATTTAAGCATGTTACTAACCTTTCTTTTTGTAGGATTTTTATTTTTCTTCACTTGACGCCCAAAACAAGGGGGAGCTACCGTCAAGGGGGAGTTAGCGATACGTGGACTAATTTTTCCACAATTTTATGTTTATTTCTTCCAAGGGTTAACTTTTTGTTTCGACAAAATGGGGGAGAAAAAGTAAAACTTAGGGGCTTTCAAAACTTACATCTATTCTTAAGTTTTACTCATCATAACATTATATTTTGTCATCAACAAAAAGGGGGAGATTGTTAATAAAAATAAACCGTAAAAACGTTTATTAATATTTTGCGATCTCTTTGTGTTTTGTTGATAACAAATATAATGTTATCTTAAGTATAATTATAAGGATACATGTTGTTTTTGTAAAGCATTTACATATAGCCATTTAAATACAAAAATGTAGTAATTAAGCATTTGTTGTAATAGTTTATTAGGATGGGTAAAAACCATAACCCATGGATCATAACCCATTCCCAAGTTGGCTAGATACAATGTATACTTAGATACATTGAATCTGAAGAAAACCCATGGACCAACCCATAACCCATGACCCATAACCAAAAAACCCATGGGCAAAGAGGAGCATCCCACGGATCTCTAGGATTACACTAGACGAATCCCAAGTGGGAGGGATTCGTGGGATCCGGGGAACAGTAGAAGATTTTGCCTATAAATAGAGAGCCATTTCTTCATTCTAACTTACCCCTCTTCTTACTAAATCTCTCAAAACACTCTCATTCTCTTCTAACATATAGATCACTTGATCTAGAGAGTTGTTCTTCTTTCTTTCTATTGTGATCCTCATATAGGTCCTTCTCTAAGGCGAGATCACGAGCATTCTACAAGTCATCCAAGCAAGGGGTCCTTGATTGATTTGTCACTCCGCAAGATTTCTGTAGCGAAGATCTTGTATTTGATATTTCACATATTTGTTGTGTAATAGTCGTGTTGGTTTGGTCCACCATTTTACGGATTCAATATCTAGCTTTGTACCGGAAAAAGGTGTAAGCAACGTTGTGAAGGCTTCTCCGCCAAGTGAAGGAGTTTGTTGACATAGTGCTTGAACTCTCGAGTAGGTGACTCGGGGAGTGGAGTAGGGCAAGGAAGGTGTCCTTGTAGCCGAACCACTATACATCGCTTGTGTCTTTTCTTTCCCTTTGCTTTACTTTATTTACTTGCTTTATCATTAGATCTATACTTTCTCTACATCCATAAGATATCACATATTAACGAATCTAAAGTTTTTGAAACTAACTTAAAATCGGCAAAACTATTCAACCCCCCCTTCTAGTTTTCCACAGAATATGATGTTGAAAATTACTCAGTGTGTTTTACTTACGTTAATTTCAGTCATTGTTCACTATTAATTTGTTTTAAGTACTTATTTGTTTTAAACGGTAGTGAACAGGGAACAACAGTTACACAAAACACTTAACCACAATGTCACAATTATAATTGTTTGGCGGTATAAAATCCTGTTACTATGTAGGGACACTGGTCTAATCTTTTGAACTATAATTGTTTGGCGATATAAAATCTCGCGACTATATTTTTTGAACTATATAACACATGCATTATATTATGAAACTAAAAAATGTTAAAGAATGAAGACATCGACATGGAATAAAAATTGTCTATATTTGAAATAAAAGATTAACCATTTCACTAATTTTAAACTTTTTCATAAACCATCATAGTAGATGATATTTTCATCATTGTTAAAATTTTTCATAAACCATCACAGATTTTGATTTGTTCCAAATAAGTTTTAAATTAGTTATCACATTTCTCATTTTGCCTTTAAATTCTACCCAATCAATAAGTTGTTTTCATCACTTGTTAGGCTACTCATTTGCTCAAAGCCTCAAATCATTCACAAACATTTTTTCTCAAAATTTAGCAAAAATAAAATCAAATGTGTGTTGTTATGGTTTCTTTTTCATACACCAGAACACAGTTTGTATTTGTTCTTTTTTCCTTCGCGTATGTTGTTATGTATGCTCTTTCCTTCTACCGGCCACATTGATATCGTCTCAGGTCAGTCATGCCACATTTGCGGAAACACACACATACTGTACATTTTGTTAAGGTAGGAATGACTGCACATTGCAGAGAAATGATTAACATACCCGATTCCACTGAATCGAAAAAAAGAACAGGTTTGTGACTATCCTACCAAAAGACATACATTAAAAACGGTCTCTTTAACTGAATAACTAAACGGCCAGCCATACAACATCAACAATAACCATGTGGCCAAACTAGACAACATCAAGAATCTTTAGGGCAACTATTTATCCAGAAAACATAACAATAAAACAAAGTGGGACGTCAAAGAGGTTTGCATATTTTCATCTCAAGAACTACTCGTAATGCAGAAAACTAAGATACCTAATGCCTTTAGATTCAGGGGATGTAAATTTGTTTTCAGCAAAACACGTAAACATAATATAAACAACCTCTTCAACATAAGTCGAAAAAGGCCAAAAGGATACGAAAGTCATGATTAAACGCCAGCTAAAAATAACAGCATCAAAAGTCTATGGTCAAGTGCCAACTAAACAACAGAAAGAATCATTAAGGCCTTAACAAACATCAGTATAAACTCAATACAAAGTCTCCCTAGATCTGCGTAAATAATATATTTTAACAGGAACATGATCCTATTTTGGCTGCCAGAGGGTCGGTTTGCATATTTTCACCTCACGAAAAAAGATTAAATTGCCACTAATGTTTGAGCCGCTCCCCTTTCTTCTTCGGAATAGTTATCTTCCACATTTCACTTGTATGATTCATCTCAACATCCCTGATATTGTATAAACTATCGTCTAACAATAACTCATAGGCGTAACCTCCATAAACATCACTAGTATCCTAGGCCTCGACTCCTACAATAATGTAAACCGGTTTTGGATTCTGTAGTACAATGCACACACGTAAATTTGCACTGACCCTAGTTCGAGCTCTCCCTGTCCCTGTTCCTGCAAAGAGAAATAAAAGATAAAAACAAAAAACCTCCACACAGCGCATACATAATTTAACTAAAATACCAACATACTTTTTATACCGTATGAGTCATGTAAAAATGACTTTGTGTCATGCTTGAGTCATTAAACAAAACATAAAGTCGGCTTTTTAATGACTCGGATGTAAACCATAGATTAGAATGATTATATTCAGTATTTTTTATATCTTTTTTATAGAACTATTTGTTATAACCATACCAAGTATAGATTCAGCAAAACTATCGATTTCTTCACCACCATGCATCACATGATACTAATACTCGCAGGGTTCAAATTTGACTCCCCTCATCAATTCAATAAAAGGTCGCAAATCCCTCAATCGAACAGTCTCCTGCTTTGAAACAGATTCCGTAACATCTTTTTCATGGATTCCAGACATTAAATCGCTTTTTGGGCCCAATTCCTTCACATCTTTTCAAAGATTCCAGATATAAACTCGCTTTTTGGAACCAATTCCTTAACATCATTTTCGTGGATCGCAGACATGCACTCCTTCTTTGGAGCAGATTCCTCAACATATCTGTTGTTTTCACTTCCTGTCATGTTGCGTAATATATGGAGGGCTTTGTCATCTTCCACCGCATTCCACCTAGGGAATTTGCACATTTCCATATTATGTAAACACTAGTTGTTATACATATGCATTTGTATAAGATGTAAACAATATTACTTGTTTAGTGTTTTATATGAAAATGTTAGTGTGTTAGTAAACTATTGGCTCAAACCATTTACGCATTTTATTTGTTTCGTTTAAAATGATTTTACGTTTGTTATCGACAAATATAAATATAAATAAACGTTTTTATGGCTTATTTGTATTAACAGTAAGGGCACTCTTAAGCAATTTACGGATGTTCTTTATTAAGCAAGTCCCTCGAAGCAAAAACAAGAAGACAGATGCTCTAAGTAAGATGGCATCTACCAGCTTCGCACATCTGAAAAAACAAGTGCTAGTTGAAGAACTCAATCAAAAATCAATAGAAGAAGTAGCAGTACTCGCAATAGTGGAAGAAGAGGGCCACACTTGGATGACCCCGATATATGAATACCTGACAGAGGAGATACTCTCGGTGGAACCAAAGAAAGCAAGAGCAGTTAAGAGAAAGTCACAACGATTTGCAGTGATCAATGGGACACTTTACAAGAAGTATTTTTTCGGACCATGGTTACGTTGCGTAGGACCCCTCCAGGCAAATTATGTACTAAGAGAAATCCATGAAGGATCCTGCAGTATGCATCTTTGGGACAAGGTCTGTAGTGGCCAAAGCCTTGCGAACCGGATACTATTGGCGCACCATGCACAAGGATGCACGAAAGCTGATACTAGCATGCAAAGACTGCCAAGTACACAAGCCCGTTCCAAGGAATCCACACGAAAATTTAACTCCAATCACTTCCCCACGGCCATTCTATAAATGGGGAATCGACATTTCTGGACCCTTCCTGAAAGGCCCCGGAAAAGTCAGATTCCTCATAGTAGCAATAGATTACTTTACAAAGTGGATAGAAGCGAAACCAGTTGCCACTATTACGGGAAATCAAATCAAAAAGTTTGTATGGGAAAATATAGTTTGCAGATTTGGACTCACCGGAGAACTAATATCTGATAACGGAAAGCAATTTCGAGATAACCCATTCAAATATTGGTGCAAAAAACTTAATATACAACAACGCTTCGCTTTCATTAAACATCCACAAGCCAATGGACTGGTTGAAAGAGCAAACAGGAGTCTAGGGGAAGAAATAAAAGTTCGATTGGAAGAAAGGAGCAAGAACTGGATGGAGGAACTATCGCATGTCCCATGGGCACATCGTACCAAATCAAGCAACGGAGACACTCTATTCTCTTTGACATACGGAACGGAAGCTGTCATCCCTGCCGAAATAGGAATGCCCATATGGAGGACAACGGAGGTAGATGTAGAAGAAAACCATGAGGGCATTGAAATAAATTTAGACCTTCTGGAAGAGAGAAGGGAGCAAGCAACAATATGTGAGGCGAAAAGCAAAGAAAAAATGGAAAAATATTACAACTCTAGATTTCGCAACACAAGCTTCAAGCCAGGAGACTCAGTATACCGTAGCAACGACGCAAGCCATGCGGACGAGGGAGGAAAATTAGGACGCGTAAGTGGAGTACCTACGGTCAAGCATTAGGAAAAGGCTCGTGCATACAGCTGAAAGACCGGTAGTGAGAAACAATTATAGCGGACATGGAACATCTACAACCTTAAGAGATGTTATGTCCATCAAATGTAAGCAGCCCGCCCCCGCAGCCAGCCCCCGCGAACTCCGAAGGAGGGGGTTGATATTTTAATTTATCCCTTTATAATGTAATGTTTCTATAATTATGAATTACAAAAGGTGAAGATTAGCAACCTTCACCAACTTTTACTTTAAAATTTTCTAATCATTCCTTTTTTACTTTAAAGAAGTTACGATACATGTAAATAAGATGCGCATACATTTGGGCACGACCTATGAAATGTTATTTCGAATAACAATAGGTTGAGTAACCTCAAAATTCACTCAAGATATAAAAGAGATGTTGCAAGTCGAGTATCATGAGAATAACCCAAAAATATTCAACTAAGACTATTATAAAAGGCACACCAGTGTGAAGATTAGAATAGCAGCAACTGAAAAGTTATAAAAATAAAGTGTACATACGCTAGACAAAAATTATAAAGATAAAAACGTTGTACATAGACGGCCATAAAACCAGTAAAACAAAAATGTTAGTGCAAAACACGAACAGAGATCAAACTATGCTTGGTCAGAAGGATTTGACTTCAAGGCGAGGCCCTTGCATTGCTCAAAAGCACCTATACCATTATCATCAACATTATCACCTTGCTCAGCGCAATAATTTGACATCATAATCGATACACAAAAAGAGGAACAAAGCAAGAAGGAACATACAAAGCAAATAAGAGCGGTAGCTGAAGAAGCTGGACGGAACCGATGTGCAAGCCATATCAGTAAAAGTCTTCACGGATAAAGGATCAATCAAGGGATCCTACATATCCGCAAGATCTGACCAATCATGAAGGAAACCTTCCTTTATCTTCCTAGCTCTTTCAAAGCAAGCATTCACGAAAACTGACAGGGAAGACTCATCTACCCGGGCAGGATTCCCTGGATGGTAATATCTTCGATACCCGCATCCTTAAGGGTTTCCAAAGAGGATAATAAGGGAAAATGAACATCGCGAAGTGATAACGCTACCAATGCCGCTCGTTGTCAAAGGAACTTCCTTTTAAATTGAGCATGTTTTCAACACCCTAGGCATTGAACCTAATCGTTGTAGTGTAGTATTAGGGTAAGCCACGGGAATTGATATCGTTCTCTAGGGGAATAGGAATGCTAGTGAGGAGTTACTACGCTAAGGTTGGGGTTGAGGAAGATTATTTTTATCTTTTTATGTTTTTTAGGAAATGGAAAGGTACGAATCTCGGGTTTGGATTTGGGGGTTGGTATTTCCCGATTACTCTATTATCTAATTATCTAATTAACTAAGGTGAAGGTAGTGTATGTCTAATTATTGTGTGCTCGTATGATGATTTAAAGATGTGTTTACTTAGGTTTTATTACTCCTTAGTTATCTCCTATTGATGGTTGAATTGTCACGTCCTTATTCTTAATTAGTTGTGTCTAAGGTCGTAGGGTATCGCGCTATCCCTAACTCTTTGCAACTACCAAAGGGTCTTGTCTACAAAATCTCTAGGATTTATAAACTCTAACTCTAAGGTACTTTTTGGATGGTTTAGCCTACAACTACTCTAGGTGTTATAGTCTAATGTTCACAAAGATTAATCAAGCATTAACTACACAACGAATGACCTATCGCATTACTAGATCATTAACAATTAAGATAAGAAACAACCAATCAATATTCAATAGTTAAGTTTCATATTCCCTAAGCAAACACACAAGTAAATTAGCTGACATGGAGAACATGCAAGCATACACACAAATAATTGAAGACATAATTGAATTAATGAAGTAAAGTACTTATCTTGGTGTAAGATAGGATTTGGAACCCTAAAATATCTGTACAAGACGACCTTGGTTGGTTTAGGTTTTACTCCAAAGACTACACACAATCAATAATGAAAAATTGGATTCTATATATAGGATTACAAATGCGACTGCCACCTTTTAGGTTGTGACGCCATTGGTCCCGCGATCATTAGGGTTTCGTCTTGGCCACGTTAGTCTTGCAACGGCGTCACCTTATGCTTGTGACGCCGCCTCTTCTCACCGACCCTCGGCCGTCTAGATCAAATCTAGGCCGTCCTGAGTTCGAAATACACGACCTACTCTTTAAAGCCCTGACACCGTCACTTGTAAATAAGCAATTTGGCTATCTGAGCCGTCACAAAAGTGCTTTCGGCCGCAGATAACACCTTTTATTGACGCCGTCCCCATTGTATTTGCGATTGAGTGTCTCGATTCTTGACTTTGGCCATTTTCTTAGTATATCCAGCCCTTTTCGTCCAAATAAGTGCCATTCCGACAATTTGCCTTCAAGAGACCTAAAAGTGAAAAGGAACGATATTAAGTAATAACGGATACAAAAGTGATCAAATAAGGGCTTAAACGACCCCTTAAAAAGGTACATTTTAAAACCTTATCAAATATGCCTACACTTGGTATTTGCTTGTCCTCAAGCAAATGTGCTTTTAGCCAATTAATTTATAAGTTGGGGTCATGAAGCATTGGTTTAAAACAATCCACAACACATATAAGCCCCGCAAAAGTCATAACAAGCACGGAAATTACATACTAGCACCTCACATGGGGTGTTTGGATACTCACATCTCTCGGGTGTATATGAAATATAACAAGTGGAAATGGAAAATAAAGACTCATAACCAGTCCTAGTACATAGATTACCATAGGCTTGAGACTAGATCAAACCTCCATCGCTTTGGCGTAAGCACCTAGGAAAGACTATCAAAGAGGTCTTTTAAAGGGTTGTAATGTTAGGCTTACGGTAGGGAAACAAAGGGTTTGGTGGGATAGGCTATTTAGTGGTGGCAAGTCAAAAATATCTATGTTACAAGCATACGAAGAATGGCGTTGCTAAGCCAAGACTCGACACTCTAAACTCTAGATAACTGAAACACACAAACATAAATTTAAAGGATAGATGTAGGATGGTAGCCCGTATGTGTGTGTGTGTGTGTGTTTTTTTTTTTTTTTTTTTTTTTTCATACACTTTTACTCTACCATCCTCTACGGTAACATCAAAATAATAGGGATTTATAGGCACATCCCTACACTTGAGTTTTTATTAATCTAACACTAATTTGGCCCGAATTGAAAAGATCAAAACACTTGAAGTACATTATTACGCAAACAAAGGGAATTTGGATTTAACGTTCCCTTCCCGTTATTTCATAAACTTTGACTTTTCCCATGAGTCCCAATCGTCCCAAAACTGTGTACAAAGGATATGACTCGACTCAGCAACTCATGCAAGCAACTAGATAATTGAACTAAGGGTTTTTAGGGTGATAACAATAATGCACTAAAAGTGAGTGCATACAGGGTAGGCTAAGGCGATTTGGGTGTACATTTGGGGGTGGGGTGTAAACAATGCTCTTCATTGATATTCCGGAAAACCGAAAAACCAAGAGAACCGCGAAAAGGATAGGCTCAGAGGGGTTAACTAGGGGTATCGTGTACTAAAAGTGAGTACAACGCAAGGGTGTGGGGGAATTACTCAACCGAAGTGGAAGAAGTAATTATATTATAGGTATCAAACAAGGGTTATCCTAATGCCTCTTATCATTTAGTTATTCCTAACTACACAAGTGTAGTCTTACTAGCGATCTCGGGATGCATCACAAAATAAGTTCTAGAATCTATAATACTACCGGTTCACACACTAAGCATTAAAGATGAATGCTTTAATTCCTACTTAATCTAAGGGTGATCCTCACATTTTGGGTGGAATTTAAGTGGTAAAGGGTTTTTGTGCTAGTCATGCAACTTCCTATCCATGAGACGCTTTTGTTAAGACTAATGGCCCACTCCTATATGTCATAAAAAATTAAAAATTTGGTGCCAAAATTACCTTAACCGACATCTTCTCATGGTTTATTACACAAATGCAATTGAACAAAGCAAAATAATCAAGGATAAGCATAGTTTCAAAGTTCCCGTTTTATTTTCCCTCCCTACACTTAAACTGAACATTGTCCCCAATGTTCCCCGAAAGTATCAAAGTTATGATAATAGAAGGTAATTAAAAGCGAAAGAAACTAGTACTCGATAGCTCGGTAGGATCCGTGTAAAGTGGTGGTTACATTTTTCTTCAAAAAGAATGTTTGCATCAAAAGCTCCTTCTCATCTTATGTATCTTCTTCTTGGTAAATTAAACCCGCACACTTGAAGAAAACAAACTAAACCTCGCGTAAAATCGCAAAGTAATAATATATATAAGACTCTGCTAAACTAGGATATAATGCTTGTGGAATGGATGTTTACAGAATTTTTGGAAAATTAAGACCTGGAAAAATCCAAAAAAATTTATAAGTAGAAAAAACGAGAAAAAGTAATCATTGTTTTGCTCCTTCACGAGCGTCGGCAGTTATGCTCTCCGATGCCGTCAAGTTATCCCGACAAAAATTGGTCTGCGATTTTCTGAAAAAAATTCTGGAAAATTTATATCTTTAGAATCTGGAAAAATTTCCTGCAAAACATCCATTATGACTCGATACAAGCATTTGACTCGAACAAACACACATATATATCTTTTAATTAATTGAAATTCTCATGTTTACGTTTCTTTTGAAAATGTGTGTAATCCTCCCTACACTTATCCCTTATGTAAAATACCTTTATATGTGATTAAGATGAGGTTAAAAACAAAATAAAGCATTTTTACAAATTTAAACATGAGAATAAATAATCAATAAAAGATATATGACACAAACAAGTAAACAATTAAGCATGGGTTGCCTCCCACGAAGCGCTTTTCTTTATTTATGAGTCTTGTAGCTAGACTCGTAGTCGTGCTCCTGCGTACCGATATAAGTAAGTCTATCCTTAACAATGTCATAAGGATCAAACTTATCATTCAAGTTCCTAGTAGTACGTTTGGTTCGATATGCCTTTTCAAACTTTTCCCCATCGGGATCATAGATCGTCATCCTAATGTGCCACTCTCCATTACCATCACTAGGCAGTCTATCCCAATCCCATTTATGTTTAGGCTTATCGCTCTCAACTTTCCACTTATTCATCACTAAATTAATGGGTAGGCTTCCTAGGAACTCGGTCATCTTCCTAAATACTAAGGCGTCCTCGAACGGGTTCACTTCCATATCCCTAGCCATTTCTTTTTCATGGAAAGTTGCTTTACTAGCAAAGGCTTCATCTAAGTAGAAAGGTCGTTGGGGGCCTATGAAGTTCTTATCTATCCAAGGTCCGTATCTAGATGGTGTTCTATCCAATCTAACCTCATGCGGGATTTCCTCTTCCTTGTAGTAAGTATGCTTCTTGACATCGTAAATTGACCTAGCACTCCCTTCTCTTACCACTATTTTGGACATCTTACAATCGATGATTGCACTCGCGGTGGCTAGGAATCCTCTTCCTACTAGCAATGGGCATGTCGGATCCATATTCATGTCTAGCACATGGAAATCCGCCAAAAGAGTTAATTCTCCTACGTGCACTACCATATCCTTAATTATCCCTACCGGATGTGCAATACTACCGTCTGCTAGACCTAAGATGGTTTCCGTTGGTTCTATCTTACCTAGGTTAAGGTTTCTATGGAGGGACAACGGAACAAGATTGATGCATGATCCTAAGTCGGCTAGAGCATCGAGAGGTTTGGAAGTTCCAAGCCTACACGGAAGAGTGAATAGCCCGGGATCGTCTAACTTCTTAGGTAGATTATTTTGCACAAATGCGGACCCATGTTTTCCAAGTCTAAGTTCTAACTCATATTTTTCTTTTAAAGCATTATAGTAAGGTGCATGAGCTAAGACTAAAGGGCAATCCAAAAGAGAGATATTAAGCACTCTACAGCTCGGAAGATAACGTTCCTGTAGCTGCAAAGGGTCCAGGTCAATAGCAGCACGAATATCATCGGTTAAATGTTCACCAGTTGAGTAACCCGGAAAACCCCGGCATCCTGATCAGCAACGCCGCCTGAGGATGAACCCCTAAGGAAGGGGGAGGGTTAGGAAAAGTATTCCTCAGGTTCGAAGTAGGAACGGACACTGTTGTAATAGTAGTAGTGGCAACTATCTCCGGGACAATATCAGACCTGGTAAAAGAAGTAACCTCAGCTTCGGCAGCAGAGGTGCTACAATGAGAAAAAGAATCTAAAGAAATAAAAAACCTTTGAACAGGACCAATGAAACATGACTTATGCCCGACAGAAGAATCATCAGAAAGCTCAACCTCGCGCTCAAGTGTCGTCAAAATGGAGGACGTAATAAAGGGTAGCGTCTGGGCACATCCAGAACACTACCATCTAACAAAACTTGAAAACCAGAGGCAGGTGCACCACCAATAGAAAGCCCTTGGGAAGGGTTGTTGCACAACCTCTTCACAAGATTGGAAGATGTGCCAGCAGCCGGTGAGGAAGGGTTCTCCTTCCTCTTCATCGAAGGACCAAAAACGGTGTATTTAATAGTTACAACAGTAGATTCCAAGGACGGTCCATACTCAGCATTAGCACCAGCATCTTCAGACCCGAAAAGATCATTCACACCAGCCTCTAACTTACCATCAGTAAGAGGAGGAGCAATAGGGAGGTGTGGAACGTTATGCCTAACAGTGGTCTCCAAAAGCCTGGGTTCCCCCTCACGATGATTACGCCCAACCATTCTCACCTTCATAGGATCGGGACACTGGATATAATCCGGCCAATCCATCACTGCAAAAAGATGAAGCAAGTTAAAAACTAAACAGGAACAGGAACCAAGGAAAACAAAAAACAAGACAGAAACCCACCCGTTCCGTCGTCATTGAAAAACTCAGGATACATGTCCCCATCCAAAGGATAATAACGACTCAAGCAAAACCAGCAAAAGAATGCTTCAGGAAACCTCCAAAATGGATCAGGATGGGCAACAAGGGTCGCATAATCATTGGAATTATACTCATCAGCCTGAGGCATAGGATCCTTAAGAAGATTTTTATTAGGATTCCATGGAAACAGGGCAGGACATGCGAAATCATCAACCCAGAAAAAATGATCATTCCAACTCTTTAGAGAGTCAAGGGGTTTAGAATAAGCTACAGGAGCACCATCGCACTTACTAAAAGATATCCACCCTTTGTTCTTCGAATTCACATAAAAACAGCAAAATAAACCAACAGTGGGAGAAATACCATGGGCACGACACAAAATCTCAAAGTGGGAAACCTTAGTCGCACCTATAACTGAAAGCTGAGTAATGTTAATATGGTAATACCTAATGATATCCACAAGGAAAACCGATAGCGGAAGGCAAAAATTCACGTAGTCAAAAAACCTAGTGTATAAACCAATCTTATTCCTGGGGCGCTCGTGCATAGTGTGGTTAGGCGAAGGAAGCTCTGGATGAACTTCGGGAGGAATGTGAAACCTACCAAGAATCCCTGGGGTAGTGTGACATTTGATATCTGTAATAGTACCCATGACAGAAAAATAAAGTCAATATCTAACCTGGTAAGCGGATGAATCTCTTTTTTAAAGAAAACGAAAAAAACAGAGCGACGATGGCGAAAAATAGTGAAGGAAAAAAAGTGAAATCGTAAAAACCAGGCGTGGTATTTATACAAGGGTTATATCCAACCCAAGATGGCATAAGATGACTACACGTGTCAGTGAAAATCCAGTTAAACGACTAGGATAAAAAGTAAAAAATAAGGATAACAATGACGCGTGGCCCACTCAGTCAAATCAGCCAAAAGATGAAAAGCCCAAAAGTGTCCACGTCGCACGGTACACCTACCAAGAAGCGAAGCGTCAGAAGGAAGCTTCGAAGACGCGGAAGATTAGCCGTTTAGTTACCTTAAGTCTAGTAACATTCATCGCACGCGATAAATGAACCGCACGCAATGAACACACTAGACTGAGGGGACTTGATGACGTATAACACGTACAACATGCCTACTGGGCTTAGCTCGTGCTATACGTATCCTGGGCCCAGGCCCAACAACGAACAACCACAAGTACCAGATCGACAGAAAGCCCAATCAAAATTGGCTAAAGTCCGGGCTCAAAGACGTGGCTGCGGAAAGTGTTCTGTGTCCGCATCCGCGATTACTACAGAACCTTGCACGAAAAGGGTCCCACTCCGGCCACTAACTTTTATATGCGAGTTGTTAAAAAACCCTAGCATTGAGCCTTGCCTATAAAATGGGTTTTAACCCTCTCACAAGGTACAACTTTCTCTATCAAAATAGCACACACATCTTTATTATCTCTGACAAGAATGTATACTTACTCTCACGCTAGAGCTTAATCGCGGGGTCCGTTCCCACGGTAAGGCTAACGATTTACTTTTGCTTGTGCAGGGATTTAATCAATCACTTGGATTAGTATAAACTTAGCCTATCAACAGCTTGTTGGTCCAACCCAACACGCATCATACACACTTATTCTAATCCGTCACACTTTTTGTACTAACAAACATATAAGTATTTCGATGAAAGCATCACCATAAAACAACTTGAACTTAGATTTATTAGCGTGTCTATATTGTTCTTTAGGGTTTTAAAGTTTCCTTTCATGTAACCTCTATATATTGTGCATAGATAAACATCATAACTTACAGGGTTAATATTATCTAACATGGTATCAGAGCATGTCGATCATATGAGCTAGTCAGCCTTGAGTCACCGCCTTTAGGCCACCTCGTTAAATTCTAGTTGTCGTATCCTTGATCTTAAAAAAAAAGACACAACCCATTGTATTTATAAGTCTCAAATCGTAAGGAGCTAACTGATGTCGTTAGCGCCATTTGATTCATTTTGAAATTTCGAAGAAAAGAATCGCCGTATCCGCCTCCACGCGTCGTAACAAGCCATCGGGTTCTTAAAATACAATTGGTTTTTTGCTTTTAAATTTCAAACCACTAAGAGTTTGCTCATGTCGTCAACGAGTATGGATTTGTAATTAAATTATGAAAAGAACATGACGATATTGTCGCCTCCACTGGCCGCTCCATTACGTGTCGTTAAAAGTTCAGACGGTCGCCGAAAAAAAATAAATTTTTCATATTACACTAATTCGTTACGACTAGGTGCCTATCGAAGACTTGATAACTTTTTATCAAGATAAATATCTTTTGCTTTGTTTGTGTGTTTAACTAATAATAATTAAATTATATCCTCCATTTCGAGCTTTTGCGATTTTACCGCTTGAATTGCGAGAGAATATTAGATGATAGATAAATCGAAGCCCATTTGTATGTTCAGGGTTTCTAAATCTCCTCTCATATAACTTCTATATATTATAACCCAATAAATATCATAACCTACTAAGTTTACATTGTCTGACAAGATCTTGCGCTCCAAATAAATAAGAGCACAAAACAGTATTGTGGTTTAAACAAACCAATCCGTATAAAATAATTATCTTAAAATTTAAAATCGAGTAATGTTAGTAGACTATTATACCTTTTATTAAAAATGGTAACAACAATTAACACTAAATTAATATTTTAAATGTTGATAAAACCTTACGCTTTTATTATTTTTTGTTTTAACCCATAAATTTTTTTTCTCGCAATGACTATTAATTAAACTCGTAAACTTTGCATCAATTACGATTTCATAAATATAATCATTTACCATTATACATTATCTCTTCGTGCAAATATTATTTTAGTACTCGTATTTACAAAAGAGGTACAAAAGAAATACAGTAACTAATAAGAGTACAAAACTTAACACTACATCTTTTGAGCAAAAAGTCTCATTATCATCTCTCTTGATACGTCCACCCCCATCTTAGTTTTTCAAGAAAAACAATACTGTACATCCGTCCAATCCGTCTATCTTTTCCTTGTAGCCTTGTAGGCATCAATGCATCATGACATACTATAGGTTCACAAATAGATCATTTATTTTGCTAAATGTCTAGTGAAAACTGAATGCTAATATTTCATATCAAACGATCTTAGTTAGTCGTTTTTTATTTTCAATTATATTTATACACTGCAACCTTATACAGAAATTTATCTGCATAACAATAACAATTAATATTAATTACATAAATAAAAATTCGTATAGATTACACAGCCAACAATTATATATAACTTATCTATATAAGTTTTATAAATGAAATATTAAATCGTATCGACATACGCAGATTTTATAATGTTTTTTGGTCTTATAATAAGATTTTCGCACACTACTTTTAGTTGGCATATCATGTTTTGTTTATCATAATACCATCTTCTCGAGACATTTGGTAAAGTCTTCTTGTATATTTTTTTTCTAAATATTTCTGCACATAGATAACCCTCGTCACACCCTAAAAGCGCACACCGGCCAAAATGCAAATAAAAATAATAGCCGGGGAAGTAACTTACTACCTGGTCGGAGCATTATGTCTAGGCTGGATCTATTTACAAAATCTTTATAGACATAAACATGTTAAGAACCAAAATGCACAACTCCATTATTACAGATCATAATATCATATCATACGAAATGCCAAATTCAGCACCCAAAAGAGCAATCGACAATACACCAAAGTGTCGTCGAAACAAATGATAGACGATTTAAAGGCCATTTATAGGTCTACTTGAACATATAAATACATGCATCATAAGCCATAACTAAATGGCGAGCTAAACATCCAGAAAACATCACCATAAACTACGTAGGCCGCCAAAGGGCCGGTTTGCATATTTTTCTCTCGCGAAAAAAGATTAAATTTCCTCCGAGTGTTTGAATATCCCCCCCTTTCTTCTTTGGAATAATTATTGTCCATATCCCACTCATATGACCCGTCTTCACATCTAAGATACTGTAGAAACTTTCTTCTAAAAACATCTCATAGGCATAACCCCCATAAGGGCTGCCAATACCCGGGGCCCCGAGTCCTACGATAATGTAGGCCGCTTGTGGGTGATTCAGTAGCACGTGCACACATACATGCACATTGACATTAATGGTTCCTGGCGGCCCTATTCCAGTAAAGAGTGATTAAAAAGAAACTCCGGTACATATATGGTGGTGCATGCATAACTTTAACTAAAAAGTTGTAACGATTAAGCGATACAAGTTTTGTTAAGTCATACATACCAATCAAAGATTCCTTCATAGATTCAACGAAACTGTCCACTTCTTCAGCGTCCTGCATCTGATCAAAGCAATAATCACTCGGTTCAGATTTTAATCCTCTCATCAAGTCTAGTATAAGGCTCAAATCCCTCTCACGAACAGAAACATCTACTTCATGGGGTCGAGATATAACTTCTTTTTTTGGAACATAATCCTTAACACATCTTTCGTATTCTCCAGTCATGTTGCGGAACAGGCAGAGGGCTGAGTCATTCTCCAACACAATCCACCTAGGGAGCATGTGGGTCCACTTTCGGAATCCAATGCGGTCATCCGCCGCACTTAATAGACGGCGTAAGTTCCCAATCGGTGTGAAATCAGGACTAAACGCATCTGAAATCATGAGGACAAAAATCTTTAGTCAACTAGTTACGATTAAACAGTGATTAATGAACACAACAAATACGTTATTTCCACACTTTTTTTTAACGTCAGTTTCTTACAATCTACACCACCTATATGACATATATATTATATATACGCACCATTTACAACACCACGGATAAAAGAAGAGCCATGTTTGTCATCACACTTAAGGATGCACTCGCCCTCATAGTCATGTTGAACATACTGGTAACCTTTGGTGCTAAAAAAAGGAGAACATGAGGCGACCGATCTGACACTCAAGAGATCAGAAGCAACGCGTTTAGCAAACAAGGAGGCCATCTAGGAACAAACGAACAAAGGTTAGCTAGTTAATTAATTTTGTTATACTGATATTTCGTTCAACTTAGTTACTTCTATAGTTCTATATATCTACATGCTATTTAATTTGTGCCAAAATAGGTGTGTCTTGTATTGTTAGCATGACCACAAAGTAGAAAACAGTTTCTATTGTTAACAACCATAACTATTTTTGTTGTTAACTATACAAAACAATCACCAAAGAAGAACCCTTAAAAGAGTGAAAAGCATATGAAATCCAAACCAAACACTAAACAAGGAAAATGCTTTTTGTTTTTCCACAAAATAATTTGTACAAAACAAATAAACATAAATCATGTCCAATATATATATATATGTGTGTGTGTGTGTGTATATATATATATATATATATATATATATATATATATATATATATTCGAAATATTTGTCCACAAAACTGAAAATTTCTATTTCCTAACATATGAAATAAAACTATCAACTAAACATTTTATTTTTCTTATTTTTCTATCTTCATTTTTAATAATTTTCAACTCTCTTTTAAGATAACAATTTCCACCATATTCTTACAAAACTTGAGATAGAAAACTAAGAAAAATTTCCGCCAACTAAATGCACCCTTAAGTTCAAAGGGTCTAAATCTTAAATATAAACCAATAAACAGAAATTTCTAACTCAATATAAACCTATAAACAGAAATCTCCAACAAACAAAAACACAAACATATATCATCATACATTTGAACTTTAACTTTTACTGTATTTTCTAGCCTTAAAGTAACCAAAATTTTTTTGCCATCAATATTACAATGACATGCTTAATTACTTAACAGAAACAAAAACTTACTAGATGTAAGGATGACATTTACCTGAGATTTAATGTCTGATATGCTCAAGAAATTTTTCTAAGGCTTTCTTGGTTAGTGACAAAATTGGGTGGGCTATTAAGTTGTAAGAAGAAATACCAAACATTATTTATAAACATTCGAGCCCCTCATCTTTCATGTTGTGCAAATTGCCCCTTAGTGTTTTGTTAATGCCTTCATCTTATTTAGCAAACAAGTCTCATGTTATCAAATGACATATTGTTTCATTCCTGAAAAATCAATAAGGCCATCTCAACAAAAATCAACATAAACTATGGACAATATTGAGATCTTGAATTGAGCTTTTATGAAGGTATAGCATGGTTTCTAATGAACATTTTTTTAGCATTTGAGCTCACTCATATTATCCTATATGAAAGCTGGTGGCTACATCATAAATACGAGTTTCGCCTAAAATATCCAAATTCAGTGTAGACTCAAAACAAAGAACAGGTTTGTATGTTTTGACGAAAGTACGTAGTAGATATATTATAAACAACCTCTTCAACAGAACATGAACAAGGCCAAAAGGATACGAGCCATAACTAAACGGACAGCTAAACACATCATTAGAAGTATGTGCTCTAGTGCCAACTAAACAAGAATAGAAATCCCAAAAGGCCTCAACAAACATCAATATAAACTATGATATTGAAATTTGGAGAATCCGTTAAATTAGCCTAAAGTTGAAGACAGTGTCCAGATTTGCAACAGAGACATGAACCTATTCGGGGCGCCAGAGGGTCGGTTTGCAGACTTTTTTCTCTTGAAAAATCAACAAATTTCCTCCAATTGTATGAATCATTTCCCCTTTCTTCTTGGGAATAGTTATATTCCATGACTCGCTCGTTTTATCCTCCTTGACATCATGGATACTGAAGAGCCTTTCTGGTAGAAGAATCTCAACTGCATAACCTCCAAAAGGGTAGTCAGCATCCCAGCTCCCGGTATCTCGGCCATCCCAGCCCTCTGCATCCCGGGCCCCTACTCCCATGATGATGCGAATAGCTTGTGGATTTTGCAGTTTGTAGGACACATGTAAACAGATACAAAGAGCATATTGTGTTCCTGTATAGAGTGAAATAAGTTTTAAAAAGTACCTCCGCTCACAAAGAGCATAATGACCAGCATAGAACAGCTAAAAAGGTACATTAGTATATTATACAGGTATTAAAAAACCGTAACGTTTTATGTTATTGTCATGTATATAGATGAAAGTTAGAAAGATACCACCCGCTGATTCAGATAATTTGGCGAGTTCTTTAGCATCCTGCATCACATGATAGTAATACTCAGAAGGTTCCCTTTAGCAGATTCCTTCACATCGTGGATTCCAAACATAAACTCCGCCTGTGGAACAGGTATATCAACTTCGTCAACATCGTCTTTGTGCAATCCTGCCATAAACTTTGGAGCAGGCATGTCACGCAGTAGGTAGAGGGCGTTGTCATCCTCCGCCACACTCCACCTAGTCATCACATGGGTTCCGTATTTGTATCCAATCATACCATCCGTCATGGTTAGAAGACAGGCCAGATTCCCAGTTGGTGAGAGACGAGGATCAAACACACCTGAAATCATAAAGCAGGGTTGCCTATTTCATTATGAGGATTTAAAGACTGTATCGAAGCTCTAGTACAACAAATATCTTATTTCCACATACTTTTTTTTTCTTATAAGTGCGCACAAACATAAGCTTTGCTTACACTTTAAAGTCTATAGATCAATTTGTTACGCCTAATTTCCTCACACGCTAGAGAAAGCATGAGGGAAATTGAGTGTAGACAAATTTGATACAAGTTTGTGCAAATGACATATTTGTCGTAGAGCTAAATCTTTTTTGGAATTTAATTTACTTACTATTTACAACATAATGGACACAAGATCCGTATTTATGATCACACTTTAGGATGCAGTCACCCTTAGAGTTACGCTGATCATACTCGAAACCCTTGGTGTTAAAGAAGCGAGAAGACGAGGCTATCGGTTTGACTCTCATGAGATTGGATGGAACGCCTTTGACAAGTGACAAAGCCATCTCTGATCAAAGAAGAAAATAAACAAGGAACAACAAACTTAGCTAATAGCTATATACAATAACTTCATTGAGAAAGAATACAATTAAGGTTATTAGTCGCCCACCAAGCTTATATGTTAACTTTAAGATTACTTTTTCACCATTATGGTTTGAGCTTGTACACCCAACGTAAAAGTGTCCCATATGCAGCACAACCTTTTACAGTTCAGATACTTTGAACACTAGTTTTCAGTTTCGGACCCGTGAATCTAAAACCATTCGAGCTCCAAACTTTTCAATAATCTACCTCTAGCAAAAACATCCATTCATTCTAAACTTTTCAAGATTTCCAAATGCGTATTTAAAACTTGCTATTTCCGTTCACGATTTACGATTTTCTTGCTATTTCCGTTGCTTTTGCTTTAGCTTGGTCTTTCTTAGGTTTGCCTGCTTTTCTTGTCTTGTTTTTGTTTTGGTGCCTTGTTTATATGCTCTGCCTTTCCTTTAGTTTTTGGTGCCTTTTTTGTGTGCCTATGCTGCTCCTTTTGGTCTGCTTGCTTTCTTAGGGCTTTGTTCCTTTGTTTGTGTTTGTTCTTGTTTGTGTGCCTTTGCATGTGCTCTCCCCTGTGCCCCGTCACTTTGTTTTTGTTTTCGTTTATGCTTGTGCTTGTTACTTTTTTGTCTTATGCTTTCTTCTCTTCTCTTATCTCTCACCCGCACACCTGCACTTGCCGGAGGTCTCGTTGGAAGCAGTCTCTCTACCCCCGGATTTATCCCAAGGGGTAGGATCTGTCTACATTTTACCTCCCCCATACCCCGCTCCGGCGGGATTTTGGGTTTGTTGTTGTTGTTTGCTGAGAAAACATCAATAAGTTTTTTGAAAAAACAATACAAACTAATCGTATGTACTTATACAACTATCACAAAAAAAGTGAAACACAGAATCCCAAAACAAAAATTTAAAGATACACAAATTTTTCCATGGTTGTGAAAATGGCTTAGGCGGCCGATTAATCTAGCTCTTCACTAGCACCCCTTTGGATTGTGTTTTTCACAAAAGAAAGGGAGTTTTTATTTCTCACAACAACAACATACCCAATCCAGTCGGCCTGGGGTATTGGAGAGGTGGAATGTAGACAGATCCTTACCCTGCCTAGGTCTCACAACCCTTTCAAGATCCGAGATCCACTCGGTGTGACCTAGTGACAAAAGCCTTATGACTATCATCACTAAATGTGAGGCATCTCAAGTTCAAATCCTGATATTATCAAACAATCCTATAGCGGTCACATCAACCTTGTGGAAAAAGAAGGCTTTACCTGGTTTGAGTCTATGTGGTGGTGGGTTCAAACTCCGTGAGTTAATCAACCAAAAGATCAGAAACCATGGTTAAAAAAAAAATCAAGTTCCTGTCAAGAATCGGAAAGCAAGGTTCAAAGGGTCCAAAATGTAAAGGGTTGTGATGCATAAGGTCCACTTGTATAATTTTCCTTAACAAGTGTAATAAAGATTATAAATTTCTAAGAAACAAAAAGTCAAAAATCCTAACAATCTTTATATATTCTTTTGAAAATGCTACAAGTCATTATACCATTGACATAGAAAATAAGTAAACAAAAACATAAGTAAAGAGCATTTACCTGAGATTTAAGGTTTGGATACTACTAAAAATTGGTCGGAAGAAAGTATCTAGGACACTAGAACTTTAAAGATTGTGTTATGCGAAAAATAGGGGAAAAGCCACTTTTAGGAAATTACCTTAGAAATCACCATTTGAGCCCCTCATCTTTCATATTCTTTGCAAGTTGCCCCTTATTGTTTTATATTTGGTGATGAACTTTTAAACTTTCTCATCCCGTCATAGTAAAGTCAAAGTCAAAGTCAACGTTACCCAATCCCGTCTTCCGCGAGGTATAAAGGAGGTGAGATGTAGCCAAACTTACCCCTACCCGAAGGTAGAGAGGTTACTTCCAAAAGACCTTCGGCCTTTATTGCATAGAGTTAGGATCGAACTCTTGGCTTTTGTGTCCAAAAAAGGGAGGTTTTCAAACTAATCAAAACCTTAAACCGTCATATTAGATGCTAGTAGTATTTATTTTGATTTGTTCCAAATAAGTTTATACGGAGTATTAGTTATCACATTTCTCATTTTGCCCTCCATTATACCAAATCAAAAAGATGTTTTCATCACTTGTTGGGCTGCTCATTTGCTCAAATCATTCAGAAGCGCTTTTTCTCAAAATTAAGCAAAACAGAATCAAATATGCGTGCTGTTATGGTTTCTTTTTCATACACCAAAACACAGTTCCTATTCGTTCTTTTCTCCTTCGTCTATGCTGTTCTGTATGCTCTTTCAATTCCTTCTAGCGGCCACATTGATATCGTCTCAGGTCAGCCATGCACATTTGCAGAAACACATACATACTGTACATTTTGTTAAGGTGTGATTAACATACCTGAAGTTTAATCCCAACCAAAAGACATAGTAGTACATTAAAAACGGTCTCTTCAACAGAAGTTTAACGCTAAATACATAATAATAACTAAATGGCCAGCCATACAACATCAACAATAACCATGTGGCCAAACAAAACAACATCAAGAAAACATAACCATAAACTAAGTGGGACGCCAAAGGGTCGGTTTGCATATTTTCATCTCGCGGGAAAAAATTAAATTTCCTCCAATTGTTTGAGTGTGCTCCCCTTTCTTCTTCGGAATATTTATCATCCACAACTCACTCCTAAGATCCATCTCAACATCCCTGATATTGTATAAACTATCGTCTAAAAATATCTCATAGGCGTAACCTCCATAAAGATCGCCAGTATCCGGGGCCTCGAGTCCTACAATGATGTAAACCGCTTTTGGATCCTGGATTACACTGCACCCATGTATATTTGCATTGACACTAACTCTTCTCGCCACTATTCCAGCAAATAGTAAAACAAAAGATAGTAACAGAAATATTTACAGGGGTCAAAGATCCTTGACCAAAAAAAAAGACAGTACAGAAATACAAAAACGCGATATTAAGTCACATTTTAATAAGTCGGATGTAAAAATAGACTACTAATTTATTGACGAGTGTTATAATCATACCAAGCATAGATGCAGTAAAACTGTCGATCTCTTCGGCGTCATCGATAACATGATAGTAATACTCGCAGGGTTCAGATTTGACTCCCCTCATCAAGTCTATTATAGGGCCCAAATCCTTCTTTCCAACAATTTCTTTGTTTGAAACAGATTCCTTAACATCTTTTTCGTGGATTCCAGACGTAAATTCCTTCTTTGGAACAGATTCCTTAACATCAGAGTCCTCATTTGGAGAAGATTCCTTGTCATACGTTTTCATGACACGGAGTAGGTGGAGGCCTTTGTCATTCTCCACAGCACTCCACCTAGGGAACTAGTGAGGCCTATGTAAGAATCCAATGCTTATATCCGACACGTTTAATAGACTGGCCAAATTTCCACCTGGTGACACACGAGGACTAAACGCATTTGAAATCATTAAATGAAAACGTGTTTAATGGTTTCATTATAATTAAACAACATTTCATAACCACAACAAATATCTTATTTCCACACATTTATTGTACATTCTTACATGTTTAAGTACAATTTTTTTTACAGTGCCAATAACTGAACAAAAATTTATGCATTTTTCAAAAGTGTGTGCAAATGACATATTTTCATTTGGGAATCATATATACATACAATCAATAGCGCCTTGGATAGAAGCCACATTTCTGTGATCATGCCTTAGGATGCATTCGTCCTTACGGCCATGTTGAAAATACTCGAAAGCTTTAGTGGTATAAAACCGAGAAGATGAAGAAACTGATCTGACCCTCAGAAGTTTGGAAGCAACGAGTTTGGCAATTGTGGAGGCCATTTTCTGATTGAAGTACAAAAAAACAAGGAACAACAAGGTTAACTATATAAAGTAATTCTATGTTTGGTTTGTAATGTTACTACTTGGTTAAAAAAAGGAAAATTACCGAAAGGGTCATATTTTAGATTAAAGTCAACTAGAAAAAATAGAGAAATGTTCATTCACACTTGTCGCACGAACTAGGTGCGACAACATCACGCGCCAAAAAAGTACTACCTCCGTCCCTAAATGAGTGTCCAGTTTGACTTTTTAGAGTCAAACTAATTCAACTTTGACCTTAACTATTTTTGTGGATGTTATATAATACTTGATGCAAATTATATAAATGGATTGGGTTTTAAGTGTATTTTTCATTATATAATTTTTCATCAAGTATTATATAATAAAAAATAATAATATTTAAGGTCAAAGTTGTGCCAGTTTGACTTTGAAAAGTCAAACTGGACACTTATTTAGGGACGGAGGGAGTAAAAAGTTAACAAATTATGGACACATGTCGTGTTTTTAGTGGGTGGGCGTTTGTGGGTGGGGGGGCGCTAATGATCATTTTCTTATTTCTCAAAAAGTGACTTAATTTCAAACAAAACGGTCGAATACAACCAGTTTTGTAAATTTTCCGGTTAAAAAAAGCAACCAATGACTGAATATACGCCATAAAGCTAGTTTCCGGTTTTGGACCCATGAATCTTGAACCATTCGAGATTCCGAAAAGCCTATTCAAAGAGGTTTGTGATTTACCAAATCATAATATCGCCATTCAACAATAACATCCATTATTTTAAGATTCAAGATTCACTTTTTTACAGAAAAAAAGCACTATAAATTTTACGTAATAATCTAACTACAACCAGACTCGTGTGTCCAAAATATGGATAAACAAAAAACAGAGGATCAAAATCCCAAATTCAAGATCCGAGACTAGTGTGTCCAAAATATAAGATTGAGATACCAATGGTCCAAAATGTAGAATATTTGGGAATATAAGGTTTATTTCTTGTACTTTTTAAAACAAGTAGTAACATTGTATGACCCTATCGGAATGAGTCTATGGATTTCATTCCGATTAAAGGTGTTTGTTTAGTAGGTCCGGGAATGAAATGGGTATATCAAAGCCATAAACTCATTACACACATATCTGATGTCTATGAAATTCATTCCCGCGGGCCCCTCTCTTTTCCACTACAAAACTCAAATATCTATACACTTTTTGATACCATAGTTTGTCATCCACACATAAACAATCGTAATGATACATTTTTTATGTAAATTGTCATTCTACCCCATACCAAATCTATTACCCATTCTAATAAAGATTTCAACTTACAAGGTCGTTTTTTTTAACCATGGTTTCCGACCTTTTGGCCGACTAACCTATAGGGTTTAATTTGAACCCACCACCAGACTCAAATCGGGTAAAGCCCTCTCTTTTCAAGAGTTTGGCCCTCCTTTTTCAAGAGGTTGAAGTGGCCACTTTTGGGTTGTTTGCACCTAGCAAGAATTAAACTTGAGACCTGACACATCTTATACGGATAGTCACAAGTCATTTTGCCACTAGACCAGGACGAGTAGTTAAGCTTAATGTTTAGTCGCTGATAACGCTACACGCGTCGTTCGGGGTCAAAGGAACTTCCTTTTCGTCGAGCAAGTTTTTCAACACCCTAGGCAGTGAACCTAATCGTTGTAGTGTAGTATTAGGGTAAGCCACGGGTATTGATATCGTTCTCCAGGGGAATATGAATGCTAGTGAGAAGTTACTACGCTAAGGTTGGGGTTGAGGAAGATTATTTTTTATCTTTTATATTTTTAAGGAAAGGAAAGGTACGAATCTCGGGTTTGGATTTGGGGGTTGGTATTGCTACCGATTACTCTACTTATCTAATTATCTAATCTAAGGTGTATGTAGTCTATGTCTAATTATTGTGTGCTCGTATGATAGTTTAAAGATGTGTTTACTTAGGTTTTACTACTCCTTAATTATCTCCTATTGGTGGTTGAATTGTCACGTCCTTATTCTTAGTTGCGTTGTGTGTCTAAAGTCGTAGGGTATGCATTTCTCCCTAACTCTTTGAACTTACCAAAGGGTCTCGTCTACAAAACCCACTAGGGATAATAAACTCTTACTCTAAGGCACTCTTTGGATGGTTTAGCTTACAACTACTCAAGGAGTTATATTCTAAGGTTCACAAAGATTTAATCAAGCATTAAGTACACAACGAATGACCTATCGCATTACTAGATCATTAATCAACTAAGATAAGAGACAACCAATCAATATTCAATAATTAAGTTTCATATTCCCTAAGCAAACACACAAGTAAATTAGCCGGACATGGAGAACATGCAAGCATACACACAAATAATCAAAGACATAATTGTATTAATGAAGTAAAACACTTATCTTAGTGTAAGATAGGGTTTGGAACCCTAAAATACTGTACAAGACAGCCTTGGTTCGGTTTAGGTTTTTACTCCAAAAGACTACACACCAATACTGAAAAATTCGGATTCTATATATAAGATTACACATGAGACGGCGTCACCTTATGTTTTGTGACGCCGTCGTGTCGCCGTCATTAGGGTTTCGTCTTGGCCACGTTAGACTTGCGACGGCGTCACCTTATGCTTGTGACGCCGTCCTCTTCACTTCTGACACCGTCTGGATTACATCTAGGCCGTCTGAGTTGCGACGGCCTACTCTTTTATAACTTGACGTCGTCACTTGAAAATATGAGTTTTGGCTTCTGTCCCGTCACAAAATCCTCCGACGGCGTCGCGTATAAGCTGTGACGCCGTCACCTTATGTTTTCAGCACATTTGAGTGTCTCGATTCTGACTTTGGCCATTTTCTTCGTATATTCGCGCCTTTTCGTCCAAATAAGTGCCATTCCAGCATTTTGCCTTCAAGAGACCTAAAAAGTGAAAAGGAACGATATTAAGCAATACAGATACAAAAGTGATCAAATAAAGGCTTAAACGACCCCTAAAAAATGTACCTTTTAAAACCTTATCAGTCGCAAAAGGCTTGCTACTATGGTCTTAAGTTCAATTTCTGCTAGGCGAAAATAACCCTAAAGTGGTTATGCTAACTTATGGCTTTACCCGATTTGGTTCGGTGTGGTGATGGGTTTAAACCACGTGAATTAGTTGGCTAAAAGTCAGAAAAAACGGTTACCAAGAAAATAACCTCAACTGTAATGTTCTAATCTAAAAGTAACCAAAAGATGCATATTTACAAATGGCACACAAAATTACTAAACAGAAACAAAAACATACTAAGGAAAGATGGTTTTACCTGAGAATCAAGATTTTGGTCGGAAGAATCTTTAAGGTTTATGTGTATGAAAAAGGGGAACATGTGACTTGTAAGAAATATTCCTAAATGAATTTGTAATAAAAAAAGATTTGAGTCCCTCATGTTTTATGCTGATTGCAAACTGTTCCTCATATTTCTATGTGTAAGAATGGTATTCGGGTAAAACAAGGTTTTTTTTAAGGGTTAAGTTCACGGATTCGTCATGAACTTTTCAAAATTTTCAATTATAAGTAATGAACAATATGGGGGGTTTTTGTCAAGGGTTAAGTTCACGGCTATGTGATGAGTGTCTAAATACTCATCATTTGTGTACTGTTTAGAATGCCAAAAACATCTGAAAACACTCAGAAAAGCATCAAAATGATGAAAATATCACAAACAAGTGCTTTATGTGTTTAAAATGCAAAAATACCAAAATCAGATGAAAAACGTATCAAGTTTGCATAATTGGCAGTTTTAGTCCCCCAAGTTTTAAAAGTTGTCAAAAATAGTCCCTGGTAAATCAAAATAAAGAAAAAAATCATTTAAGGTCCAATGGATTCAAAATTTGTCAAAACAAACCCTTCAAAGTTTAAAAATTGCAAAATGACAACTTTAGTCCCTAAACTTTGAAAAATGTCATAAATAGTCCTTGGATATATAAAAATGGAAAATAATCGACAATGGTCCTTGTACTATTAAAGTTTGGCAGAATTGGTCCTTATTATATCTTTGGAAAGTTGACAGTTTCAGTCCTTCATTTTCAGAAAATGGCATGAATGGTCCTTGTGATTATCTACAAAACAAACGGACCCTTGGTGTTATTATCCAATCCAAAACAAATCCAATCCAAAACCCCATCTAGCCCAATCCCTACCCAAGCCCAACACCACGTTATTAATAAAACGCGCGGTCAAAAAGTCAAAACCAGAGACACTGTTCATCGTCTCTCACAAACGCGCCAAAAACCAGACACGCATCAAACCACCATGGTTTCTCATTTTCCACCTTTCCACCTCACCCCTAACAGTTGTTTAACCACTCCTTAACACATCCACAAACATCCAAAAGCTTTAATTGAGAAAACCTGCTCAAAAGGAATTTGGCGCCAAAATTCCACATGGACGTATATGATGAATTATGATGATCCAATGGCTCAAATGAGGTGGGAAATGTTCAGAGATGTCGACAAGCTCCAAAAAGATCTTTATATACAAGAAAGAAGCAATGTGGATGAATATCTAGCTTAATTTAGTTTTATGTATGTCGTTTTAATTATTTTTCAAATTTCCAGTGTAATTTAAAAGCTTTCAAGTACTTTTTAAGTAATCTTAGTGTGTTGTGAATCATTTTCAGTTATAAATTTCAAGTTTCAATATCCTTTTCAAGTTTATGCATTTCCTAGTTCAAAAAAATCTCATGAATGTTTGAATGTTGTTTGTAGCTGTTAATTTGGACTCTTAAGCCAACATAAGCTCCTATAAAGCTTATCTAAGCTTTTAGAAACCCTTAAAATCAGTCTAGTAGCAAAAAGAGAAAAATACCAAAAATACCAAAAAAATTAGATAAAAATAAAAAATCAATGGAAGGTTATCAAGAAGCTGGAGCAGGGTTAATAAAGGATTGCCCTTGGGTTTAGTGCTTATTGGGAAGCTTTAGGTTGTGTTTGTGTGCCTCAGTTCCCAGTCTTGTGCTTGGATCCAATTTGTAAGCCTTTTAATCCATTTTGGCATTTCACTGTGTAAGACATTTATAAGCTTAAATCTCTGTGTCTTCATGTTCATTAGTATTAGTTAAGTATAATTAAGCATTAAAACCAGTTGCTTGTTCTCTTTAATTTATAGTTAGCAAAATTTTTAATTTAACAGTTAATTTAGTATAATTGTCATTTCTTAGTTTAAATGTTGTTATTGTTTTTGTTTAATGTTTCTTTAGTCTTAGTAAATGATTATATAAGGTCTGCAATCAATTTCATGGTCTTGATCTTTGGAATCAATTGAAAATCTTCAAAACAGTCTCAATAAGGACTGTTTGGATTAGCTTGTTTAACTAAGTTAAAGGGTGTTCAAGACAGTGTTATTGGTTGTTGTTTATCACATTTGGTCTAAATAGCTTAGTAAAACAAAGAAAAACAGTGTTCATTTGTTAAAAAAGTCAAAATATCCTTTGATCACACCTTGATCATTAACTGTTGGATTTTTATGTTTCATGATCTTGTTTTCATGCTTATAAGTTGATAATATTGATCAAATAAGTCTTAATACACCTTAATACATCATAATCAGTGCTTAGGATCAATCCAAAGTTCATTTTAGTCAACTTATTTGGTTTTAATAAAAGTCAAAATTTCAGATTAGTGGTTTTGAATAAAATAGATTAATTTTTATAGGACTACACATTAGCTTTCAATATTTGAGCTTTTGGGATATCAAAATATAGTTGCTTAGCCTTAACCTAGTATTTTTTATAATTTCTAAATAGCTTATTTAATAGCTTATCTATTAGCTTATTTCAGAACCTATTTCAAAAATGTGCCCTGTGCACAGTTTCACTACCATTTTCACAAGCTTGTAAAAAGCTCTCTAGTTACCCATAGATTGTGAAATTTGGCTTTTTGTGAAGCTAACCTAGCTAGCTTAAGGTTTCAAGTTTATTTTTCCATTTTGTAGCTTATTTGCTGGGGCTGCATATAGCTTTTTCTTTGTCCCATTTTCTTGTTTACACTGAATACCCAGTGCTAACAAGCTTTTTCTCAAGCTCTTCACAAGCTCATTTGTGAACCATATTAAGTGAGCTTGGACTTTTTGGATAGACCACCAACCCAGCTTGTTGACTCAGTCTTTGTTTTGAGCTTTTGAGCTTATTTCCTTAGCTTAAATTGCCCTACAAAAACTCCACAGGACTGTTTGGTACAAGGGTATCTAATAAGTGCTTATTAGCTTATAAATAGCTTATCAGTGTTGATATTTGCATTTTTTTAGTTTCATTTGAGTAGTTTTAGCTTATTACATCTTATTTCAGCCTTTGTTTCAAGCTTGTAAACTTGTTTGAGCTTAAAAACATCAAATAAGCTCATAAGTACACTGTTGAGCTTTTAAGCTCTTAAACAGCTTATTTTCAAGTTTCAAAATTTTTGTTTTCATAAAAGTTTCTTATTTTAAGTAGTTAAATAGTTTTCAAAAATAAAAATCACAAAAACATCATTTTTAAAATAGTGATAGCGTTTATTTAATAGAAATTAGCTTTTTAATTTTTCTTTTCAGCTTATTATTAAGAAAATTCTGTTTTTATAATTTTATTAGTTTTCTGTCACCATAGGATATTTTTAGAAAAAGTTTCAGAATTTTCTCATCTTGTTTAGTATTTATTAGAATTAAAAATAGTTAAAAGTATTAAATAATTAATAATAAATAAATAAAAAACATAAAAAATATATTTTCAGTTTTAAAATTAGTTTTATAATATTCTAGATTTTTCTAAGTTAAAATTTTATTTTTACAGGTTAATTTTATATTTTATTTTATTTAAGTGTATTATAAATAGTAATTAATTAATAATAAATAGATAAAAAGTCTAAAAAATATATTTTCAATTTTAAAATAAGTTTTATAGAATTTTAGATTTTTATAAGTCATAATTTTATTTTTCTAGCTTTAGTTCATATTTTATCATATTTTAGGTTATTAATAAATAGTTAAAAATAGTTTTTAATTAATAATAATTAAATAAATAGTTATAAAAATAATTTTCTTTTTCTAATAATTTTATTTTATTTTTAGGATTCCAAAAATATCATTTTCATATTTTTAGGTCTTTTATTTCTTAGAATTCACATTTTATTTTGTACGTTTACGTAGTTTATTAAACGTACGTATTTACGTTTGGTTAATCTGATTGTTGTGCTTTACAATTCTTTATCCAAAATCAATTCAAATCAATCAGTAGTGTAATTATCCACCAAAATCTTTACTGATCACTATCCTTAGTGATTAATCGCATCTGAAAGTGTTAAACACCATTAATCCTCCGTGGGACTTAACGACCTGTGGAAACACTATACTCTCCAGATCTTAATTGTATTGGTTGTAGACAGTTTTAATTTTATTACGGTTGACCATTCACAAGTGGTTAGCTTGTGTGATAAACTTGACTGTTCGGACCCGATCACTATGTGTAAGAATGTTTCATCACATGGGCTCAACTCTCAAGTCACCATAATGGTTTGTCTATTATTTTTGGGTGTAGTCGAGCCGAGTTGAATTATGCCAAGCTGACAAGCTCGAAACGCGGCTTGGTCTAAAACTTGAGCTCAGTTGAGTAAACGACACTCTCAGGGTCGGCTTAACTCGACTCCATAATTTGCACTAGAATATTACAAAAGGATAATCATTTGTTAATGTATCCAACTAACCACTTTAATTTATTCTTTTGTGTGTGCTAAACCTATTTTTCCCTATTGTGTGTGCTCAACTTTTAAAACCACATTTTGTATGTATAGTACAGCCTACGAATGTATAACATAATTATTACAAATGTATCGGCGTATTTGCGATGTATTGTGAATTCATCGATACATACAAAATGTGTTTTTTAATGTTGAGTACACGCAATGGGAAAACAAAACGTTGAGAATACACAAAAGAACAAAGTAGTTAGTTGGATAAATTTACAAATGATTATCCCTATTAACAGAAGTTAATATTACTTTTGTTAGACTCGACTCGAACTGCATATTTAGTATGAAAAGTATGTAAACATACATATACATATACTTATGGGAGGCAAAAGTTCAATATAGATATCTAATTTATCATAGATCCAATGAACCAATCATAACAATTTATTTTTCTAATCAGAAAAAATAAAACAAACTTTAACATTTTAAAAAAAATTAAATATCTCGCAAACCGTTAATCGTTACGCGAAAAAAATCATACCATCGCGACGAAAATTAAATTATCTTTCTATTGATATGCACTTATATATATTATTAACGATTTTTTTTTCAAAATTTCAGCCCAGAAAAATTATATGTGATTCGATTTTTACAAATTATATATGATTTTTGCAAATCATATGTGATTTGTAGAAATCATATATGATTTGGAAAAATCACATGTGATTTTTGAAAATCATATGTGATTTTACAAATCATATGTGAGTTTTCTGGGTGGAATTTTTGAAAAAAAAAATTGTCAAAAATATAGAGAAGTGTGTATCTATAAAAAGATAATTTAATTCTCGTCGCGATGATGTATTTTTTGTAGTTTGAAGATTTACCGTTTGCAAGATATGTTGTTTTTAAAAAAAGGGTGAAAATGATATTTTTATTAATTTTGATTAAAAATGGATGATTAATATTGATTTATTAGATCTATAGCAAATATGAGTTCTATATTGATCTAAACTTCATACGGTTGAAATTCCATTGTAGATAAAGTATACAAAAATGTCAATTGGCATAACAAAGTCTTAACCATGGCGTAAAACCAAAATGCACAATATCAATACAGATCATATCATCCAATATGCGAAAATAGCAGATGAAAAACCATCAAATCCAAAATGCGCTTAATTCTCAGAATGACCACGGCACCCTCGACAAAGCTACCCACTGTGGATCTATACTAACAAAAAGCTACCCATTTTGACCCACCCATTTGGCACCTTGGATATAGTGTGGTGGCCCGTGGCCGTGGCACAAATGTTTTATAGATGAGATGGCATCATGTCCCGCTTATTTTACACTGGCAGCTATTCTTTCATTAGGATGTTGTTATAGACTTCAGGACCCATTTAAGGACACAAGTCGCAACTTTACTCAGGTGGGTTCATTTTGTTATAGGGGTTGCAGGTTCAATCAAAGTACTTATAAAAAGGTCTATTCCGGTTATGTTTTATGTCTATAAGGCCAACCGCGTAAAATAAAATCTTCAGTTGCGTCAAAGAATAGATTTTTAGTGAAATAATCTAGTTCCTGCTATCATATTTGACACGAAAACTTGAAATTTTTTTAGCAGAAAGGTTTGACCTGTTTCAGTCCTAACAAAGATTACGCGTTTTGACATATTACCCTCCCCACCCGCAACACACCCAATTCACCAATTCATCTAATGAACAGTCACCAGTTTTTCGGTTGCAAATTACCCGCTAAAACCGTTACCTTCCCAAATCAACAGCCAAATTCGAATAACAATGGAATAACCTTTGTGGCAAAACAAGTAGATTATAGACAACCTCTTCATAAACATCCAGCTAAACAACATCATTAGTAGTACGTGGTCAAGTGCAAACTAAACAACTTCAAAAATCATTAAGGCATCAACAAACAGTATGATAGTTTTCTGCAAAGTCTTACAGATTTGCCTTAATACGTTGCAACATAGACACGATCCTATGTGGGGCGCCAGAGGGTCGGCTTGCATTTTTTTTTTCTCGTGAAATAATAACAAGTTCCCTCCAACTGTTTGAATGTGCTCTCATTTCTTCTTGGGAATAATTATTTTCCATAACTCACCCGTTTTGCCTTCTTTGACTTCCTGGATATTGTTATCTGGTAAAAATATCTCAAATGCGTAACCTTGAAAAGGGTTTTCAGTCTTCCGCCCCTCAATATCCCAGCCCTCTAGTCCTATGAGAATGCGAATCTCTTGATTTTGCACCTTCTTGGACACATGATAAGAAAGAGAGACAACATATGTAGTTCCTGTATAGAATAGAACAGAATATAAAAAGAATAGCTCCACATTAGTGCATGTGTACCTTTAGCTAAAATGTTTGTTTTTGGGCAAAAAGGTATATATATCTAAAAAAACAGAAGTTGAACAGATACCGCTCGCTGGTTCAGCCAATCTGGGGAGTTCTTTAAGGTCATGCATCGCATGATAGTAATACCCTGAAGGTTCCAAATCGACCTTTCTCATCAAATGTAAAAGAGTGGACATATTAATCTTCGTGTGCAGAACAGATTCCTTCACATCATTGGGCTGGATTGCAAACATAAACTCCGCCTGTGGAGCAGATTCTTCAGATTCCTTGCTAGGACCAGGCATGGTACGGAGTAGGTAGAGGGCTTTATCATCCTCCTCCACATTCCAAGGAGCCTCCTTGCTTAGAAATTTGCCTCCAATGATACCATCCGTCAGGTTTAGAAAACGAACCAAATTCCGAATTGGTGAGACACGAGAATCAAACGAAGCTGAAAGAATAAAACATGTGTTGACGATTACATTTTGATTACACAATGAAATTTAGGAAGCTCTAGTACAGCACATAACTCATCTCTTATAACCGCGCACAAACATCAAATTTTTCTACACTTAGAAGTCTAGAGATTAATTTGTCGCAACTAATTTCCTCTCGCAAGAGGAAGCATGAGGAAATTAAGTGTGGACAAATTTGACTTTAGTACACGCTTATAATTGCAACTTTTTTTCTTTACTGTATTAAGTGCGAAAAATGTGGCCATTTTTTATAAGTTTGAGCAAATGGCATATTTGGTGTAGAACTAATTCTTTAATGGGAATCAAATGTACGCACTATTGACAACATGATGGGCAGAAGACCCTGGTTTACTGTCACACTTAAGGATGCAGACATCCTCAGAGTCACGCTTATCATATTGGAAACACCTGGTGCTATAGAAGCGAGAAGATGAGGCTATCGCTCTGACCCTCATGAGATTGGATGCAACGCTTTTAACAATAAAGGAAGCCATCTAAGATCAAAGGACATACAAACAGGGTTAGTTATAAAACGATTATAAGGATAGAAAGTAAATATGAGCACAAAGTGGGAAATAACAAGTCACTCATCCAATATGTTTCCATAGTAACACTGAAAAAGGCTTATCTGATGCCAAAAAAACAAGTCGAGATGAAAAAACTAACAAGGGACTGAAAATAACTAAAATGAGAGAAAAAGAGATTATATAACGGGACCTATACAGTATACACCACAACCTTTTTCATTTCTGACCATTTGAAGTTTGAACACTAGTTTTCCGTTTTCGACCACATGTTCATGAACTATTCGAGAGCCTAAATCCCTATTTAAAAGAGTCAGCATTATACGAAGTCAAAAAAGATTCAGGATTCCCCAATGCCTACTTGCTGTTCGCAACTCGATAGTTTTCATTAACGCACAAGAAAAAAACATCAAAATATTTTGACCCAAAAAACACTACAAATTATATATATATTTAAAAAAAAAAAACACAAAAAAACATAATTCAAGATTCACTATTTTTTTTTTCCTGAAATAACTTCAGTAAATTAAACCAAAAACATAATCCAATTTACTTTTTTTTTTCACTTTTTATCCATTTGATCTGTCAGAGATGAAAGATACACGAAAGCGACCAATTCGAGACAAAATGTGTCAAAATTACATAATTTCTTGTAAATAAGGTGTTTTTACTAGAAATCTTTAGAGCTGCAACTGTATTGTATTGCCACATTGAAGGTACTGGAACTTTTATAGTATAATGAAACGAAAGGAAATAAATTGCAGAGCAGTTGAATTGCAGTTGCCTAGTTATATGTTGAGTGTTAATGGATTTCCAATTGGATACTGTAAGAATCCTTATTTTGAAACATTTTGCCCGCCATTAATTTTCAGATGCTTCTGAACCTCTACTTGAAAGACAATCATTAAGTGTAGAAGCCGGACCCAAGTGAGCTTTTGTGCGACGTTATTTTAGCATACATGTGAAGCTGGCCATTTGTGCCGTTAGAACTAAAACATAACCCGAATAGACAAGGTGAAGTTAATAACATTATGCCTGGGCTAAAGATGTATCCCGGGTTAGTAAGATGACTTTTGATTTCAAGCTGCCTTGAAATTGGTTTTGACAACATTATGTTGTGTTTGGTTATGTTGTTGTAACTGTATATTAATCAGTTCATGCAATGTATGAACATAAATTTATCAAATTTTTGTTACCAATTGGTCTTGTGACATATTTTATTATCAACCACACTTTTTTTTACCAGTTGGTCTTACGATAAATCATTTCGTATTTAGTTAGTCGTATATATCGGTCCTATATATTTCCATTTTTTTTATGAAGTTCCTGAAACTAGCACATCCATCGGCCGGGCATTTGATCACAGTACTAATTCATTATGCTAACATACTTCACTTATTGGCATTCCACAAATCGTAACCTGTTTGTAACGAGAAGATTAAGATTTTAAAAAGATTCAAGCAAAGGTTAATCTTTTTTATCAGTATTACGAGTGATACAAGCATTTGGTCAACAGAATGAAAAAAAGTATAATAGATGCGTCACAGCAATATTTCCAAAAGAAAATTTCATATAAATACATGATGTAACAAACTAAATACAATATTTAAGTAGATATTGAATATGATTTCGACAACACCGATATTTCTCTTTAAATTTGTGCATCACGAACATGAGCACAGCGGAAGACCTACGGAGCTGTAGGTGGGGGTCTTTGAGGCTTGGATGGAGTTTAATCACGCTTTCTTTAAACAGGGGAACCATGGTCGAAAAATATCATACCTGAATCTGAATCGATGGAACTACAAGTAGGATTCCATCGTACAGATCCATTGAAAACGATACCTCCATGTGAAACCTAAGCACAAAACCAATAGATCCAACTTTCGTCAACACCACCTAGCAATTTAGAATATCAAAAGAAGTGAAATATGAGACAGAAAAAAGAATTTTGAAGCTATACTGACTCCACTAGACCTAAATTGTTATATGCTGCATAAGGGTTTGGGTGTACTATATATAAGGGTTAACCATTTAGGGTTACTTTTGAATTTTGATAATATAAAAATACGCTAATGGGCTTGGCATGAAAAGTTAGCCTGCATAAACATAAAACATGGTATGTGTATACTTATCATGTAAACAATACTAGAAAAGTAGAAAGCACTATGTGGTTGGATGACTAATCGAAAACAAAAAGTGGTGTTAGGATGAACATACTAAATTGAATTATTGTTTTTGTAATGACTGAGCAAGCATACGAAACGACTTTGTGAAACGAGTCTGTTAACAAAAATGAGTAACATATGTAAGTATAGTATTTATGATTTATATTTAATGATTGCCCTTAGTGTAGTTAGGATTGGATCGTCGTGTTCTCTTCTAGCTTGTCGGGTTTCTTGAGTTGTAGTTATCTATCTATCTATACTATTAAAAGAGGGTTTTGAATGAGCTCATTTAAGCTAATTTGATTAGACAATGCTAAAATTGACTAATGTAATTGGACAATTATAAAAATAAATGATGTTATCTTTGCATTTAGTTACTTTTTAAAAATGTATACAGTAACTCATTTTAAAAAGTTACTTAAAAGTTTTTTAAATAATTTTTAATTGAAAAATTAAATATTTTTACAACTTTTCATGCATGCAGTCCTGCAGATATATTTCATCTGGTTGGTGAACATTTGAGGCAATACATTTACCGAGACCCTGAAAATTAAAATGAATATGAAATTCAAATTTGTTTTAACTTCATCCTTAACTCCTGCTTTAATCATACTTTGTTGGTTTAGGTATTAAATTTAGTTTTGTGTACTAAATAATTTAGCCAAATGATAACTCATATTGTTGCTGAAAACTGAAAATTATGTTCACACCATTTTATCGACATTTTATAGTATGATATTAGTTGTCATTTTTCAATATGTGTGGCTATATTTTATCACCACTATGAATTTACAAACATACAGGTGCAATATCTCGATTCAAGTTCCATTGAAAATGTAACAAAAAAAACACACTGGTAATGTTATATTTAAGGAATACTAGTTATAACGATAGGATTAGGAAGCCTTGACTGTTGATTTCTACAGATAAGTCTGTTATGAAAATTTTTGGCCCAGAATATTTGAGGAAACCAACTATGACTAATGTCGTAAAGCTTTATCGACATCAAGAAGAAAAACGCGGGTTTTCAGGGATGTTAGGAAGCCTTGACTGTACAGATTGGGAGTGGTTTGGTTGTCCGAATGCACACAAAGGGCAATATGTTAGGCGTGATCATGGTTCGAATCCATTCATTTTGCTGGAAGCTGTGGTGTAACACCCCCAAATTTTATTTAGCGGAAGCATACGTGTTATTAGAGAGCGTTACGGGATTAGTAAATCATAACACAAGTAATACAGAAAGGAATACATACTCCGTTTAATTTTGATGCGTGCCAAACAGTCAAGCTAAATCACTCAAGTCTGCCACTTGTGAATGGCAGACCGTAACCAGCTTAAAACTGCCTAAGCACGAATGCAATGAAGATCTGGGGAGTATAGTGTTTCCCCGGGTCGTTATGTCCCAGCGAGCTATGCAATGGATTATCAAACGTGAAGTGATCGAGAAATTTGAACGAAAAAGGGATTTGGTATATGATTATAACTACGGAAAAAGCCAACAAATTACAACGGATTAAATGCAAATTAAAGAAAGTTAAAAAAAATTATTAAATAAACGCTATCACTAAATTTAAAATGATGTTTTTGTTTTTATGTTTTTATAAAACTGAATTAAAATCTACGCGACGTACAAATGAAAACGTGAAACTTACACAATATTAACCCTAAAAATATGAAAAAGATATTTTTACAAACCTAATGATAAAAGAAAATATATAGAAAAAGAAAATTAATTTTATAACTAATTATCTAATTATTATTAATTAAAAACTATTTTTAACTATTAAATAATTACCTAAAATACAAGAAATTAGGAAATAAAGCTAGAAAAATAAAATTAAGACTTAGAAAAATCTAAAATATCAAAATAGAATTTTCAAAACTATTTTTGTATTTTTCTGATTATTTTTGGATTTTTTATGAATTTTAAACTATTAAAAACTAATTAAATTACTAAAAATTACAAAATAAACTATGAAAAATCTGGAAAATTACTTTTTTTACTTTTTATATTTATCTAAACTTAAGAAAAATGAAAAATTATTTTTTTGAACCTTTTCTGAATTTTTTTGTATTAAATGGTATTTAAAAATGCTTAAAAACTAATTAAAATGCAGAAAAATAGCAAATCAACTTGGAAAAATCTGAGAATTTCAGGAAAACTCTAAAATTATATTAGGAAGCTAGGAAAAATGGAAAAACAAGTGCTTATGTGGAGAAAAATGGAACTGAGGAGGAAGTGCTTATTGAAATAAGCACTTGATTAAGCAAATGGAGACCTAAGACCACCCACTGAAAACAAGGACTCTAATAAGCTAAAATAACACAAATGGAACAAGTTTCAACAAGCAATAACCTCTGGTTATCAGGTTGCAAAGATTTGATGAATTGATCTAATGAGCTAAAACAGTTAAAGGGGTGCTTACTTTGGACAAAGAAATAAGCACTCAAATAAGCTGGAAACAGGAAAACAGAAATTGGAACCTAGACTAGACCTGGGTGAGACCTTATAATCCAAATATCAGACCTAGGTGAGCTCAATTGAGACCTGTGCAGACCTTGCAAAACCTGCATAAACCTGTGCAGTTAACAGTGTCCTGCACAGGGCACTTAAGCCCTGATTAACAAGCCAGTTTAAGGCTTAAGAAAAATTCACAAAAATCTGTAAAAATGGTAACAAAGAAATAGACCAAGAGAAGTTTTTGAAACAACAATTTTCATTGACATTGGTCCAGAGATGAGTAAATGAAAAATCACTCTCAGTTGGCCAAAATTGAGATTTTGCAATATTTTGACTTTTGATGAAAAAGTAGAAAGTTGACTAAAATGAATTTTGAAGCTAAATTTTGGACTGATCTAGATATATTATGATGAAATAAAGACAATGCAATCCTTTTTTATGAATTTGGAACACAAATCAAGAACTTGAATTACCAAAATCACCACGATAAGTGAATGGATGATTTATGGGATTTTGACTTTGGACATGCTATAGGCACAAAAGTAAGACAGATGGGAGTCAAAGACAACCAAACAAACATGAACCAAGAGGTTCTATCTACTGATTAGGCCTCTAAGACAGATAAAGCACATTAACCAAACACCATTTTTGTGAACTGATAAGCAATTTACACTTGACCAAGCTGCTAACTGACATATACCATTGATCAAACTAGACTTACATGACCTAGGTACAACTAAATTAACATGTTAGAACTAGAGGTGACCACAGAAACAGATACAAGCTTATTATGCAAATTAGACTAAAAAAATGAAAAGTGAGAGAGCTACTCACAACTGATCCAGCTGGTTGCAGGCTAAAACCAGAATTAACACTACTCTAATCTAACTAAATCCAACCCATTATCACCACTGCAACACCCATTTTCATCTTCATTTCCATTTTGGCCCCCAGTTGACTTTTGTTGACCAGAAGACAAAATTGTTTGAAACTTGATTTTAAGCTTTCAAAAAATTATGAAAAGCTTATATAAACTTATATAAACTTGAAAATAAGCTATATGAAGCTTGAAGTTATGAGATGTAAACTTAAATGTTCAACAGTGAGCACATAAAGGTAAAACTGAATGAAACTTGAAATTAATGACTAAAGCTTGATTAGACTGAAAATATAACTTGAGTTTAGTGCTTAGGAACAAAATATTACAACTTGGGAATTAAACTAAGTCATAAATAATAAAAACGACATAAGAGAATTTTTAAAACTAAAATCTACTCTCTTGCTTGCTTCTCTTTTGCTTCTTTTATACCCAATGTCTTTCTATCTCTCTTCTGATTTGATCCCACCAAATTCTTGACCATTGGATTGCTTAGAATGATCTTGACCCTTCAAACGGATTTTGGCGCCAATTTGGTTTATTTGACAGCTAGGTTGAGTGAGGAGGTTAGGGGAGCATTAAATGAAGTTTGGATGTTAGTTGGAGGTGGGGGGACATGGTGGAGTGGAATGGAGGAGGGGGGGGGATGGGAGTTGGCTGAGTTGCAGGGAGAGCAGTTGAGATGGTGAGACTTTGGCGGGGTGGAGTGTTTTGACCATAGTTTGACCAGAGGGTAATAATAGAAGGGGGTTCACAATTCAATTTGACAGGGGGTCCAAGGTAGGCAAGGGTCCAAAATTAGGTTTAAAGGGTTTAAATGATAGGGACCTTTGTGCAATTTTCTGAAATTGAGGGACTTGAACTGCCAATCTTGAAAAGTTTCTTCCAAGGACTAAAACTGACAATCTCAAAAAGTACAAGGACTAGAATTGCCATTTTACAATTTCCAGGGGCCATTTTTGCCAAATTTGAAACTTGAAGGACTAATTTTGTAATTTTCTCAAACTTTTGACATTTTTCACCAAAGGACTAGATTTGACAACTTATGATTTTAAAAGGACCTTTGGTGATTTTTCTTTTGAAATTATGTGCTCAGGGACTGTTTTTGACATTTTTAGAAACTTGGGGGACTGAAACTGCCAATTATGCAAACTTTGCTCATTTTTCATCTGATTTTAAACATTTTGCATCCGAAACATATAAAATGCAATTTTGGAATATTTTCAGTATTTTGATGCATTTCGGAGCATTTTTAAACGTTTTGCAGTTCAGATTGACTAAAAATGATGAGTATTTACACACTCATCAATCCCCCACACTAAACTATTGCTAGTCCCTAGCAATCTTTTGAGAAAAACTAATGGATTTCAATCTCTTTACCAAAAGCCATTACTTCTAGAGTAGCCAAATGTTTTAGTTCAAGTAAGAACCATGGTACACTGATAACCATGTGATTTTGAGCAAACCACCAGCTTTCAACGGTTTTGATTTTGTCTTTACCAGAAGCCGTTTGCTCTGGACTAGCCAACTCTTAGATAAATTATCAATATTATCTTTGGTGAGTCGATTACCAATTATGGTTTTTCCACTGCCTTTACCACAAGCCATAAACTTGCGGGCTAGCCAACTCTTCACTTTTTAAGATATGGTGAGTTGAATACCATACAATTTTGGGCAAATTGCAAGCCGTCAACGGTTTTGAGATATCTTTACCAAGAGCCGTTTGCTCCTGGATTAGCCAATCCTTTTGTTTTTTAGACAAGGCGGACTGATAACCAATTGAGTAAGTGTAGAACACTTACTCCAAAAAAAAATTTTGGCCAAAAACGGGGGAATTAGTATAATTATATGATAAAATTCGTGAGAATTCCCCCACACTTAGAAATGAATATTGCCCTCAATATTCAAAGTACCGGCGGTTATGCCAAACAAAGAACGTAAAAGGGAAATATTACGGCCATTATTTAGAAAGAAGATTTTTTTAGGCTTATATACACAACATGTGGGGCAACCCCCCACACTAGGGTGGTAGAAAGTAGAAAGAAGTCAGAAATATGGGTGAAAACCCATATGGCGTGCTACTGTTTTTTATTACCGAGTCGCTAGCTTGACTCGACCCCGAATTCATTGGTTCATGGGGAAGCAAAGTGGAAGAAACAATCTCCATCGGACTTTCATTCAAGATGTTTGGATAAACATTTGAAGCGCGTGAAAGTTCCACACCGATGAGATATACATAGAACCGGCTCAAAAATGATAAATGAAAATGCCGGGTCAAAGATAGTGTCCTCACTCCCGAACGAGTGAAGAAGAGAGGAAGTCACCGGGTAGGTGAAGAAAAGAAGGAAAATCATGATGACGATCATGATAAGATCTTCTTCCTCAAGATCAAGTGCAGTTGCACTCGTTTGGATTTTGTTGGTTGAGCTCTTTGGCTTGGAAAGCATCTCGGGAGGGAGGGTTGGAAAATTTGTCATAGAAATACAAACTCTCATGATTGAGAACTTTTCCCCGATCATGATTTTTGCCATCCAAGCAATCATACTCCGTGGAGTCATGATATGAGTGAGTTCACCGGCGAACTCCTCATGAAGAGAATCATTCACATGATGTAAATTTGTGAATTCTTGTTCCATCAGACTCATCACTATCCTCAATCTGAGTATCAAAGAGTGGATTCTCAGAATTAAAGTGAATTCAGAGTCGAATTCAAATAGAGGATTAGTGAGAGTAGCTTTGAATGTTTCGAGAACAAAGTGATCAACATTCTCTATTGGACTGTTGGGATAAGAAGTGAGTGAACGATCATTATAAAGGAGACTTTCAATCTCTCCTAGATCGGCTTCGAAATCAAAGAGATCATCGTCACTTTCGATGAAAGTGGATGATATGAGTGAGTTCATTGGTGAACTCCTCAAGAAGAGGATCAGACTGTGGGAGTGATGCCTCGACATACTCAATGTCTCCATGGGAAGCACAATCATCGCTAAAATCGGAGAAAGTTTCCAAATGATCATTTGAACACTCAAGAGGGAAAGAAGAATCACACATATGATCAGAAATTCCCTGTGACTCTCTCGGGATTGGGACAAGGTTCTCAACACTAGACTTTATGAAGTCGTCCGATTCCTTTCGTGAACAGTGTCAAGATGCTCGCCCCCATGTTCGAGAGTGAGTGGGAATCTCGGGTGTGATAGCAGTTGTTTGAGATGCAATCTCAACTGCTGGGATATCAACTGACTGAGGAGGTTGAGAAATATTATTTCTAAAAGGATAAAACCCCTCCTCGTCATCATCATATAGAGCCGCCTTAAGAAATTGGGAACGCCTTAGAGCTGCATGCTCTAGGGCTAATAATTCTTCCCTTGATTGGCGGGCCTCTCGCCCTTCGGCTAGCAATTCTCCAATGGTCTTTTCACCACTCACTTGATTCTTAAAGTTACTCATCATATCCTCAAGTGTTTTCATTGCGGTTTCAAAATCTTGGGAGGTTTCTTTAGGCAACGGCTCAGGTGGAGTTTGAACCGTATGGTGCCGTGGAGGTTGGAAATTGTCAAAACCGGAAGTATAGTAATTTTGATTCCACGGTTGACATTGAAGAGGACCTCCACAATTTGTGCAAGAAAATTCGTACATTCAAACGATGTGTCATTAAAACTTTGATAGCACGGTTCTTGCTCAAATGAATACCGAGGAGGGTGGCTAAAATCGTTTTGAGGATAATTGGAAAAGTTCGTGATAAGTGCATGAGTTTTCACCGAGCACAAAACGAACAAAATCCATCCGTAAGATCATTTCCACACTTCTCGCAAGAACATCGTTGACATCGAAAATCAACTAACGGATCCCCACAACCATAGCAATAATGTTGATTGAACGAAAATTTTGGGGTTGGGGTGGTAGTCGGAGAAATTTTTCGCTCATTGAAAAATTTTGATCATAAGAACATGAATTACTCGAACCGCAAAACAAACAACTTCCGTTATGAATGTCATTACCGCATCGTTCGCACGTACACCAACGCACGGTAAAACCTAAAGCGGTTCTCCACGACCGACACAAGGAATCGATGATTCCATCAGAATAGAAGAAGTTAGAATCAAATGGATAGAGGGTAAAGGGATAAAGAATCAAAAAGGTAAGAGGGTAAAGAGGAATATTTTTGGTATTTTTGAAAAACATTTTGTAAAAACAAAGACTGAAAATCTTTTTGGGTTTTGATTTTATAAGAAAATATAAATTCATACAGATGGTATAAACAAGGAGTGAATATCCAAATCACTAATCTGCTAAACGGAAGATAATCGCCACAAATGACTCCCCGCAGGCGCCAAAATTGATGCGTGCCAAACAAGCTAAATCACTCAAGTCCGCCACTTGTGAATGGCGCACCGAACCAGCTTTAAAACCGCCTAAGCACGAATGCAATGAAGATCCGGGAGTATAGTGTTTCCCGGTCGTTATGTCCCAAATGAAGCTATGCAATGGATCATCAAACGTGAAGTGATCGAGAAATTTGAACGAAAAAGGGATTTGGTATATGATTATAACTACGAAAAAAGCCAACAAATTACAACGGCTTAAATGCAAATTAAAGAAAGTTAAAAAAAATTATTAAATAAACGCTATCACTAAATTTAAAATGATGTTTTTGTTTTTATGTTTTTATAAAACTGAATTAAAATCTACGCGACGTACAAATGAAAACGTGAAACTTACACAATATTAACCCTAAAAATATGAAAAAGATATTTTTACAAACCTAATGATAAAAGAAAATATATAGAAAAATAAAATTAATTTTATAATTAATTATCTAATTATTATTAATTAAAAACTATTTTTAACTATTAAATAATTACCTAAAATACAAGAAATTAGGAAATAAAGCTAGAAAAATAAAATTAAGACTTAGAAAAATCTAAAATATCAAAATAGAATTTTCAAAACTATTTTTGTATTTTTCTGATTATTTTTGGATTTTTTATGAATTTTAAACTATTAAAAACTAATTAAATTACTAAAAATTACAAAATAAACTATGAAAAATCTGGAAAATTACTTTTTTTACTTTTTATATTTATCTAAACTTAAGAAAAATGAAAAATTATTTTTTTGAACCTTTTCTGAATTTTTTTGTATTAAATGGTATTTAAAAATGCTTAAAAACTAATTAAAATGCAGAAAAATAGCAAATCAACTTGGAAAAATCTGAGAATTTCAGGAAAACTCTAAAATTATATTAGGAAGCTAGGAAAAATGGAAAAACAAGTGCTTATGTGGAGAAAAATGGAACTGAGGAGGAAGTGCTTATTGAAATAAGCACTTGATTAAGCAAATGGAGACCTAAGACCACCCACTGAAAACAGGGACTCTAATAAGCTAAAATAACACAAATGGAACAAGTTTCAACAAGCAATAACCTCTGGTTATCAGGTTGCAAAGATTTGATGAATTGATCTAATGAGCTAAAACAGTTAAAGGGGTGCTTACTTTGGACAAAGAAATAAGCACTCAAATAAGCTGAAACAGAAAAACAGAAATTGGAACCTAGACTAGACCTGGGTGAGACCTTATAATCCAAATATCAGACCTAGGTGAGCTCAATTGAGACTGTGCACCTTGCAAAACCCCGCATAACCCTCAAGCAAGCTCACCTGCATTGTGGCACTTAAGCCCTTAACAAGCCATTTAAGGCTTAAGAAAAATTCACAAAAATCTGTAAAAATGGTAACAAAGAAATAGACCAAGAGAAGTTTTTGAAACAACAATTTTCATTGACATTGGTCCAGAGATGAGTAAATGAAAAATCACTCTCAGTTGGCCAAAACTGAGATTTTGCAATATTTTGACTTTTGATGAAAAAGTAGAAAGTTGACTAAAATGAATTTTGAAGCTAAATTTTGGACTGATCTAGATATATTATGATGAAATAAAGACAATGCAATCCTTTTTTATGAATTTGGAACACAAATCAAGAACTTGAATTACCAAAATCACCACAGATAAGCTGAATGGACAGATTTATGGGATTTTGACTTTGGACATGCTATAGGCACAAAAGTAAGACAGATGGGAGTCAAAGACAACCAAACAAACATGAACCAAGAGGTTCTATCTACTGATTAGGCCTCTAAGACAGATAAAGCACATTAACCAAACACCATTTTTGTGAACTGATAAGCAATTTACACTTGACCAAGCTGCTAACTGACATATACCATTGATCAAACTAGACTTACATGACCTAGGTACAACTAAATTAACATGTTAGAACTAGAGGTGACCACAGAAACAGATACAAGCTTATTATGCAAATTAGACTAAAAAAATGAAAAGTGAGAGAGCTACTCACAACCGATCCAAATTGCAGGCTAAAACCAGAATTAACACTACTCTAATCTAACTAAATCCAACCCATTATCACCACTGCAACACCCATTTTCATCTTCATTTCCATTTTGGCCCCCAGTTGACTTTTGTTGACCAGAAGACAAAATTGTTTGAAACTTGATTTTAAGCTTTCAAAAAGTTATGAAAAGCTTATATAAACTTATATAAACTTGAAAATAAGCTATATGAAGCTTGAAGTTATGAGATGTAAACTTAAATGTTCAACAGTGAGCACATAAAGGTAAAACTGAATGAAACTTGAAATTAATGACTAAAGCTTGATTAGACTGAAAATATAACTTGAGTTTAGTGCTTAGGAACAAAATATTACAACTTGGGAATTAAACTAAGACATAAATAATAAAAACGACATAAGAGAATTTTTAAAACTAAAATCTACTCTCTTGCTTGCTTCTCTTTTGCTTCTTTTTATACCCAATGTCTTTCTATCTCTCTTCTGATTTGATCCCACCAAATTCTTGACCATTGGATTGCTTAGAATGATCTTGACCCTTCAAACGGATTTTGGCGCCAATTTGGTTTATTTGACAGCTAGGTTGAGTGAGGAGGTTAGGGGAGCATTAAATGAAGTTTGGATGTTAGTTGGAGGTGGGGGGACATGGTGGAGTGGAATGGAGGAGGGGGGATGGGAGTTGGCTGAGTTGCAGGGAGAGCAGTTGAGATGGTGAGACTTTGGCGGGGTGGAGTGTTTTGACCATAGTTTGACCAGAGGGTAATAATAGAAGGGGGTTCACAATTCAATTTGACAGGGGGTCCAAGGTAGGCAAGGGTCCAAAATTAGGTTTAAAGGGTTTAAATGATAGGGACCTTTGTGCAATTTTCTGAAATTGAGGGACTTGAACTGCCAATCTTGCAAAGTTTCTTCCAAGGACTAAAACTGACAATCTCAAAAAGTACAAGGACTAGAATTGCCATTTTACAATTTCCAGGGGCCATTTTTGCCAAATTTGAAACTTGAAGGACTAATTTTGTAATTTTCTCAAACTTTTGACATTTTTCACCAAAGGACTAGATTTGAAAACTTATGATTTTAAAAGGACCTTTGGTGATTTTTCTTTTGAAATTATGTGCTCAGGGACTGTTTTTGACATTTTTAGAAACTTGGGGACTCGAACCGCCAATTATGCAAACTTTGCTCATTTTTCATCCGATTTTAAACATTTTGCATCTGAAACATATAAAATGCAATTTTGGAATATTTTCAGTATTTTGATGCATTTCTGAGCATTTTTAAACGTTTTGCAGTTCAGATTTGACTAAAAATGATGAGTATTTACACACTCATCAAATTTCATAAAATATTTTGAAACAATATCTTACAACATTGTTTAGATGAATAGGCACCTCCCATAATTTTTGTGGTCCCAATATAAAAACATCGTTTTTATGTAAAACACTTCTTTAGAAATTACTACGACCATTTACCACCTCTTGCCTTGCATCCATGATCACGAATTAAGCACCTGAGAAAATATGCTAAAAGGTCAGCTAAAAGCTGGTGAGTTCATAGGTTTAAAATAAAACAGTAGGTATGGACCAAAGTGAAGACATATAATCATTACCAAGAATATAATGATATATGGATGAAAGTCTATTACGTTAGCTCTAAGTTCATGCAACCGATACTACGACCGGTTACGCTATGCTAAAAGATGTCATTCAATATAGGGGCCCATAGCGAGTGTTTTGTCCCTCAACACTCGATTCCGACATGGTATACGTCTCGCCTTGGCCTAAGCATGGCCAACCGAACGGAGGAGTCACCCTTAATAGATCTATTTATAACATTCGCGTTTCCCATTTGGGAATTGACGGTTCATGAAAAAAAAGGCATTCTCTAGGGACATAAGGGCTTAGGCTAAACCACGTAATAGTAATCATGTAATAGTTCAGGTCCATAAATGGTTTTGCATATTTCTCACCCCAAATTGTATAAAACAGTTTGTCAAGTAAAAGAGGGGCTATGAAAACTCACCTTAGCAAATGTGCAATCCAAATGTGGGATTTAGTGATTGTTGTGAAGCGGCACCGACACGCGACCTAGATAAGGAGGGCAATGTTTTAGTTCATTGTTTTAAGTATCACTTACTTAAAGTAGTTCAATTGTTTTTATAATTGAATTAAAACTAAACTTAAGTTTGTAAAAGTTGTTAAAGTAGTTTTACTAGTAAGTATACGAAGTATATATATATATATATATATATATATATATACTCTTCATATTGACATTAATATGGTTTTAATATTTAGAGTTTGATTTGGTAAAAATAATTACAAGGTTCCACTAGTAAGTATATAAATGTATATATACTTGTTTAGGTTGACACAATTGGTATTGTCAAAAATATATGTATGTTTGATCTATGCTCTAATTGTATTTAGAAAACATTTGAGTAAAATTTGGATACTTTCAAATTTAGTATATGATAAAGAATATAGTGGTCTTTATCTATTTATCAAAAATTCGTTCTATATATATATATATCGCTCTAACGGAAACATTTACTTGACATACATTTGCTTGCATATTGCCGTTAAGTCTTGACATAAAATTTATCGAGTAGATTATAATTTCCAATACTTTTTTCGTATAGTAGCACTTTTGCACTTGTTTTACTTGTCTACGCAAATATCTTTACATATAAGTATGAGATTTCGAATGTGTGGTAAATGAGTCTAGCTTTATATTTGTTATTAGACTTGTTTAATAGATTAAGCTTCTAGTCTCTAATTCCTCATTAGAGTTTACTCGTTTTAGATCTTAGTACTAGTTTACACGATGGCACATACATATGGAAGTGGAGGGTTATGAATTATGCGGATCACGAGTTTGGTTTGACTTGGCTCTCGACTTTACACCTCGGGTTTTTATTTGTTGATTTTGCTTAGTACATAGCGGATTCTTATTTTGATCACGTGGGTTGTGGCCCAACGGCATGGGTAATAGGATTGGGCCTAGGCCAAAAGCCAACCAAGTTTATTTTACTACCTTATGGGTTGTGGCCCTTAACATATATTGGAAATCCTACTGTTAATTTTTGTCGAAGGAATCCTTGTACCAAGATCTTGTGAAAGTGACCTAGGGTAGGAAAGAAACACAAAAAAATATATGTAGCCAAGGATATATCCGAGATGTAGAGGGGTTTCGAGCAAGATGTCACCACCTCGTAGTTAAGCTCAAGCCAAGGGTGTCTCGACCGACGTGCCCAAATACACCTCGACTACCCAACTTGTCCACAACAATCCGATTGATACACAAGGCCAACATGTTAACTTAACATATTAGATCAAGGAAGTGATAAAACCATACGATAGTTGAGTACTACTCACCCCTTTTCATCTCGACATCCTCATGTGTTCTTATGACTCATGACGAATTTGGGTTATTTATTTTGACAAATGGGTACTCTCGACCCGGTTCTTTTCCTAGGCGGACACAACAAATTTAACACAAGGCTCATAGTAGTAATTCAAGACACAGGGTACTATGATGACAAATTCGGTTTATTAAACTAAGACGAGGTTATGACATAGTGTGGATTCCTTCGGCACATGACTTCTATTGACACAATTTTATTAACACAGATGTCGAATAGAAAGGACCATGAGGACCAAAATGAGTTCCTAGTTGAATTACACACTACTCAACATCTCATTACCTACTTCAACACCATGGACCTAATATGTTACTTACTCTCTACAAGCTTTATAAAACTATCTTTTACTGTTCTTGGGTTCGTATACTCGACCAAAAACAAAGCCAACCCAAAGAAACAACATTAACTCATAATTTTAAGTGGATCGAATTTTTATATATTCAACAAAAATAAAACAACCAAGAACATTTTAAAAGTCGACATGACCCAATTCGTATAACCATTTTATTGATAAAGTTTTTCCAAATCTTAATATCATAAACAACAACAAGAAAGAATATAAAGACAATACAACAAGAAAAATGAGTAACCTCAACTTGGAAGAGATGAATGCGTGAGGTATAAAAGTGGCTTCTCGGATTCGACCCAAACAAGACTTGAATTAGCTCCTACACACCTCCAATTGCAAAACCCCCAAATCAATTTTTGAAAACCCTAACTCTCACAAACCCTAGTTTTTGGTAAAATTTGATGAGAAACTGAGTCTGGGGCTTTTGCAATTCGACTAGAAATATAGAAGTATATTGAGGAGGAGCTTGGTTATCTTTCTTTCCTTTGGTCTTGGTTTGAAGCCAATTTCGGCTAGCTTCCAAAAACTAAGAACATCTTGGACTTTTGGCTCAAGCTAGATTTGTATGAAGATATGATTCCCTTGGATGATTTGGCCTTGATTTCCCTTGGATTCGTACGAGTTGTAGCAAGAGTATCAAGGAGAGATTTGTGAAGCAAGAACTTTCATGAATTCGGTAAGATAGAAAAGGGTAGGATGGGATAACATGTTGGGTTTTCCTTCTTTGTAAGATTCGATCTAGGTGGGTAGCTAAGGGTAGAGGTTGAAGATGAGGTTTGATATCTTTTGGTTTCCTGTTCTTTGTACTGGTTTTGTCGTGTATGGGGGGATGAGGACAAAAGGATATATTGTAAAATTTAATAAAGGTTTCTTCTAAATTAAAAATAATAAGTAAACATTTGTATGTATATGTATAGTATAGTTATAACTTATTTATGTACATGAATGTACTTGTGTTACACTTATGCATTATTTGTGTTTGAGGCTTGCAAGGGTTATTGTTTAAGTGCAAGTGTATTAATTATTTTTGTGCCCCGCGAAGTTATATTGTGACTGTAGTATCATTGCTTGATAACTTTTATAACGTAGTATTTTATGGTTACGTATCGGGAATATTTTTATCTTTGTAATATTCCCTATCACGGACGTTTGTCATTTGTTTTATCAAGCCCTTATCATAGTGTCGGTACGCGTGCAGTGTCGGTCACTGGGGTAAACGAGATAACCTCTCGTCTTGAAATTTAAATCATAAGACAAAAATGAAATGTAATATTCATAAAATGATATGAATGCAAAAGTGATGTGATAGTCTACAATATGCGAGTTAACTACTCAAATGCTCAGGTAAAGCTTATGCATGCTTAATGACTTATGCTTAGTAATAATAAATTACTAATTATCAGTTAAATTTTAGTGAAAATTTACCGTGTGTCACATGTGGCGTCTCAAGACTTATGGATATGGCATGCTTTCTTTGGTGTTTCAGGGTCGAACAACGACATCAACGTTCTTGATCAATCCCATTTATTTAATGATCTTAAACATGGGATAACACCAGAGATTTCGTTTGTTGCTAACGGGGTAACTTACCCATTTGGTTACTATCTTGTTAACGGGATATATCTGGAATTGGCAACACTCGTTAAGACGATTCCAGAACCAGCAGATGATGACCAGAAGAGAATAAGGTATAAGCAAATGCAGGAATCGGCAAGGAAAGATGTAAAAAGGGCGTTTGGTGTTTTGAAGAAGAAATGGGCGGTACTTGCCAATCCCACAAAGATATTGACAAATGAAATAATCCATAATATGATGTATACATGTATCATATTACATAATATGATACGAAAAGACAAAAAAAAGGCAATATCTCCCGAATGGTACCCGACGGAAGCACATCAGCCAAATGACTACATACGATCCGATGAAGGAATGCGAAAAGTTATGAGGTGCATCAAATCATATCAAATACATCAAAACTTTCGTGCCGATTTAGTCCAACATCTCGTAATATTTAATTTCATGTTTTATTGTAATATTTTTAATTTCTCAAGTCTGTGTAATGGTTTTAGTTTATAAATAAAAGTTTTTCTATTTCGTGCGATTATGTTTTCGTGTTTATATGTTTACGTTTTACGTTTTTAAATTAATGATTATTAAAAAAATGAGTTAAGGTGAGTGAAAGTGAGTCTTTTATCCGCATAAAGGTGAGTGTAAGTGACTGTAAGAAAGAAGAAAAAAAAACTTACGTGACGCTAATGTGTAAAATGAGTATGTACCTTCTTTGCCTTCGAGCCTTAATACTCGTATTATAGACTACAAAAAAGGTACAAAATAAATGCTCCCTCCGTCTCAATTTAATTGTCATGAGAGAGAAATCACAAAGTTTAATAAAAGTGGGACCACTTTAATTTTCAACCACAAGAATAGAATATTCTCTCTTTAGATTATCTAGTTTTTACTAAAAAAAGAAAGTGGACAATCATTTTGAGACATCTAAAAATGAAAATATAGACAATTAAATTGAGACGGAATGAGTAACTAAAAGAGTACAAAAACTTAATACTACTACATCTTTTGAGCAGAAAGTCTCATTATCATCTTTCTTTACACGTACACCCCCATCTTAGTTTTTCAAGAAAAACAATACTGCACTCTAGCCATCCGTCCCATCTGTCTATCTTTTCCTTGTAGCCTTGTAGGCATCATGACATACTATAGGTTCACAAATAGATCAATTTATTTTGCTAAATGTCTAGTTAAAACTGAATGCTAATATTTCATATCAAACGATCTTAGTTAGTCGTTTTTATTCTCAATTATATTTATACACTGCAACCTTATACGAAATTTATCTACATAAATATAAATTCGTGTAGATTACACAGCCAACAATTATATATAACTTATCTATATAAGTTTTATAAATCAAATATTAAATCGTATCGACATACGCAGATTTTATAATGTTTTCTGGTCTTAGAACTTCAAGATGTTCGCACGCTACTTTTTCCTGGCATATCATGTTTTGTTTATCATAATACCAACTTCTCGAGACATTTGGTAAAGTCTTCTTGTATATTTTTATTTTCTAAATACTTCTACACATAGATAACCCTCGTTACACCCTAAAAGCGCACACCGGCTAAAACGCAAATAAAAATAATAGCCGGGGAAGTAACTTACTACCTGGTCGGAGCATTATGTCTAGGCTGGATCTGGTTAACAAAATCTTTAGACATAAACATGTTAAGAACCAAAATGCACAACTCCATTATTACAGATCATAATACCATATCATACGAAATGCCAAACACATGATAGACGATTTAAAGGCCATTCATAGGGCTACCACAACATATAAATACATGCATCATAACTAAACGGCGAGCTAAACATCCAGAAAACATCACCATAAACTACGTAGGCCGCCAAAGGGTCGGTTTGGATATTTTTCTCTCGTGGAAAAAGATTAAATTTCCTCCGATTGTTTGAATATCCTCCCCTTTCTTCTTTGGAATAATTATTTTCCATTAAAGATACTAATCTCGACATTGCTTCTAGACTCGAAGGACCAAAGTTGCTCGTTTTAAAGATTTCAACCGAATAGCGGTTGGTAGCAGTTAAATAACCGCCAAGCGGTTATGGTAGTTAGTTATTAGTTAGTTTCAAACGGTTATAACCGCCAAAAACGATTATCATTTGAACCGTTGCATCATTTGGGAATGTACCCATTCGTTTAGTACTTATACTTGAAGTTCTGTAACATTTCAAAAGTTAGACGATTTAGTTATTCAAAGTTCTTATTATAGTTTGCATTTTCATATCGACTCAATATACACGTTAGGGACCAACATTTGGCATCAAGAGCCTTTGTTTACATTTCGTTACACCATCAAAACATCATCAGACAAATGTTAGCGAAACGTACCAAACCAGAAAATCTCAACGAAGAAGAAGGGAACCAAAAACAGAAAACAGAAGCGCTGTTCTTTGGTTCAGGAAGAAGAAAAACACGCTGAAACTTTTGTTTCAGAAAAGAAATACGCGACGTTTCAAACCTAGAGACGTTGTTTGGATAACTAGGACATAAGATAAATAGTATACGATTTATCTTTGTGTCGAAACTGCAAACGAGAGGACATCAAACCTATTGGTGTCGGATACCTGTTGCAAATCTTGGTACGCAGCAGAAGAGAAAGAAAAGATTGCCTTGTTGGTGTCTTGCACACGACAACAAGAAGAGAAAGAAGAAGGATACCTTGTTACACTTCGTTACGTGACAAGAAGAAAAAGAAAGACGTCAAAAGGATACCTTGTATACACGACGTATAAAAGAAGAAAAGGAAGTTGCTTGGAGAAATTTAGACCGGTTAAGAGAAAACAATCAAGGATTGTTTTGGAAGAAAGGCGCTAGCAATATCGAATTAATAACGAAAGGATACAATCTGATCAATTGTACCTTTGAAATACCGAAAGGTATTTTACTATTTTGGCATATTCGGTGTGGAACAAAGAAAGAAAGGAGAAGTATTGTGGAACGCGGACAAGCAACGAAGGATACTACCATTCATAGTGGTAAAGAAGAAAAACAAGTAAATCGACTTGTTTCTTTGAAAAATACCGAAAGGTATTTTGGGGATACTTGTGTTCGAGAAGAAAGCCAAGACCAAGAGTTCTAAGGCAATATATTATAAATCGACACAAAAGAAAAAGGAGAAACAATGTGGTGAAGAACAAGTAGGTTGAAGGCAATTCGACAACATCAAAAGGTGTACGCGAATTGGTTTAGTGAAAGTGGGAAAGAAAGAAAGTGGTTGGTATTAAACTCAAGTACCGACACGAGTGGGAATACGACTGTGTTTAAAACACAACAACGAGGTCACAAATTCAAACTTTGGATTTCTCTTTAATACTTTAGATAGTATAGATCGTTATTTTACATTATTAGAAAATCCCGAGAACTATATATTGATCCCGTACTATTAGATTCCCGGATAACTATTTCTGTTCCCATAGTATTAAGAATACCATACTTAGTTAGAATTCCCATACGAATTAGAAAGTGAAGATCATAAGCACTATCAAAATGCCCCGTGACGATGCGAGTAGCAGTAACACTACACCAAAACCCGTAACCCCTATGACACAGTATCAATGCCCTAAACTCAAAACCACAAACTACACAGTTTGGACTATACAAATTAAGGTGATACTAGAAGCACAAGGTTTATGGGAAGCAATAGAACCTAAGAAAAACACACAAGTAGATGATAAGAAGGATAAGGCAACAACCGCCTTCCTATATCAAGCATTGACCGAAGATGTGATCTTACAAGTAGCAAGTTGCAAAACAGCAAAGGAATTATGGGATTCATTAAGAAAGAGACACGTTGGAGAAGAGAAAGTGCAACAAGCATGGTTACAATCATTGATGATTTGATTTCAGACCTTTTAGATGAAGGAGGATGAAACGGTGGATGCATTTACAGCCAAACTGAACGGCTACGCCACGAAGGCTAAAGAATTAGGAAAAGCATTGGATGAATCACTTTTAGTACAAAAACTATTAGATTCCACACCAGATAGGTTCATTCAAATAGTAGCATCCATAGAACATAAGAATGATCTCGATGACATAACGTTAGATGAGATCGCAGGAAAACTTAAGGCATTCGAGGAGAGAATAAAACTACGAAAGGGAGGACAAGTAGAAAGCCAAGATAACCTATTATTCGCACAAGGAGAACACTCTAGAAATAAGAAACGATTTACCAAATTTAGAGGTAGATCAAACTATTCACGAGGAAATTGGCAAAATAAGGGAAATAGAGACAACTCGAATGGAGGAAACTCAACTCACAATAAGAATAAAGGTGAGTGGGATAAAAAGTACTTGAAATGTTTTAACTGCGGGAAAACTGGACATTTCAAGAGAAATTGTAGAAGTCCACCAACAACTCAGGAACAATCAAACCTTATCTTAGAAGACGATGAACCATCATTATTAATGGCAACACACGAAACTGAAGAAATCTTGTTAAATGAAGAACAAGTACACCCCCGAGAATATGCTACAACATATGCTAGCATATGGTATTTAGATAATGGTGCAAGTAATCATATGACAGGCACCAAAGGCCATTTTAAGGATATTGGCGAAAACATCACTGGACGCGTTCGTTTTGGAGATGGATCGTATGTGGAGATAAAGGGTAGAGGTTCAATACTATTAGGATGTAGAAACCTACAACAGAAGATGATTTCGGACGTTTACTACATTCCAAACCTCAAGAGTAACATACTCAGTCTAGGACAACTTACAGAAATAGGTTGCAAGATCATCATGGATGGAAACTTACTGACTTTGTATGATAAGAACAAGAAGTTGTTGATGAAAGTAGAACGATCTAAGAATCGACTTTACAGTATTAGATTACATATAGTAGCACCTATATGTCTCTTAGAAAACGTAGATGACCAAGCATGGTTATGGCATGCTAGATTAGGTCACCTGAACTTTGACGCGATAGACAAGATGACAAGGAAAGGTCTAGTGGATGGAATACCGAGAATAAATCATGCAGGACAAATCTGTGATGCATGTTTATTAGGAAAACACATTAGAACACCATTTCCAAATCAAGCTAAATTCATATCAAAGAACCCGTTGGACTTAGTATATGGAGATCTTTGTGGTCCCATAAGTCCGCACACTTCTGGAAAGAAGCTCATCTTCTTATTAGTAGATGACTGCACACGTTTCAGGTGGGCTTACTTTCTAACTTTGAAAGATCAAGCATTCAGCACATTCAAGGAATTTGACATCAGATTGAATCAAAGTTGAAGTTGAAAATAAAGATGCTAAGAACGGATAGAGGAGGTGAATTTACATCACATGAATTCACCAAATATTGTAAGGAGAATGGAATAGAAAGTCAATTAACAGCACCATACTCACCGCAACAGAATGGTGTAGTAGAGAGGAGAAATAAGATAGTGTTATCAACTACTAGGAGTATGATGAAAGCGATGAAGTTACCCTTAACTTTTTGGGCGGAAGCAGTCAGGCACGCCATTTACATACTCAACAGGGTACCTACGAAAGCCTTGGAAGATAAAACACCATATGAAGCCCTACTACAAGAGAAAACCAAACCTAGAATACCTAAGAATATTCGGATGCACAACTTATGCTAAGATAACGATACCTCACTTGAAGAAGCTGGATGATAGAAGCATTCCAATGATTTACTTAGGAGTTGAAGAAGGATCAAAAGCATGTAGGCTATATGATCCGGTAGGAAAGAAGAAACATGTTAGTAGGGATGTGAAGTTTATGGAAACGAAACCGTTTGATTGGAATAACAATGAAGAGGATACAAGCACAGAAGATACGTTTTGGACTAGCTTTGTAATAGATGGAGTTGACTATGATAATCCTACACCAGTCAACACAGAAAACACTGATAACACGTATCAAGAACAAGAACCTATACCAGATCCACCCTCACCAATCACACCACCATCATATACTTACAATCCTAACTCAGAAGATGAAGAAGGAGCTACTATAAGTTCATTCGAAAGCTCAGATCCTAGATTTGATCATAAACCTATACAAGGTTTAAAAGATATTACGGAAATCTACCAAACTGCACGTGAAGTAGAAGCACCAACCTTATTCTTCACAGAAGAAGAACCCCGTAATTACAAGGAAGCATCAAAAGATGAGAAGTGGATTGAGGTCATGGAAGTTAAATTAGATTCAATTAACAAAAATAACACATGGACCCTTACCACATTGCCCGAAAATCATAAGGCAATAAGACTCAAGTGGGTTTATAAAACCAAGAGAGATGCGCAAGGAAGGATCATAAAGTATAAAGCTAGATTAGTAGCAAAAGGTTATGTACAAGAACAAGGAATAGACTTCGATGAGGTGTTTGCACCAGTTGCTAGGATAGAAACAGTTCGATTGATATTAGCACTAGCAGAATATCATGGATGGCAAGTACACCACTTAGATGTAAAATCAGCATTTTTACATGGAGAACTGAAGGAAGAAGTCTATGTTACACAACCTGAAGGTTTCATTCAAAAAGGAAACCTAGGAAAAATCTACAAGCTAACTAAAGCTTTGTATGGCTTAAGACAAGCACCTAGAGCTTGGAACATGAAGCTTGACCAAACCTTGAAGTCCTTAGACTTTAAGAAATGTAATCTCGAACAGGCGGTCTACACAAAGAGAAGCAAAACTTCTACACTTATCTTTGGAGTATATGTAGATGATTTGATAATCACGGGCACTCCAAAGAAGGAGTAGACTTGTTCAAATCCCAGATGGAAGATAAATTTGAAATGAGCGACTTAGGGTTGCTAGCATAGTACCTTGGGATAGAAGTTACACAGAAAGGAGGAGAAAGACACCGATGGATCCCGACACTAAGTTGGTCAAGGCGGAAGATGGAAACCCAGTTGAAGCAACTTATTACCGAAGCCTAATTGGAAGTCTTAGATACTTACTACATACAAGACCAGATCTTAGTTACTTAGTCGGACTACTCAGCAGATTTATGCAAGACCCGAAGGATCATCACCTGAAGGCAGTGAAACAAGTAATCCGATACATCAAAGGAACGAAGGACCATGGAATAATATACAAGAAAAAAGGCAGCTGCAAGATTACAGGATACAACGACAGTAGTTATGGAATCAATACAGATCAAGGAAAAGGAACTACTTGAATAGTATTTTAGTTTGGTGAGTCACCTATCACTTGGTGTACTCAGAAGCAACCGACAGTAGCGCTCTCATCATGTGAATCGGAATTTGTGGCGGCTACTGCAGCAGCATGTCAAGCCTTATGGTTAAACGTTTACTCGATGAATTAACTGAATTTGGAAGAAACAAAGATAACGCTTGGAGTTGACAACATATCAATTTGTAGCACTCGTAAAGAACCTAGTTTTTCATGGAAGGAGCAAGCACATAGACATTCGCTATCATTTCATTCGTGACTGCGTAGAGAATGGTCATATCAAAGTGGAACACGTAAGTGGAGAACTACAAAGAGCATATATCTTAACAAAAGCATTACCAAGACTCAAGTTTGTGACTATGCGACAAATGCTTGGAGTTCAAGACTTAGGACGAAGAAACGATCAAGATTAAGGAGGAGAATGAAGATACTAATCTCGACATTGCTTCTAGACTCGAAGGACCAAAGTTGCTCGTTTTAAAGATTTCAACCGAATAGCGGTTGGTAGCAGTTAAATAACCGCCAAACGGTTATGGTAGTTAGTTATTAGTTAGTTTCAAACGGTTATAACCGCCAAAAACGGTTATCATTTGAACCGTTGCATCGTTTGGGAATGTACCCATTCGTTTAGTACTTATACTCGAAAATCTGTAACATTTCAGAAGTTAGACGATTTAGTTATTCAAAGTTCTTATTATAGTTTGCATTTTCATATCGACTCAATATACACGTTAGGGACCAACATCCATATCCCACTCATATGACCCGTCGTCACATCTAAGATACTGTAGAAACTGTCTTCTAAAAACATCTCATACGCATAACCTCCATAAGGGCTGCGGGGCTCCGAGTCCTACGATAATGTAGGCCACTTGTGGGTGATTTAGTAGCAGGTGCACACATACATTTACAGTGACATTACTGGCGGCCCTATTCCTGTAAAGAGTGATTAAAAAGAAACTCCGGCACTTATGGTGGTGCATGCATAACTTTAACTAAAAAGGTGTAACGATTAAGCAATACAAGTATTTGTTATAGTCATACATACCAATCAACAATTCCATCACAGATTCAACGAAACTGTCCACTTCTTCAGCGTCCTGCATCTTATCGTAGTAATAATCACTCGGTTCAGATTTTAATCCTCTCATCAAGTCTAGTATAAGGCTCAAATCCCTCTCACGAACAGAAACATCTACTTCACGAGGTCGAGACATAACTTTTGTCTTTGGAACATAATCCTTAACACATCTTCCGTATTCTCCAGTCATGTTGCGGAGTAGGCAGAGGGCTGTGTCATTCTCGAACACAATCCACCTTAGGGAGCATGTGGGTCCACTTTTGGAATCCAATGCGGTCATCCGCCGCACTTAATAGACGGCCTAAATTCCCAATTGGTGTGAAATCAGGACTAAACGCATCTGAAATCACAAGGACAAAAATGTTTAGTGACCTAGTTACGATTAAATAGTGATTAATGAACACAACAAATATGTTTTTTCACACTTTTTTTTAAAGTCAGTTTTTTACAATCTACACCACCTATATGACATATATTATTTCGACAAATTTTATATCCATACATGCTTATAAGTTATCATTTATAAGCACAATCTATATTTTACAATGTCAATTGCAAAGAAAAAGTGTGTGCAAGTGACATATTTGTTGTAGTGATAATCATTTTTTGAAATCATATATACGCACCATTTACAACACCACGGATAAAAGAAGAGCCATGTTTGTCATCACACTTAAGGATGCACTCGCCCTCATAGTCATGTTGAACATACTGGTAACCTATCTAACCCTCAAGAGATTAGAAGCAACGCGTTTCGCAAACAAGGAGGCCATCTAGGAACAAACCAAGTTTAGCTAGTTAATTAATTTTGTAAGGTTAACTATACAAACAATCATCACCAAAGAACCTTTAAAATCTAAACCAAACACTAAACAAGGAAAATGCTTTTTGTTTTCCACAAAATAATTTGTACAAAACAAATAAACATAAATCATGTCCATTTTTTTTTAATTTATTTTATTCATATATTTGTCCATAAAAATGAACATTTCTATTTCCAAACATATTAAAACTATCAACTAAACATTTTTCTTTTAGAACGACACAACACGTGAAATCCAATCCTCGAGTTAAACCATCAAAACGGGCGGGTCTTGGGACCCGAACCACTAGGAGAGACCGGCAAAAGTAAACACCTAGAACTCACGGCTTCGCACTAGGAGGAAAAACTGGATTTTTTGTTTCTTGTAAGATTTGAACCCTGAGTAAAACCTCCCTGAAGCTCCAGAAGAAGCCCGGGTGACCAACTGAGCTAACCGAGTTGGTTTATCAACAAAACATTTTATTTTTATTTTTCCTTTTTAATAATTTTCAACTCTCCCTTTTAAGATAAAAATTTCCTCCATGTTCTTACAAAACTTGAGATAGAAAACTAAGAAAAATTTCCACCAACTAAATGCAAACTTAAGTTCAAAGGGTCTAAAATTTAAATAATTTGGGTGTACAAAGTCCATTTCTCAACTTCACTAACTCAATATAAACCTATAAATATAAATCGCCAACAAACAAAAACACAAACATACATTTGAACTTTAACTTTTACTGTATTTCTAGCAAGGTTCTAAAAGGCGTAAGGCGTGGCATGACGGCATAGCCACGCCTCAAGCCTTACGAGCTTTTGCGAGGCTTTTGCGTTTCTTAAGGCGTGCATAAGGCGGCAAAAAAATATTTACAGATTTATGTATTTATAATTTTATATCATTTTTTAAGAGCAATTTCAAATACTAAAGCCCAAATCCCAAATAGCCAGGCCAAAATACGAGGCCCAAGTAGGAATTAAGTTTTGAAATTACGAGGCACAAGAAGGAAATAGCCTAAATACTAGAAATTCAAGCCCAAATCCGTAAATCCACTAAATGCTTCTAAAAATGGCGCCACGCCTTACCAAAAGGCGCGCCTTTTCACGCCTTTTGGCGCCTTATCTCACGCCTTTTCACACGATGCCTTGACCTCGCGCCTTGGTCCATTTCTTGGCGTCGAGGCCACGCCTCGCGTCTTGGCGACGCCTTGGCGGCGCCTTGACGCGCCTTTTAGAACACTGATTTCTAGCCTTAAAGTAACCAAAATATTTTTGCCATCTATATTACAATGACATGCATAATTACTTAACAGAAACAAAAATTTGCTAAAATGTAAGGATGACATTTACCTGAGATTTAATGTTGGATATTTGGAATTTAAGCTCAAGAAATTTCTAATAAGGCTTTTTTAACTTTTGGTTAGTGAAAAAATAAGGTGGCTATTTAAGTTGTAAGAAACAATAAGAAATACCAAACATTATTTATAAACATTTGAGCCCCTTATCTTTCATATTGTGCAAATTGCCCCTTAGTGTTTTGTTAATGCCTTCATTAGTGTAAGAAACATGTGTTATCTTATTTATCAAACAAGTCTCATGTTATCAAATGACATATTGTTTCAATCCTGAAAATTCAATAAGGCCAACTCAACAAAAATCAACATAAACTATGGACAATATTGAGCATTCTTTTAGAATTTGAGCTCATTCAGATTATCATCACAAAAGTTGGCCAAGCTATCAAATAAAAATCCGAGTTTCGCCTAAGATAACCAAATTCAATGTCTGCAGCATGTTTAGGTATAAAAGTTGCAGAAAACTAATCAGCATATACTCTATGCCTTTGCCTTGAAACAAAGAACGGGTTGTATGTTTTGACGAAAGTGCGTAATAGATATATATATTATAAACAACCTCTCCAACAGAACTTGAAAAAGGCCAAAAGGATACGAGCATAACTAAACAGCCAGCTAAACAACGTCATTAGAAGTACATGCTCAAGTGCCAACTAAACAACATCAAAATCCCAAAAGGCCTCAATAAACATCAATATAAACTATGATATTGAAATTTGGAGAATCCATTAAATTAGCCTAAAGTTGAAGACAGCGCGTCCAGATTTGCCTAAATAATAAATTGCAACAGAGACATGAACCTATGTGGGGCGCCAGAGGGTCGGTTTGCAGACTTTTTTCTCTTGAACAATCAACAAATTTCCTCCAATTGTATGAATCCTTTCCCCTTTCTTCTTGGGAATAGTTATCTTCCATGTCTCACTCGTTTTAGCCTTCTTGACATCCTGGATACTGAAGAGCCTTTCTGGTAGAAGAATCTCAATTGCATAACCTCCAAAAGGGTAGTCAGAATCCCAGCTCCCGGTATCTCGGCCATCCTAGCCCTCTGCATCCCGGGCCCCTACTCCCACGATGATGCGAATAGCTTGTTGATTTTGCAGTTTGTAGGATACATGTAAACACATACAAAGAGCATATTGTGTTCCTGTATAGAGTGAAAGAATTAAAAAAAAACGTTTTATGTTATTGTCATATATATAGATCAGATGAAAGTTAGAAAGATACCACCCGCTGATTCAGAAAATTGGACGAGTTCTTTAGCATCCTGCATCACATGATAGTAATACTCAGAAGGTTCCCTTTTGACTCCTCTCATCAAATGTAAAAGAGAGGACATATTCGTCTCTCGAGCAGATTCCTTCACATCGTGGATTCCAAACATAAACTCCACCTGTGGAACAGGTATATCAACCACGTCAACATCGTCTTTGTGCAATCCTGCCATAAAATCTGGAGCAGGCATGTCACGCAGTAGGTAGAGGGCTTTGACATCCTCCGCCACACTCCACCTAGTCATCACATGGGTTCCATATTTATATCCAATCATACCATCCGTCATGGTTAGAAGACGGGCCAGATTCCCAGTTGGTGAGAGACGAGGATCAAAAACACCTGAAATCATAAAGAAGGGTTACCTATTTCATTATAATTATTTAAAGACTGTATCAAAGCTCTAGTACAGTCTTTAAAGTCTATAGATCAATTTGTTACGCCTAATTTCCTCACACGCTAGAGAAAGCATGACGGAAATTGAGTGTAGACAAATTTGATACAAGTTTGTGCAAATGACATATTTGTCGTAGAGCTAAATCTTTTTTGGAATTTAATTTACTTGCTATTGACAACATAATGGACACAAGATCCGTATTTATGATCACACTTTAGGATGCAGTCACCCTTAGAGTTACGCTGATCATACTCGAAACCCTTGGTGTTAAAGAAGCGAGAAGATGAGGCTATCGCTCTGACCCTCATGAGACTGGATGCAACGCGTTTGACAAGTGATGAAGCCATCTCTGATCAAAGAAGAAAATAAACAAGGAACAACAAGCTTATTAGGAGCACACCAACCTTATATGTTAACTTTAAGATTATTTTTCACCGCTGTGGGATTGAGCTTGTACACCCTACATAAAAGTAGCCCATATGCAGCACAACCTTTTACAATTCAGACCCTTTGAACACTAGTTTTCAGTTTTCAGCCCGTGAATCTCAAACCATTCGAGCTCCCCAAATGCCTATTTAACAGTGTTTGCAATTTTTGAAATCAAAGCATCCATTCATTCTAAAGTTTTCAAGATTTCCAAATGCCTGTTTAAAACTTGCTATTTTCGTTCACGATTTACGATTCAAGATTCAAGATTCACTAACATTTTCATTGTGGAAATCGGCCGGAAATCGGCTTAGGCGGCCGATTAATCTAGCTTTTCACTAGCACCCCTTTGAGTTGTGTTTTTCACAAAAGAAAGGGTGTTTGTGTTTCTCACAATCAAAAAAAAAAAGCAATAGAAAAGAAAATCTTACAACTCGTTCGAGATCCGAGAACCACTCAGGGTGACCTAGTGACAAAAGCCTTGTAACTATCATCACTACAATGTGAGGGGCCTCAAGTTCAGTTCGTACTAGGTCTTAGCAAACAATCCTAAAGCGGTCAATCAACCTTGTGGAAAAGGAGGCCTTTACCCGGTTTTTGAGTCTATGTGGTGGTGGGTTCAAACTTCGTGGGTTAGTCCGCCAAAAGTTCAGAAACCATAGCTAGCTTCCAAAACAAACTAAAAATTCAAGATCCGAGATTCTGTCATGATTCTAGACTCGTGCGTCGAAAATCGGAAAGTAAGGTCCAAAAGGTCCAAAATGTAAAGGGTTGTGAATCCTATAACCACTATATAAGCCGAAACAAACACGCCCTATATATAAAGATCGTTAGCATTTTTGACTTTTTGTTTCTTAGAAATTTATAATCCTTATTACACTTGTTAAGGAAAATTATACAAGTGGACCTTATGCATCACAAGTTGTAATGGGTTTGGTTGTGTGATGAATGGTAACGTGGCGCTGACATGGAGGTGATGTGTTTGGTGACCATAACACTAAGCCTAAAGTCCACTTGTGTAACTTTCACTAACAACTAGGAGTAGTAAGTAACTAGTAAGAAATATAAAATTTTAGTATTGAACGAAAACTATCTCCCAATATATATACCACAACTATAACATGGTACAGTTAGGACACAAGCCCTTCAGTAACAAAAACTGCTTTATACAAGATTTAACTGAAAGAAACTAAAATATTGGTACGAAAAGGATGGAGAGTAACAAATGACATACAAATTTACTAAACATAAACAAAAAATAATACAATGTAAAGATGTTTTTTTACCTAGAATTTGGTGGGAAGATAATCCTAGGGCTTTGTGATTATGTTTGTGAAAATTTTTACTTTGTAACAAACCCCAAACGTTTATGTTCTTATAAATATTTAACCCCCTCATCTTTTATGTTGTTTGGAAATTGTCCTTTAGTGTTTTGTTAATTACCATAATGGTTTGTCTATTATTTTAGGTGTGTAGTCGAGCTGAGTCGAATTGTGCCAAGCTGACAAGCTCGAAACGCGGCTTGGTCTAAAACTTGAGCTCAGTTAAGTAAACGACACTCTCAGGGTCGGCTTGACTCGACTTGATAATTTGCACTAGAATATTACAAAAGGATAATCATTTGTAAATGTATCCAACTAACTACTTTATTTTTTTCTGTGTGCTAAACCTTTTGTCCCTATTGTATGTGCTCAACTTTTAAAACCACATTTTGTATGTATAGTACAGCCTACGAATGTATAACATAATTATTACAAATGTATCGACGTATTGTGAATTCATCGATACATACAAAATGTGGTTTTTAATGTGGAGTACACGCAATGGGAAAACAAAACATTGAGAACACACAAAAGAACAGAGTAGTTAGTTGGATATATGTACAAATGATTATCCCTATTAACCGAAGTTAATATTACTTTTGAGCTAGACTCGACTCGAATTGCATATTTAGTGTGAAAAGTATGTAAACATACATATACATATACTTATGGGAATAAATGTAAGAATACTCATGCTCGATAAGGCTCGCAAGCTTTACGAGCACACTATATTCATACTCGGACTCAATTTCAAGTATTTTGAAAATTGATCATTAGTAGCTCGTGAGTTGTTTAGTCTTGTTTACATCCCAAACTTTTTTTTATTTTTTATTTTTTTTTAGCGGCAAATAACTATTTTACAATATTTACAAAAATCTATCACACACGTCCTAACCAGCACTTGAACCCATACTCACACAACAATGGGTACAATTGAGTGTTGATTTGTCTAAGCAACATGTGTGAAAGTCTTATTTCATAGCATCTGATACGGGTGAAAGTCCATTATAGATAAAGTATACAAAAATGTCAATTGGCATAACAAAGTCTTAACCATGGCGTAAAACCAAAATGCACAATTTCATTACAGATCATATCATCCCGTATGCGAAAATAGCAAACGAAAAGCCATCAAATCCAAAATGCGCTTAATTCTCAGAATGACCATGGCACCCTCGGCCAAAGCTACCCACTGTGGATCTACACTAACAAAAGCTACCCATTTTGACCCACCCATTTGGCACCTCTACTTTTGAAGATATAGCGTGCTGGCCCGTGGCCCAGGCACAAATGTTTTATAGATAAGATGGCATCATGTCCCGCTTATTTTCCACTGAGTAGCTATTCTTTCATTAGGATTAAGTGTTGAAATAGACTTCAGGAACCATTTAAGGACACAAGACACAACTTTAATCAGGTGGGTTCATTTTGTTATAGGGGTTGCAGGTTCAATCAAAGTACTTGTGAAAGGGTCTATCCCGGTTATTTTTCTATGAAATAATCTTCAGTTGCGTAAAAGAATATATTTTTAATGAAATAATCTAGCTCATGCTACCATATTTCCACGAAAAATTTCGAGCATAAAGGTTTGACCTGTTTCAATCCTAACAAAGATTACGCGTTTTGACATATTACCCTCCCCACCCGCGACACACCCAATTCACCAATTTATCTAATGAACAGTCACCAGTTTTGCAGTGCAAATTACCCGCTAAAACCGTTACCCTCCCAGATCAACAGCCAAATCCGAATAACAATGAAATAACCTTTGTGGCAAAACAAGTAGATTACAGACAACCTCTTCAACAAAAGTCGTCAAAAGGATGCAAGAGTAATACATAAACATCCAGCTAAACAAAATCATTAGTCGTACGTGGTCAAGTGCAAACTAAACAACTTCAAAAATCAAGGCATCAGCAAACAGTATGATAGTTTTCTGCAAAGTCTTACAGATTTGCCTTAATATGTTGCAACAGAGACATGATCCTATGTGGGGCGCCAGAGGGTCGGCTTGCATATTTTTTTCTCGTGAAAAATTAATAAGTTCCCTCCAACTGTTTGAATGCGCTCCCCTTTCTTCTTGGGAATAATAATTTTCCATAACTCACCCGTTTTGCCTTCTTTGACTTCCTGGATATTGTTATCTGGTAAAAATATCTCAAATGCGTAACCTTGAAAAGGGTCGTCTGTCTTCCGCCCCTCAATATCCCAGCCCTCTAATCCTATGAGAATGCAAATCGCTTGATTTTGCACCTTCTTGGACACATTATAAGAAAGAGAGACATTATATGTAGTTCCTGTATAGAATAGAACAGAATATAAAAAGAAAAGCTCCACATTAGTGCAATGTTTGTTTTTGGGCAAAAAGGTATATATATCTAAAAAAACAGAAGTTGAACAGATACCACTCGCTGGTTCAGCCAATCTGGGGAGTTCTTTAAGGTCATGGATCGCATGATAGTAATACCCAGAAGGTTCCAAATCGACGTTTCTCATCAAATGTAAAAGAGTGGACATATTCATCTTCATGTGTGGAACAGATTCGTTCACATCATTGGCGTGGATTGCAAACATAAAATCCGCCTGTCTAGCAGATTCTTCAGATTCCTTGCTAGGACCAGGCATGGTACGAAGTAGGTAGAGGGCTTTGTCATCCTCCTCCACGTTCCAAGGAGCCTCCTTGCTTAGAAATTTGCCTCCAATGATACCATCCGTCAGGTTTAGAAGACGAACCAAATTCCCAATTGGTGAGGCACGAGAATCAAACGAAGCTGAAAGAATAAAACATGTGTTAACGATTACATTTTGATTACACAATGAAATTTAGGAAGCTCTAGTACAGCACATAACTCATCTCTTATAACCGCACACAAACATCAAATTTGTCTACACTTAATAGTCTAGAGATCAATTTGTCACAAGTAATTTCCTCTCGCAAGAGGAAGCGTGAGTAAATTAAGTGTCGACAAATTTGACTTTAGTACACGCTTATAAGTGTATATATATATATTTTTTTTACTGTATTAAGTGCGAAAAATGTGGTCATTTTTTATAAGTTTGAGCAAATGGCATATTTGTTGTAGAGCTAATTCTTTAATGGGAATCAAATGTACGCACTATTGACAACATGATGGGCAGAAGACCCTGGTTTACTGTCACACTTGAGGATGCAGACATCCTCAGAGTCACGCTTATCATATTGGAAACACCTGGTGTTATAGAAGCGAGAAGATGAGGCTATCGCTCTGACCCTCATGAGATTGGATGCAACGCGTTTAACAATAAAGGAAGCCATCTAAGATCAAAGGGCATACAAACAGGGTTAGTTATTAAACGATTATAAGGGTAGAAAGTAAACATGAGCACAAAGTGGGAAATAACAAGTCACTCGTCCAATATGTTTCCAATGTAACACTGAAAAAGGCTTATTTGATGCCAAAAAAACAAGTCGAAATGAAAAAACTAACAAGGGACTGAAAATAACTAAAAAGAGAGAAAAAGAGATTATATAAGGGGACCTATACAGTATACACCACAACCTTTTTCATTTCCGACCATTTGAAGTTTGAACACTAGTTTTCCGTTTTAGACCACATGTTCATGAACTATTCGAGAGCCTAAATCCCTATTTAAAAGAGTCAGAAAGTTTCAGGATTCCCAAATGCGTACTCTGCTGTTTGCAACTCGATAGTTTTCATTTGCACACAAGAAAAAAACATCAAAATATTTTGACCCAAAAAACACTACAAATTATATATATATATTAACAAAAAACACAAAAAAAGGTGAAAAACAGAGAATCCTAAAAATATTATTCAAGATTCACTTTTTTTTTTCTTTCTGAAATAACTTCAGTAAATTAAACCACAACACACTACAAAATATACAATCTAACTTACTGTATCATGATCTGAAACTCAAAGGGTCCAAAGCGTAGAAAGTTAGAATGTATAAGGTTCTGTAATTTTCCTAAACATATTAAGGTCTTGTTTATTTAAGCTTATTTTTTAGGCTTATGAGTACATGTGATTTAGGTTTATGTTTTATAAGCTCATTGTTTCGGCTTATTTTAAAACTCGTAGATAATAAACTTTATATATGTTTATAAATTTTAAAATAAGCCGGAGCAAATGAGCTTATGAAACATATAAGCCTAACCATGATAAGCTCATAAGCCAAAAACCAAGCTTAAATAAACACCCCCTAAAATATAATGTAACCCCAAAATTAGAACCTTCTATCAAACAAACATCCAAACTTTTAGCAAAACAACCAATGCCAAACACCCCCTTGTCCACTGTAACAACAACAACCACAACCAAAAAAAAGACCCTAAAACTTATGATTCATGAGTCATACCCTTACGTGAGACTGCTTTTAGCAAGACCTCCGACATTGTACGAAAAGACTACAAATATCATAATATAACAACCTCAAAAGAATTAATAAAACAGAGAATGTCAAAAACCCAGATTCAAGATCAGAGAATTCTTTGTCAAGATTCGAGACTCGTGGGTCGAAAATTGGAAAGTAATGTTCAAAAGGTCCAAAATGTAAAGGGTTGTGATGTATAAGGTCCACTTTTGTATTTTTCCCTAAAATCACTAACAAACAAAACCCAAAGTTTTTCTTTTAGCTGTGGTTTCCGACCTTTTAGCCGACTATTTCACGGGGTTTAAATAAACCGCCATACAAACTCAAACCAATTAAAATCCAAAATTTAAATACTCTAATGTGATCGGTCCGGTCCGGTTCGGTCCGGTCCGGTTTTCGGTCGGTCCGGTCCAAATAGGCAATATTTTCGGTTTTTTGGTCGGACCGGACCGGACCGAGACCGAAATAAGGTAAAAATCGGGACCGAGACCGGACCGCCAGTCCTTCGGTCCGGTCGGGTTCGGTCCGGTCCGGTCAGTTTTGTCGGTCGGTCCGGTCGAAACGGTCCAAATGCTCAGCCCTACTCTAAAGTAACTACTGTAAAAATTAGTACAAAAAATGCATAAATAAATGTTCATATCTTATAACCATCAGATATTCAAAAGACATTAAAAAATAAGTAAACAGAATAAAAAACACACTAAGGAAAGATGGATTTTACCTGAGAATCAATGTCTGGATGCTAGAATCTTGGTCGGAAGAATCTTTAAGGTTTATGTTTGTGAAAAATAGGGGGGAACATTTCACTTGTAAAGAAATCCCAAAATTTTTATGTTCTTCTTATAAACATTTAACCCCCCTCATCTTTTATGTTGTTTTGAAATTGCCCTTCAGTGTTTTGTTACTTCGTATAATGGTTTGTCTATTATTTTACGGGTGTAGTCGAGCCGAGTTGAACACTGTCAAGCTCGAAACTTGACTCGGTCTAAAACTCGAGATCTGTTAAGTAAATGACATTCTCAATTTCGGCAATAGAATATTAGAATGGATAATCATTTGTAAATGTATACAGCTAACTATTTTATTCTTACGTGTGTATTCAACTTCTTTCCCCTATTGTGTGTACTCAACTTTTAAAACCACTTTTTTGTATGTATTGTTACAACCTACGAATGTATAACAATTATTATGAATGTATTGTGAATTCATCGATACATACAAAATGTGGTTTTTAAAGTTGAGTACACGCGATTGAGAAAAAAAGTTGAGTACACAAACAAGAATAAAAGTTGTTAGTTGGATACATTTACAAATGATAAGGCTCGCAAGCTCGATAAATGTAAGCATAAGCTCGATAAGGTCGCAAAATTGATCACTTGTAGCTTGTTAGTTGTTTTATCTTGTTTACATCCCAAAGTGTATATGTAAGAGATATTGATTGAACATTCCGCCCTCGTCTTTCTCTATATACAAAGATTGGTATTTGGGTGATTTCATACCACCTCATACAGGTGAAGTTCCTTTATCGATAATGTATACAAAAATGTCAATTGGCATAACAAAGTCTTAACCATGGCATAAAACCAAAATGCACAATTTCATTACAGATCATATCATCCCGTATGCGAAAATAGCAAACAAAAAGCCTATCAAATCCAAAATGAGCTTAATTCTCAGAATGACCATGGCACCCTCGGCCAAAGCTACCCACTGTGGATCTATACTAACAAAAGCTACCCATTTTGACCCACCCATTTAGCACATCTACAAACATTTATCTGAAGAGTGTATCACATATTTTCTTTTGCATTGTTTCAGGTAAACAGATTACTTGCTTGGTAAAAGAGGTGAAATCAGCAATTTGATGAGGCAAAGTGATATACAAACATTTATCTAATGAACAGTCATCAGTTTTGCGGTTGCAAATCACCCGCTAAAACCATTACCCTCCCAGATCAACAGCCAAATTCGAATAACAATGGAATAACCTCCAGCTAAACAAAAGTCAAAAAAGGTGAAAAGGATACAAGAGTTATACGTAAACATCCAGCTAAACAACATCATTAGAAGTACGTGGTCAAGTGCAAACTAAAAAACTTCAAAAATCATTAAGGCATCAACAAACATCATAATAGCTTTCTGCAAGGTTTTCCAGATTTGCCTTAATATGTTGCAACAAAGACACGATCCTATGTGGGGCGCCAGAGGGTCGGCTTGCATATTTTTTTCGCGTGAAAAAATAACAAATTCCCTCCAACAGTCTGAATGCACTCTCCTATCTTCTTCTTCGGAATTATTATTTTCCATAACCCACTCATTAATTGTTGCTTGACTTCCTGCACATTGAATAGCCTTTCTGATAAAAACAACTCAAATGCGTAACCTTGAAAAGGGTCGTCAGTCTCCTCCCCTGCAGCATCTCGTCCCCCTAGTCCCAAGGTGATGCGGATTGCTTGTGGATTTTGCAGCTTGTAGGACACATGAAAAGGAAAAGAGACAGCACGTGTCATTCCTGTATAGAAAATAGAACAGAAATTCAGTATAAAACTAGTGATTGCTTTTCTACAGAACATATTTTTCGTTCATCATGTTTTAGTCATTGATATTTTCTGTAAATAGGTAATTTTATGTCCCGTCTGATTATAAAAGATGACTGTGTCATGTTTGAGTCATTAAATAAGACATAAATTAAGTTATCTTTAAACGACTCCAGATGTGCAAACAAACTACAGTGACCAAAACGGGCAACTAAAAAAGTACATTAGTTTTTTATATCTAAAAATAAACTATGTATATATTAGGAAAAAAAAGTTAGAAGATACCACTCGCTGGTTGAGTCAATCTGGGGAGTTCTCTGCTAAGGTCATGCATCACATGAAAGTAATACTCAAAAGGTTCCGAATTGGCTTGTTTCAACTCATATTGTCTCATAGCATGTAATTGAGAGGTCATGTACATCTCTCTAACAGATCCCTTCTCATCATTGGTATGAATTGCAAACATGAACTCCTCGTGTTGAACAGATTCCTCAGATTCTGTAAAACGGGTGTGGATACTCCTTGCTTGGATCAGCAGTCATGGTACGGAGTAGGTAAAGGGCTTTGTCATCCTCCTCCACATCCCACCAAGCGACCTTGTGGGTTTCATATTTGACTCCATTGATATAATCCGTCGTGTTTAGAAGACGGAACAGATTCTTAGTTGGTGAGGCGAGATCAACGCTTCTGAAATTGTAAAACATGCATTAACAGTTACTATTGTAAGCGCAGATTATAAGGGTGTGCAAAGAAAATAGTTGCTTTTTAATATGGGAATCAGATATACGCACTTTTGACAGCATAATGGGCCAAAGACCCTGGTTCACTGTCACACTTTAGGATGCAGACATCCTCAGAGTCACGCTTCTCATATTGGAAACACCTGGTGTTATAGAAGCGAGAAGATGAGGCCATCGCTCTGACCCTCATGAGATTCGATACAACGCGTTTAACAATAGAGGAAGCCATCTATAATCAAAGGCCAAACAAATTAACCGGGTTAGCTATAAATGTGAATTTCATAGGGATGAAATGATAATGAGGATAGAAAGTAAAATGAGCACAAAGATGGAAATAACAAGTCATTCATTTAAGATGTTTCCAACATAACACTGCAAGATTAAACACCAGTTTTCCATTTTCGACCCCTGAATCATTAACTATTTAAAGGAATTCCCAAAAAAGATGAGCACACTGATAAAAAGACGAGTATGCATAATTATCAAGTCAAATACAAGTCAACATGAGCACAAACTCATTAACTATATATATTTACAGTCTAAAAGTAAACATGTGAGTTTTTCACATAATCTCTGGTTTGTATACTGTTACTACATGGTTCAAAAAGCAGTCCAGTTTATATACTAAAAAATCACTGAAAATACTGGTTTCCGGTTTTGGACCCCTGAATCTTGAACCACTCGACATTCCTGAATATGCCTAGTTATAGGGATTCTTGATTTACACCCCATCCTTTACATTTCGAACCCTTTGAACACTAGTTTCCGGTTAGGAAATTAGAACTTCCCATTTAGCAAAAGACTCGAGATTACAAGGCCGAGTAATCGTCTATTACTCGCTGAAGATCAGTGACCGAGACGAGTTTAGGCAAAAAGGGCCAAAAAAATTGGTTTGGTCAAAATCAGGTCAAAACTCGGTTTGAAGTACTTGAACAATTGTGTTAATGTTTCTATGGACCTATCAACAATGCTATGGTCCTATAAAGCATATGTATAAAAATTCCAATCCGAGTACTCCCGCCTAAGGTGACTACTCGCTACAAGGTAGCCGGCAGCTCGAGTACCACATAGCGAATTTTACAAAAAAAGTCTATCTATATCTATACATATCCCAACCTCATTCCGGGCCATATTTTTAGACTTAGACACTCTTTTTCTCAAACCAAAACTAACATCCACAAAGCGCGCTTTCAATGCTAGCTTAACTCTAACAATAATAACCTCAAATGAGCAAACACAACATCCGAAAACCCGAATTCAAGACTCAGAGGTCCAAAATCAAAACTTAGTGTTAGAGGTGGCAAAGCAGGCGGGACGGTCGGGCAGGCGAGCACGGGCTATGGCTAAACGGGCACGGCCAAAGCGGCATCTATACGAAAACTTTAGAAAAGACCCAAAATGACGAAATAAATTCCTCAAACGTAACACCTCATTTATATTTAAAATAAATAAATATATTATATCTATAAGTTTCTTTAAAAATGGGCTAATTTGGGCAAATATTCTCCCATTGATAGAAAATATGTGTCCGTTTGTGCCCATTTAACTTTTAAATGGGTAATATATGTCCATTTCAAAAAAAAGAGGGGGCAAAATGTGCTCACGTCTTTTAAAAATTTGCCCAAATTAGCCAATTTTTTTTATTCTGGACACAAATTGCCACTTCTACTTAGTGTTCATAGGGTCCTAAATGTACAAGTTTGAGGTCTATAAGGTCCATTTCTGTAAGTTTCAGAAACAAAAGTAAGCAGTTGTAATAAAGATTTGAACTTTATAAGTAGAAATTTTATAAAAACAAAAACCCAAAATTTATATCTTTCTTTTGGATGGAAACAATAAAGATTTAAAGTTTAACTTTTGTTTCTTGACTCAAAGTAACTAAAATATTGGTACCAAAAGCAGATGCATTGCAGAGTAACAAATGACATACATAATTATAACTACTTAACAGAAACAAAAACATAGTAAGTAAAGATGTGTTTTTTTACCTGAGATTTAATGTTTGGATACCAAAATTTGGTCGGAAGAGAATATTCTAGGGCTTTAAGGTTACTGTTGTCACAAAATAGGGGGAAATGTTACTTGTAAGAAAACACCAAACATTAAAGCTCCTCTTCTTTCATGTTATTTTCAAATTGCCCCTTATTGTTTGTTAATGCCTTGATTGTGCATTTGTATATTCAAATATGTGTAAAGCAACCGTCCAAGCAGCGGTGTAATTCGGGCTGACCCGACCCGAACCTGGCTAGACCCGAACCCGAACCGAGTTAATTGAATCGGTCGGTCGTGTTCAAAATATATTGGTCAACCAAGACTGACCAACTCGAGTTCTAAACAAGGTCGGGTTCGAGTATATTATTTTAGCCTTGACCCGACCCGAACCCGACTAACCCGGCTCAACAACACTTTTACAATGCAAATACCGGGCTGACCTCGAACCCGAATTGACCCGACCCGATTGACCCGAACCGAGTTGACCCGAACCCGAATTGACCCGACCCGAGTTGACTTGAGTTCTAAACAAGGTCGGGTTCGGGTATGTTTTTTTAAGGCTTGACCCGATTTGACCCGACCCAAGTTGACCCGAACCCGACTGGGTCAACCCGAATAACACCCCTACGTCCAAGTAGTCTCCTTACTTTCGGGCATGGTTCTAAAAGGCCCGTAAAGGCCCCGCAAAATCCTCGCAAAGGTGTGGAGTTTAGTTCGGTCATGCCGTCACACCGCCTTATGCCACATCTTTTTGTAAACTCGATATATATGAAATATGTTATAAATATATAAATATTTGCATATTTTGTGTCGTCTTATGTCACGCCTTATAAACGCAAAAGCTTCGCTTTGGCCGCAAAGACGTGAGGCTTGGTCATGCCGCCACGTCATACCTCGCACTATTTATAACCTTACTTTTGGGTTTACTTTACTGTAGAGGTATAGTCTATTTACATTCAACCTCCTCCATATGTCTTTTAGATGAGATTGAGTATATAGTTGTTGTTCACTTAAGTTAATTAACTGTTTTTTTTTTTTCACTTAAAGTTAGGGCTGTAAATGAACCGGACGAACACGGATGGAGCATTGTTCATGTTCGTTCATTTAATTTTAACCGGACAAATAAACGGACACGAACGTTTAAACGGACGAATTTTCTTTTTCATATTCGTTTATTAAGAAATTGAGTTGTTCATGTTCGTTTATGTTTGTTCATTAAGACACTAAACGAACATAAACGATTGAACATAAATGAAAATAGACAAACAAACGTAAACTTTATTAAATATGCAAAAATATTGTTTTATAAGCGTTGTTTTGTTTAAACAATCCAGTTTTAAAATTATACAATTAAAAGATATAATATAGGAACATAAATAAATAAATGAATATAAACGAACGTTAACGAACAAATATCGGACGTTCACGAACATAAATGAAGGGACGCGACTTTTGTTCATGTTCGTTCATTTAACTAAGCGAACGTAAAATATTGTTCATGTTCATTCATTTAATAAATAAATGAACTTTTTACCAAACGGTTCATGAAATGTTCACTGAACGTTCAGTTCGTTTACAACCCTACTTAAAGTGACTCGGAACATTTGAAAAATCATCGTTAAAATATATAAGTAAAGTAATCTAGATTATATTTAATATTTGTACACATAATTTTTATAAGTTTAGTAACATAGCTGTCGTGTTTTATAAATTTACCGACTAAATTAGCAAATGAAAATAAGAGAGTAATCTAAGTGAAGGAAAAAAAAAAAAAAAAAAAACTGTTTGGATTTTGCTCAAAAATAACTTTATTGATTGCCTCTATTTTATTTGAAAAGTTGTGAAGGTATTAGGTCATTTGGCCCAACAATGATTACTTTGGTATTAGAACATACATGTGTAATAGCTAAGGCATAAAGTCTAAGGGGCGTTTGGTTCACAAAATGTTTTTGAATGAATTGTAATGTTTGGAAGGAATTGTAATTTGATGTAATTGTAATTTAAAGAATTGAAATGTGTTAGTAATTGTAATGTGTTGTAATTGTAATTGATGAAATATATCAATGTGTTTGGTTGACTCGCAACGTAATGTAATTCAATTTTTTTTTATAAAACTTAAATAATAATAATAATAATAATAATAATATTCTTTTGGGGAACTTGAGAAAATCTATCACTTCTTGCGTATTACGTTCACGATGACTCGGACATTGGAGCCGCGCAGTATTCATATCTTTAATAGGATTGGTTTTACCATCGCTAGAGGTGTGGGGGCTCAGTTGGTTTCAAGGCTCCCCACTAATCTTTTGTAATCCTATGAGTTTTTAATAAAAGTGTGATTTATAAAAAAAAAAATAAAAAAAAAAAAAATAATAATAATAATAATAATAATAAATAGTAATAATAATAAAAATAAAATAACAATAATATTAAAAATAAATAATAATAATAATAATAATAATAATAATAATAATAATAATAATAATAAAAATAATAAAATAGTAATAAAAAAGAATAATAATAATAATAATAATAATAAAATAATAATAAAAATATAATACTAATAATAATAATAAAATAACAATAATATAATAATAAAATAATAATAGTAATATAACAAAATAATAATAAAAATATAATAAAATAATAATAATAATAATAATAATAATAATAATAATAATAAAATAATAATAAATTGTAATAATAATAATAAAAAATGATAATTAATAATTAATAATAATAATAATATTAGAAATAAATAATAAAATAATAATAAATAACAATAATGATAATACATTATTATTATTATCATCATTATTATTATTTATTTATTTATTTATTATTATTAAATAATAATAATAATAATAATAATAATAATAATAATAATAATAATAATAATAATAATAGTAATGTTTTATTATTATTATTATTATTTTATTATTTATTTTTAATATTATTATTATTATTTATCAATTATCATTTTTTATTATTATTATTTCTATTTATTATAATTATTATTAATTATTATTATTTTATTTATTAATTTCTTATTATTATTATTATGATTATTCATTATTATTATTTTTATTATTTTATTTTATTATTATTTTTATTTTATTATTATTATTTTATTATAATTATTTTATTATTATATTATATATTATTATTATTATTATTATTATTATTATTATTATTATTATTATTATTATTGTGTTTATTGAATTTATTATTATTATTAAAGTAAACAAATTTTGAATTACAACGTAATTCAAAACTTTCCACTCAACTTCCTATGTAATCTGGATTCCCTCACTTGATGTAATTGTAATGACCATTACAATTACAATGCAAACCAAACACTCACTGTAATGTAATCTGAATTACAATTCCTTTCACCTTGCCAACCAAACACGATTGGAATGTAATTCAGATTACAATTACAACGAATTACAGCTAACCAAACGCCCCCTAACAGGTTTAGTATAGTATTAGCTTAGTTAATATGGAAAGTTAGTTACTCCTTATGTTCTAAAATTATAACTTTTATTTTCATTTTAAAATGTCCGAAAATAAGTCTTCTTTTTGTTTCAACCGATTAAAAGAAAACTTAATAGTGGAAATGATATATTTGATTGGTTAAAGAGTCAGAGTGGTTTGTCTCATTTGTTTTAAACCCTGGTATTTTTATTTATTTATTTATTTATTTATTTATTGTCTAAGGACAATAATTCTGAAATGAAAGGACCTCCTCAATTTCTAGGACATTAGGACACTTACAAGTTGTATATTTTTGTCTAAGGACAATAATTCTGAAATGAAAGGACCTCCTCAATTCTTAGTTGCCGATACCAATCATTGAAATTCGCGCTACCAGTCAATTTCTCTCGATCAAACATAGATTTGAAAAACGAGGCTAGTGCAGTAGATTCAGCTTGAGCCATTTCTACAGAAATAAAAGTTCAAAAGTTAGTACTTTCGATAAGTAAACATTCAAGAAAATAAAATACTCTTTGGTCAATATTCATATTAACCATAGAATTTTCCTTGAATTTTGGATCCTCATTATCATAGTTTCACCACATCGGTTGATCTGCTAGTGGTGAAAGTATAGAATAGGTAATCGTTGAAAAACGATAATTGACAAACAAGTTTTCAATTCCAAAAGTTATGGGATTTACAATTTTGCCAAAACAATTAATGCAAAACGTAAGCATGTTTCATCCCATCTCATGCCTTAAGTCATAGGTCTCACTAACTAACTTAATTAAGTTGTCTAATTTAGAAACTGCAAATCATAAAGCTGAGGTCTCACACAACAAAATAATTCACCTCGTTATTGTAATCTAGATCAAGGTCTCACATAACTAAATTACAACTTCAAGTGTTTCATATCATTAGATGGCGTAAACTTAAATTTAAAGGGTACAATTTTTGACGTGTAATCAAAACTTATGTACAAAGAAGCATGCATACAACTTTATAACATAATATTTTCGAAAAAACTTACATAAAATTTTAATTGCTAAGATTGAATTCTACAAAGTTTTAATCGATCGCGTTGAAACTTACAACTTTTCACTAAGATGCTTCGTACATTGAATGGTTATACTAGGTAGCTCCAATCGAACTCACGAGGGCGAAGGACCGAGGTAAGCGCAAAACATAACCTTAGACATCCTTCAGTGAGATGTGCTCACTTCTTAATTAACCCCTTTATAGTTTGTTCTAGTGGGTGAGCCGTTCTAACCATTTAGTACAGTCGCATCAATCGATTAAAAGTTCAAGAATAATTCTTAGATAACAAATCAATTTCGCCATTATTTAGTCTATTTAATTTTCTATTCAAAAAAACCCTTTTTGCTTACTAACATGTCAAACAATTTATATAAACAAAAAGCACTTTAATAAAAATTAAACACACTCAAATAATATAAACATATAACTAAACAATTTAACATATGTAAAACAATTAGCCACATGCATAATTATTTCAATAAACTCTAATAAACAATTCTAGGTAAAAATTATGCATATATTAACTAGGGCTTTCAACTACAAGGTAGATGAGCCACATACATCGACAAGTCGATTCGTAAATAAAGTTAATAATATACCAATTAGCACATAACTAATTTTTATTAGTTATAATTGAGGTCTTCCCCAATTTGATAATTATTAAATAAATAAAACATGTGTGTATCACTTAACAATTAATCAATAAACAATAAACAATACTCCATGGCAAAACATGCATGTTCCACCATGGATTCCATATAACAATTTATCACCCAAGATACGCATATTACATGGCACATAACAATTATTCATTAATTAACCACATAAAATTAGCATGCAATCCTAGGGTTTCTACAAGTTTTACAAAATTAAAACCTAATAAAATAAAATTAGTGGTAATCGACCTTATTAAATAAAAATTAGGGTTTGAATTCAAATCCCTAAAACCATAAAAACATGCAAATTAATCATAAAGATTCAATTTTATGTGTTTTGATAATTAATTACATCATATTGCTTGACTCGTGATGCCCTGTTGGGATTTTATACTCATAACAATTATATATAAAACAAATAACATCATCAAAGCATGCAGCGGAAGACAATAGGAATAATATATGTAAATAATTAACCAAACAAGAAAGTGCATACCTTTTAGCAATTCAAGAATCAAACGATGATTGAACAAGAATCAAAAACCCAAAACCCTAATTAAGGGTTTATATAAATCGACCCAACCAATAAATCGACCACCAAGATTCACAAGCTCAATCGATTGCGTCCTTCGCTTTCTTGTACACACGTACTAATAGCGATTTGATGTGAAAAAGCTAGTTCCTTGAATCACAAATAAACCAACACTTGTATCTTTGGGTTAAGCAAAATCGAAAAACCCTTGGGTTGGGTGTTTCGACCGGCCACACAAAGAGGGAGAGAGGAGAGGAGAAATTAGGTTATTTGGTGATCCAAGATTAGGTTATGAATGAATACAATGAATTGTATTTATAGGTAAGCTTAACTGGTGACCAAGTTTGTGTGGGATTGGGTTTGTAAACCCCAACCGATCGACCTAGGCTCCCAAAAGGGATTCTAGAACCTTCCCGACTTCTAATTTCATTCTTAGTCCTTCTAGTTAATATTTAACGACCGTTAACCAAACCTCGTTAATTATTTAACTATCGTTATGTTTTATTTCGTGACTAATAATTAATAATAATAACGTTTTATTTATATTAATTATATACATCAATTCTCATACGTAATGTGTGCAATCCCGAAGTCTCGAGTTCGAATCCGGACATACTATTATTTAAATATCCATAAAACCTTTCAGTTTGCATATTTTTCTCTCGCGAAAAAAGATTAAATTTCCAGCAATTGTTTGAATCTCCTCCCCTTTCTTCTTTGGAATAATTATTTTCCATATCCCACTTATATGACCCGTTGTCACATCTAAGATACTGTAGAAACTTTCTTCTAAAAACATCTCATAGGCATAACCTCCATAAGGGCTGCCAATACCCAGGGCCCCGAGTCCTATGATAATGTAGGCCGCTTGTCAATTGCAAAGAAAATGTGTGTGCAAGTGACATATTTGTTGTAGTGACAATTCTTTATTGGGAACATATACACGCACCATTTACAACACCACGATAAAAGAAGCCATGTTTGTCATCATCACTTAGGATGCTTCGCCCTCATTGTCATGTTGAACATACTGGTAACCTTTGGTGCTAAAAAAACGAGAACATGAGGCGACGTCGACCCTCAAGAGTCGGAAGCAACGTTTAGCAAACAAGGAGGCCATCTAGAACAAACAAACAAAGGTTAGCTAGTTAATTAATTTTTGTTATCGCACATATTTCTTTCAACTTAGTTACTTACTTACTTCTATAGTTCTATTCAGGGACCAACGGGTTCCCTTGTGGGTGCCGGGCGCCTATGGATTTTACGATGCAATGTTAATTTTTGAAAAAACATCAATTTTTTCTTAAACGCATCTTAAATGCACTCGGTCTATCAAAATATGTTTCTATATTACAGTTCAAAAAAATTTGTGCACCCGATAATATTTGGTTCTCGTTCCGTACCTGGTTCTATTCATCTTCCAGCTATTTAACTTGTCCCAAAGTAGGTGCGTCTTGTATTGTTAACATGACCACAACCACAAAGTAGAAAACAGTTTCTATTGTTAACAACCATAATTTATTTTTATTGTTAAATATACAAACAATCACAAAAGAAGAACCTTTAAAAGAGTGAAAAACATATGAAATCCAAACCAAACACTTTTTGTTTTCCACAATATAATTGGTACAAAACAAATAAACATAAATCATGTACTTTTTATTATTATTATTATTATTATTATTATTATTATTATTATTATTATTATTATTATTATTACTTCTTCCATCTCATATTAAGTGTTCACTTTCAAAATGCACAAAGTTTTAGAAAATCTCACTAACTACACTTTCCACCAATCAAATATCAATTTCATCCACTAAAGTCTCATCTCATTGGTTGAAATATAATATGAACACTTAATTTGGGACATCAAAAGATTCCATTGTGAACACTGGACACTTAATGTAGGATGGAGGGAGTATTATTTTTCCTCCAATTTGTCCACAAAACTGAAAAGTTTCTATTTCCTAACATATGAAATAAAACTATCAACTACACATTTTATATTTCTTATTTTTCTTTTTTAATAATTTTCAAATCTCTTTTAAGATAAAAATTTCCTCCATATACTTACAAAACTTGTGATAGAAAACTAAGAAAAATTTCCTCCAACTAAATGCACCCTTAAGTTTAAAGGGTCTAAAATTTAAATAGTTTGGGTGTAAAAGGTCCATTTCTGAACTTCACTAACTCAATATAAACCTATAAACATTAATCTCCAACAAACAAAAACACAAACATATATTATCATACATTTGAACTTTAACTTTCACTGTATTTCTAGCCTTAAAGTAACCAAAATAGTTTTGCCATCAATATTACAATGACATGCATAATTACTTAACAGAAACAAAAACTTGCTAAAATGTAAGGATGACATTTACCTGAGATTTAATGTCTGGATATTTGGAATTTAAGCTCAAGAAATTTCTAATAAGGCTTTTTTAACTTTTGGTTAGTGAAAAAATTAGGTGGCTATTTAAGTTGTAAGAAATATCAAACATTTATTTATAAACATTTGAGCCCCTTATCTTTCATATTGTGCAAATTGCCCCTTAGTGTTTTGTTAATGCCTTCATTAGTGTAAGAAACATGTGTTATCTTATTTATCAAACAAGTCTCATTTTATCAAATGACATATTGTTTCAATCCTGAAAATTCAATAAGGCCAACTCAACAAAAATCAACATAAATTATGGACAAAATTGAGCATTCTTTTAGAATTTGAGCTCATTCAGATTATCATCACAAAAGTTGGCCAAGCTATCAAATGAAAATCCGTGTTTCGCCTAAGATAACCAAATTCAATGTCTGCAGCATGTTTAGGTATAAAAGTTGCAGAAAACTAATCAGCATATACTCTATGCCTTTGACTTGAAACAAAGAACGGGTTGTATGTTTTGACGAAAGTACGTAGTAGATATATTATAAACAACCTCTCCAACAGAACTTGAAAAAGGCCTAAAGGATACGAGCATAACTAAACGGCCAGCTAAACAACGTCATTAGAAGTATGTGCTCAAGTGCCAACTAAACAACATCAAAATCCCAAAAGGCCTCAACAAACATCAATATAAACTATGATATTGAAATTTGGAGAATCCGTTAAATTAGCCTAAAGTTGAAGACAGCGTGTCCAGATTTTGCCTAAATAATAAGTTGCAACAGAGACATGAACCTATGTGGGGCGCCAGACGGTCGGTTTGCAGACTTTTTTCTCTTGAACAATCAACAAATTTCCTCCAATTCTATAAATCCTTTCCCCTTTCTTCTTGGGAATAGTTATCTTCCATGACTCGCTCGTTTTATCCTTCTTGACATCCTGGATACTGAAGAGCCTTTCTGGTAGAAGAATCTCAGCTGCATAGCCTCCGAAAGGGTAGTCAGCATCCCAGCTCCCGGTATCACGGCCATCCCAGCCCTGTGCATCCTGGGCCCCTACTCCCATGATGATACGAATAGCTTGTGGATTTTGCAGTTTGTAGGACACATGTAAACAATTACAAAGAGCATATTGTGTTCCTGTATAGAGTGAAAGAATTTAAAAAAAACGTTTAATGTTATTGTCATATATATATAGATAAAGTTAGAAAGATACCACCCGCTGATTCAGAAAATTGGATGAGTTCTTTAGCATCCTGCATCACATGATAGTAATACTCAGAAGGTTCCCTTTTGACTCCTCTCATCAAATGTAAAAGAGAGGACATATTCGTCTCTCGAGCAGATTCCTTCACATCGTGGATTCCAAACATAAACTCCACCTGTGGAACAGGTATATCAACTTTGTCAACATCGTCTTTGTGCAATCCTGCCATAAAATCTGGAGCAGGCATGTCACGCAGTAGGTAGAGGGCTTTGTCATCCTCCGCCACACTCCACCTAGTCATCACATGGATTCCATATTTATATCCAATCATACCATCCGTCATGGTTAGAAGACGGGCCAGATTCCCAGTTGGTGAGAGACGAGGATCAAAAACACCTGAAATCATAAAGAAGGGTTACCTATTTCATTATGATTATTTAAAGGCTGTATCGAAGCTCTGTTGGGCTAATGTCTGACCCGAGCCCATGGGGCAGCAGCAGCAATTGACCCGAGCTTATGGGGGAATGTCGGTTTTAATATTATAGTGATATTAGAATTGTAGTAGGATTAGGAAAGCTTGTTCTATTCCCTATATATACAAACCGAGCTGTGGTTTGTCATTGTATGCATTCAATATCAGTTTTTGTAAGCAAATATTTTTCTGATTAATTGGAGAGCTTATTCCAAGAAACATTGTGTGTTCCAGTTTTATTTGTTTTAGTGTTTCTGTTGTGAACATCAATCAGACGTGTGGACTTGAAGCTCTAGTACAGCAAATATCTTATTTGATATTTCCACATACTTTTTTTCTTATAAGTGCGCACAAACATAAACTTTGCTTACACTTTAAAGTCTATAGATCAATTTGTTACGCCTAATTTCCACACACGCTAGAGAAAGCATGACGGAAATTGAGTGTAGACAAATTTGATACAAGTTTGTGCAAATGACATATTTGTCGTAGAGCTAAATATTTTTTGGAATTTAATTTACTTACTATTGACAACATAATGGACACAAGATCCGTATTTATGATCACACTTTAGGATGCAGTCACCCTTAGAGTTACGCTGATCATACTCGAAACCCTTGGTGTTAAAGAAGCGAGAAGATGAGGCTATCGCTCTGACCCTCATGAGACTGGATGCAACGCGTTTGACAAGTGATGAAGCCATCTCTGATCAAAGAAGAAAATAAACAAGGAACAACAAGCTTATTAGGAGCTCACCAACCTTATATGTTAACTTTAAGATTATTTTTCACCGCTGTGGGATTGAGCTTGTACACCCTACATAAAAGTGGCCCATATGCAGCACAACCTTTTGCAATTCAGACCCTTTGAACACTAGTTTTCAGTCTTCGGCCCGTGAATCTCAAACCATTCGAGCTCTATTTAACACTGTTTGCAATTTGTGAAATCAAAACATCCATTCATTCTAAAGTTTTCAAGATTTCCAAATGCCTGTTTAAAACTTGCTATTTTCGTTCACGATTTACGATTCAAGATTCAAGATTCACTAATGTTTTCATTGTGGAAATCGGCTTAGGCGGCCGATTAATCTAGCTTTTCACTAACACCCCTTTGAGTTGTGTTTTTCACAAAAGAAAGGGTGTTTGTGTTTCTCACAATCACAAAAAAAAAACCCAAACAATAAAAAAGAAAATCTTACAACCCGTTAGAGATCCGAGAACCACTCAGGGTGACCTAGTGACAAAAGCCTCGTAACTATCATCACTACAATGTGAGGGGCCTCAAGTTCAGTTCGTGCTAGGTCTTTGTAAACAATCCTAAAGCGGTCACATCAACCTTGTGGAAAGGGAGGCCTTTACCCGGTTTTTGAGTCTATGTGGTGGTGGGTTCAAACTTCGTGGGTTAGTCCGCCAAAAGATCAGAAACCATAGCTAGCTACCAAAACAAACTAAAAATTCAAGATCCGAGATTCTGTCATGATTCTAGACTCGTGCGTCGAAAATCGGTAAGTAAGGTTCAAAAGGTCCAAAATGTAAAGGGTTGTGAATCCTATAACCGCTATATAAGCCGAAACAAACACGCCCTATATATAAAGATTGTTAGCATATTTGACTTTTTGTTTCTTAGAAATTTATAATCCTTATTACACTTGTTAAGGAAAATTATACAAGTGGACCTTATGCATCACAAGTTGTAATGGGTTTGGTTGTGTGATGAATGGTAACGTGGCGCTGACATGGAGGTGATGGGTTTGGTGACCATAACACTAAGCCTAATGTCCACTTGTGTAACTTTCACTAACAACTAGGAGTAGTAAGTAACTAGTAAGAAATTTTAGTTTTGAACGAAAACTATCTCCCGATATATATACCACAACTATAACATGGTATAGTTAGGACAAAAGTAACAAAAACTAGACTTTATACAAGATTTAACTGAAAGAAACTAAAATATTGGTACCAAAAGGATGCAGAGTAACAGATGACATACAAATTTACTAAACATAAACAAAAAATAATACAATGTAAAGATGTTTTTTTACCTAGAATTTGGTCGGTGATAATTAGGGCTTTGTGATTATGTTTGTGAAAAATTTTAGTACTTTGTAACAAACCCCAAACGTTTATGTTCTTATAAATATTTAACCCCCTCATCTTTTATGTTGTTTGGAAATTGTCCTTCAGTGTTTTGTTAATTATTTTAGGGGGTAGTAGTGAGTAAGTGAAATTGTGCCAGTGACAAGCTCGAAGCGGCTTTAAAACTTGAGCTCATTAAGTAAAGCGACACTCGGGTGAAACTGACTCTTCGATAATTTGCACTAGAATATTACAAAAGGATAATCATTTGTAAATGTATCCAACTAACTACTTTATTCTTTTGTGTGTGGTAAACCTTTTTTTCCCTTGTGTGCTCAACTTTTAAAACCACATTTTGTATGTATAGTACAGCCTACAAATGTATATTACAAACGTATCGGCGTATTTGCGATGTATTGTGAATTCATCGATACATACAAAATGTGGTTTTTAATGTTGAGTACACACAATGGGAAAACAAAATGTTGAGAACACACAAAAGAACAAAGTAGTTAGTTGGATACATTTACAATAATTATCTATAACAGTTAATATTACTTTTGTTAGACTCGACTCGAACTGCATATTTAGTATGAAAAGTATGTAAACATACATACAGGGGCGGAGCCAATGGGGTGGCTAGGGGTGTACGGCCCCCCAACCGACTAACTTCTCCGGCTAATAGTTTAAATTTCATGCCATGTTTTAATCTATTTTGGTATGAGCCACCCCAACACTACTTGCAGCGAGGGCTGATCTAAAACGAAATTTTGAGCTTTATTTTTCTAAGAAAAAATAACATATACGAAGGTTGATGAAGATGAAACATAGAAGAAGATGAATAATGTTGTACTTGTTTGCTTATTTATTGTAGTTAATGTACTTGTTTACTTTTTTATTGTAATTAATTTACTTTGTCAGTATATAGAGGTAGTGCATGGGGAATTGGTTTATGATATTCTTAGTTTTACTAATATTAAATTCAAAATGAATGTAGTAAAGTGTCAACAAATTACTATATCCACTAGATAGCACTAATTTTGTATTAAATCATTTAGATGTTTTTATTTGCTATAAGGTTATAGTTTCAGCTATGTAGTGAGTATTTAATTTTATCTACAATTTACATGGCTTTTTTTTTTTTTTAATTTAAATATGTATTATGTTTCAATTACCCGGATCAAGACCTAAAACATTAAAAACCGACTAATTTTATCATAATCAATAAACTACTAAAATAAAAAATTATTTGCTAAGCAAAGCAAGCCGCCGAAAATCGTGCCACACACGACCCAAAAATTTCTGTATCCGCCACTGGGTTGTGGTTGATGAAGTGTAATTTTCTTGTAAAAATTCCTAATTTTTTAGAAGTGCTACACCCACTTTTTGGGGAAATATGGTTTAGAGGGTTGTTTTGAAAGAGAAAGAATGAAGAAGAGAAAAGTTGAAAATATTTTGTAAAACACTCGGTTTGTAAACGTTTAGTTTTATTTATCATTCAATATATTTTACAACTCACATTCTATGTTTAAATTACGAGGATGTGCGAACTAAAATCACTAAAAGAAACTTGTTTTATCTTTTATCCTTTTATATGGACAACTAAGATTAACAATTATTCGTGAAGTGAACCAAAATTTGTGCTACACTTAGGGTTCGAGAAAAATAAAATTAAATGTTATTACTAACTCGAAATT